>OY978217.1:24459561-24887683 GCA_963854785.1 Vaccinium vitis-idaea | reverse complement strand
TGCGTAAGAGAAAGGCTTAATGACATCTTGCTCCCTTCAACTATCAACTTTCCAAATTACTCGGAAATGCAAAACCCCACACTTGGCCTTTAAAGATCTTAGTGTATTTTCTCAGTATTATTTTCCTCCAAACTTGGAGATAATGTCGAGAATGGAGTACATATGAACTTGCATATCTATCAAAATCATAGACTAGCATTTTGTCTATTTTTTTTAGTATTAAGAGCTAGTTGGCATCTTGATGGTTTTGAGAAGTGTATGTTGGGTACTATTTTAGATGCGATGCATATTCTTATGTTCCAAGAGGATTAAGCCTTTTGAACGGAAAGGTCCTGAACGAATACGAGGTCTTCATCTTTTTAATGTTTTAATATGCATGGAGTTTTGAATGAATGTGATTATTAATTGCAGTTATATAAACCCCACTGCTAGTTTCTTCTGACCCTCACCAAAGTGGAAATTGATTTTCTGGAGAAATCCTCTATAGCTTTCATGACCTTCATGGAAGTTGTAAGTGACTTGATGTTTCTACTTGTCGGTAAAAACTCTCCAATTGAATCAAAGTAGTTTAGGTTCATACCCCAATCCCACTAACTCTATTGCTGGTTCTTTCTAGTAGTAATGCAAATGGATTTTTGTTCTAGTTTGACCTTTTTTCCCTTAAGCATTATACTGATGTATTTCTGTTGCTGCTCATATTACTTGTCTATTGTGATGCCTTGCCCTCATTCCCTCATCCCCGTGTAGCTCTTACATTCAATTAATATACGCATTTTCAACCATCTGTGAACACTCATACTGATCCAAAAGATATTTTCAGCCATGGAAGTTTCACGCATTTTATGTTGTACTAGAAAAGATCAAATCTACAATACAAATTGAGCATACTTTTAATTATCTTTGTAACACCAACTATGTACTTTCACATGCCTAGACGTGGTGGTCATTCACATTGTGAAGAGAAGATTAAAGCACTTTAGACAGCCATGTCACAAATGAAAGGCCAATTCAATGCAATAAGTCAACAAATACCCCACACGCCACAATCTGACTATGTGAGTTCAAACACCATCAGAAGTTATAACATTGACAGCCCTCAACTTAATCCTATGACAATGAAAAATATGGTCAGAACACAGAATGACATGCCACTTGATCCTAAGCTAAAAACAAAGAAGGCATGTTATTTTTATCTTGTTCAAGAGTGAATATTTATGTTGCAATTTGTGTTATCAGTTGGTGTTAATGACTTATTTCGTTATTGTAGAGCCAACCATGTAAATTGGCAGTAGGGTCCCTCGATAACATTGTTGCTCACGGAACAGTGTTTGAGAAAGTTGGACCAGAGGAACCACTTCACACCGTACCATTAGGGGAGGCAAATTTCCGAGTGTGTATTGATTTTGTGATTGAAAAAGAAGCTATTCTTCCTATACCCATCCCAAGAGAGGTGAATATTGTTGGAGAGGCAACATGATATCATGTTGCGTGGCCTAAAAATTTAATATTGCTTGGCAGTGAGATATAAATATCATCTTGAATCCTTTATTGTAGTTTCTTCTTAGGATCAGATTCGATTTAAGCATAATTTTTGGCTTTGTAAAGGGTGCATCGAAAAATGTTGGAGTGGTTGGCAGTAAGGTATAGTAAAGGTTCATTATGGTCTCTTAAAAAAGACTTATGTCATTTAATTTGTTGAATAGCGTTCACTAACTTACTTTTGTTGTTTTTCAAAATTTCTAACGTAGGAAGGGTCGAAAAACCTTTCGGTGGAAGGGAATAAGGTATAATGTCTTATCTTGGAAAGACTACTTTCAAATTTTTTTTTATTTTCGAATTGTGTTTGTTGGCTTACATCTGATGAGTTATTAAATTTCTAACGTAGGGAGCATGGAAAAACAATGGAGTGGCTACAAATAAGGTTTAAATGTCTTTTCTCAAAAGAGTTATTAAGGTGTTCTTTTCTCTGTAATATATTCAGCTTGTTGAGTACGTGTACTTGTTTAAGTTGGAATAAATTCTCATTTGATTAGGCAACTTCGAAAAATGTGAATTTTGATAAGAATTTGGAGTCTCTTCGTTCGTTTGATGAGTATGTGGAGACTGTTGAATACAATGAAGCATACACCATTACGCTTGACGGAGACTTGTTTGGGCCAAATGTTGAGCTTCCAATTCAAAGGGAAGATATGGAACATGTGTCTCAAATGAAGAAATTGTCTCTTGCATGCATCATGTTGTATATGAAGTAAGGAGCAACAAATTGGATGTATTCTTTAAAATCTCATTATTTTATCATCATTTAGAATTTTTATAACAAATTAATTTCCCCCTCTTTTTTCAGTCAACTCTTTTGTGTTATTAAGGCTGCAAATCTTGAGAGGAAATTCCTTTTTGTCAACCCATCTGCAATTAATGGAACAACCAAGCAGCTGGTTGGAGGTTCAAAATCAGCATTACTCGCAAGTTTGTTAAACGATGCTGAAAATGACCAACTTATTTTTATTCCTCATGTTTCGAGGTAACTATCTCAATCCTTTTTCCACTCCATGTGTTTAAAAAATGAATAGCAAATTAAGCAAATTAATTATTCTTTGCGACTTGTTAAATGTTAGGTTTCATTGGGTATTATTTGTCATTGATCTATCATATCCAATAGTTTACTATCTGGATTCACTCCATGGTTCAGTCCATCAGAACCTTAAACTCATACTTTCCATGTAAGTTTGTCAAATTTTGATTGGATTTTTTGTTTTTTTATATATGCAGTCTATTGACTATCTGAAATATTTCTTGTGAAGTACAGTGCTATAAAACTAAGGGATAATGCAAAAAACCTGAAGAGGATTCTTCCTTGGAAAGAAGTTGAGGTATATGGGTTTGAACTACTTGTTCTTTTTCAAGAATGGTCACAAATGATTTCTCTAACACGTATCAAATGTTCGTGTAGTGCCCGATGCAACCCACGAACGTTGAATGTGGGTTTTATGTCATGAGGTTTATGAAAGAGTTGATAGCTGATCGAAGCATCCTGAGCAAATGAGATGTGAGATTAGTTCTTATCTTTTGTTAATTATTTCGGTAGTCGATTATACCATGTACTCTTTGGTTCCTTACTTTTGTTTTATCCTTCATATCTTGGGCACAGTTCAAATGGAAAGAGACTTATACCCAAGCCGAGATCGATGAAGTACAAGTTGAGTGGATGAATTTCATTCTGGAACTTGATATATGAGGTACGAGTTGAGTGGATGAATTTTAGCTAGTATAGTTGTTCCAACTTAGTTTTATGATTGAGGAGTAACATGGAAGACTTGATTGAAATATAGTTGTTCCAACTTAGTTTTATAAGGCTGTGAGATGACATGGTTGATGCGATGACTTGGTATATGGTTTTGTTTGGAACTAATAGGGTTTAAACACTTTTGATGAACTGGTGGACCTATTTTTTTGTCCCAATTTTTGTCTTTATAACCTTGTTATGTCGTGCCATTGATATGTGTCCAACATTTCATAGGGTAGAGAAGAAGTTGGTCTTAGAGTTATGCTGTCTGGTTGCAATGTTTATGGCACTGTACCTTGCATAAAAGGTGATAGTACCCGAGAGATTTTGAAGCCAATTCCTTAGGAGATTATTGATTGTTTAATTGATTTGCCCTTGATTATTGCAGAGTGGTTAATTTGGAGGCTTTCAAAATTGGGAATCTGGATTACATATATCTTGTAGTGAATTTCAAATGACACATTGATTGTTGTTTTACTACTAGTTATTTAGTTTGAGTGGTGTGAACACCCCGTGAAAAAGTCCATGAAATTGATTGCGGTTTTGGAAAATGGTTTGAACTGATGGATGGGACTCGCCACCCGGGTTTGAGGACCACACCAGAGAAACCTATTGAAAAATGACTATTTTGCCCTTGGTATGAAAAATATTTTCACCGGTCTTTCAAAATGAGATTTCTCGGGTCCGGGAGCTAGGTTACGAGAGGGGAAGGAATTTAAAGCACCCCTCTCGCCCGATACGACCATCGGTCTCTACTCAATGCACAAGGGACTTTAGAAAACATTGTTTGGATGGACTTTAATTACAAATACATGTGAGAGCACGTAAATGCATTTAAAATGTCAATATGATGCATGTGAATACATGTGCTAAGTGTCATGTGTGGTAAATAACCATGCATAAAACCATGAACTATGCTAAAACATACTCAACCATGCTAAAAGTCCCCAACACACACCCACGAACTCGATACAAATCACACCTAGATTACAAACTGAACACCTGGATTAACCTGGTCCAAGCACCTGGACTAGGTGTAGGCACCTGGATTGGGTGAGTGTAGACACCTGGATTAGGCAAATCCAGGCACCTGGATTGAATGCAGGCGCCTGGAATGTGTGAATCCAGGCGCCTGGAAGGCAAACTAGGCAGCAACTTCAATTTTTCAGATTGCATATCTAATGACATGTTCAGACTCTAATGCTTGTTCACACATGAATATTATGATGTTTAATGATTCTATGGATGAGATGGACCTCAAGATGAACTTTGTATAATGATATGAACTTGAGAATACATTATTTTAACATGCTTTGATGTATAAAATGAAAATGTTGACTTTATCTAAGGCATGCACCATAGTCTATTATGTATAAGATTAACTTTGAAACATGGTATTGGACATGAAAGAAGAAGGGAAAAAGATGAGATGGGATTTGATCATGAAATGCCTTAAAAACCACATGATGAATGCAAATGACCACAAGACATCCCTTCCACTTAATGTAATACCTTTGATGTTGCTTGCGATGAACAATGCATTATCTAATCTAAATGCAATACTTTCACTTTTGAACATCAATTTGCTTTCTAATGCACCATGAATCATATACTAAGATGACCATCTAGTTCAAGCAATGAAGACAACATGCACTGGTGATCATTTAATGCTTCAAATGATTAAAGAAAGTGAGGAGAGAACAAAAGAAATTCAGTTGGGGGAATGGAATCCAGGCGCCTGGATTCAATGAATACAGGCGCCTGTATTCACTACAGGTGCAAATGAAAGTTCCCCTTTTTGTGATATTCAAGACCTTTCCCAAACTCTAAACTAGTATAGAGGACTAGTGTAGACACCCCGATTTTGACCCGAGAAACTTATCAAGCATTCCCGGTGATGAAATAGACCAACCATGCATAACTTGAGGCTAAGAACACCATGCATACCTTGAGGCTAAGAACAAGGCTTGAACTCACCTAAACACCCTAAACCACCCTAAACTCTTTCCAAACAACCTAAGCCAGCCAAAATAACCCAAATACCCCTCAAACTACTCAAATAAGCCAAGCCAAACCTCTGTGCTCAAAACACTTTGAGTGAGCACTCAAACCCCTAGTTTGAGTGCTCAAACCATGACATCACACACTGAGCATTCAAACCCTGATGACGTCACACATTGAGCACTCAAACTCTGTCCAGTTTGTTTTTGGCAGAGCATCTAATCATGAGATTCTTCTGACGTGGGAGCGTCTAACCGCCGTATTACTGCTCCCATGCATACAGTAGCCCCAGGGAAGGCCTAAATCATCTTGGTAGGCCCTCCATTTCAAAGCCAATTCATTTGCCCCCCCCATTTCTCTCTATATAAATCACCCTCCACCCATTGTTTAAGGGCCCTTTGGCTTATTATCTCTCCCTCACACCCCCCATCAGACCCTCTCCACTCTCTCTCATCTCTTCAATCACGTTTTAACCTCTCTCTCATCCATTTTCATCATCTTCAACCTCCAAAACACCTCAAAACCTTCTTTTAAAGGCCTACAACACATGGGTCTTTGAGAAACCAACTACAACAACCCCTCTCTCACTCTAATAAGTCATTTACAGCCCATACATTCCATCAATTTCATCCAAATCAGCCCCAACCAACAAAACCCACTTCATCTAAGCCAAAATCACTATTCTAGCTCCAAATACACCCCCATCCACTCAATCAATCATTCAATCAGCCTTACATTCTTCTCTCTCTGTCCAAAACGTCACTCATATAGCCCATAAACACAGCCACTACTCAATCATCCATCAAAACCCCAAGTTCAAGCCTTGATCATAGCCGAAAAGGCAGAAAATCATGTGAAAAATCACTTTTGGTCATCCTGAGGGAGACCAGTGAGTTCATGGAGGTTCCACATACCTTGTATGAGCTCACAAGGTCTTAGATATCAAGAAAAATTGATTTCAAAAATCTGAGCTCAAAATGGTTCGAGCGCTCAAACTGTAATGATGTCACAGTTTGAGTGCTCAAACTGTGCTGATGTCACAGTTCGAGCTCTCAAACTATTTTGGCCCCTTTCATGTTTTTGTGGTTTCTGATCATATCTTATGTTGGTAACATCATTATTATGGCTATTTGTTGGTTCAAAAACTCTCAAGTCAGTTTATTTTGTCTTTGATCATTGATCAATGAACCCAAAAGCCATAAAAGTGATGTTCCATGATCATCAAACCATGGATGATCCTATTCCATGAAGTAAACAGTGTATCTCACTTCTTTTAATCATGATCAGAAAGTTTTAAGCTCATATCAACATCAAAGAATGGTCAGAAATCACAGAAACTCACAGCCCTTGAATGGGGGTTGAGCGCTCAAAGCAAGGACTATGAGCGCTCAAACCTCACTCAGTTTTTGTAACGCCCCAATTTTCGAACACGTTAATTAAAACAAGAGATCTAAAAAGATTCATTTAATAATAGTGTTTTCTTAATAAGGAGCGGAATAACATAAATAGAAAAGTACTTTAGTCTGATACAATAAGAAACAATACTTGTCGGAAAGTTAAATTGCATTTGTCCAACACAAAAGTAAGGCGATTACAGAGCCTTCTACAGTTCTAGGTTTAGGTCCCATTCCCCATAAGTTCCCTGATTGGCTGCAAGGTCTTGATACTTGTTGCAATGTCTTCCTCTTCCCTCTTCGATACCTGGCATGAAACGCCAGGGCACACAACACCATGAGTTTTGACACTCAGTAGCTAACTCCTACCCACTAACCCTTACATTACAAATTATCAACAGTTCATATTTCAACAGTTCATATCTCGGAGTTCATATATAAGTAACAAGCGTCTGGTTTCCTTATCTTCATTTTAACTTAAGCGTTCTCATAGATTATAAACCTTAGAACGTCCCTCCAATTCAAAACTGATATACACAATTCCTAGTGGACTTTTCGGTTGGCGAGGCTCTGGTTTCGCTGACCCAACAATTGGGACCTTTCAGTTGACCACGCTTTGGCTCCGCTGACCACGGCTTAATTTCCTGGTGGACTTTTCGGTTGGCGAGGCTCTGGTTCCGCTGACTCGATAATTGGGACCTTTCGGCTGATCAGGCTTTGGCTCCGCTGACCACGACTTAATTCATGGTGGACTTTTCGGCTGGCGAGGCTCTGGTTCCGCTGACCCGATAATTGGGACCTTTCGGCTGACCAGGCTTTGGCTCCGCTGACCACATTCAATTCCTGGTGGACTTTTCGGTTGGCGAGGCTCTGGTTCCACTGACCCGATAATTGGGACCTTTCGGTTGACCAGGCTTTGGCTCCGCTTACCACACATTCTCCTTACTTTCCGGTTTCCTGTAACTTAGATGTCTATGTGATCTACTATGTAAGTACCAACCCAGAAACCTATTTGTCCAATCTAACAATTCAACAATATATCACTTCAAGTTTACAGTAAGTCAATAGAGGATAAAATGAGACCTCAATTAATAACATTCAAATAATTCACATATCACAAAATTTATCTTTTACCAAGCCTAATGAAATTTAACTCCAAGTTTATCAATTAAATCAATAGAGTACATCAAAACAAACATCAATATTATTAACTTTAATTATGAAAACAAAACAAATCATACATATTGGACCTGAGAAATCAGCCAAACAACATAACCATGCACATCATCACTTGTTAAACAAATCAAATTTAACCATCATCAAGCCTTACGGCCATAATTGGTTTGGTGGGTTTCTCGACCCATTTTTATATTTTGGTTTCGTTTCGTTCGGGCTCATTGCAAGCCCCAATATCAACTCTAAGGCTACTAAATATACTTAGGGTTAATGGATAAGAGGTTTCTACCTTGATCCAGACGAAAAGCTCGGTAGTGGAATCCGGTAGAGTTTTTTGTTGACGAAGAAAAATCCAATTTTAAACAGAAACTTTGAGCTGTGCTACCGGGTTCAAACCTCAACCGTTTCACGTGATTCTTGTGTCTAAAATGAAGCTCTCGAAGTGCTCTACAATATTCGTGAAGGAACCTAAACCCGAAATCCGCTTTAACAATGAGAAAGATGGCGATTTGTGAAAGGTCAGTGAGCTATCTGGAAATTTACCCGAGATTTTTACTGAACTTTGGATGGCTATATCTCACTCAAAACTCAACCGATTTGGGTGATTCTTGTGTCTAAATACAAGAGCTTCAAACCCTATACAAAGTTGGTGAAGGAATGTAAACTTAAAAACGATTGGAACAAGGAGCAAAATGAAGATTTACAGAGGGCAGAGAGCTGTCTGGAAATAGAAACAAAGTATTCCAACAGAATTTCGGGCAAGGACATTGGGGGCATTTCTAAACCATTTTGGGTTATTCTTATATCGAAATCGAAGTACTCGATGTCCTCTACAACTTCTATGAAGAAACCTAATCCTAAAAACGACTGTAACTATGAGCAAAGTGGCTGTAAAAATGGGTACGTGATATGGACGAAAATGAAAATGGGTAGGTGTCTTCTTCCTTCTTTTCTTCTTTTTCCAGGTAGAACTCCTCACTCACTCACTCACTCTCTCTCTCACTGAATTAATGGGGAAGGAGAATGGGCAATTGGGAGGGTTTTTATTGGAGGAGGTGGTGTGTTGAAGGAAGGATGGAGTGTATGGGTGTATAAGAACATGTGGGATGATGATGGGATGATATGGGGAAGTGATGGGGGTGGTTGAAGGAAGAGGAGAAGGTGAGGGGATCTGATTTTTCAGATTGGGGGATGGAGTGGAGGTTTGTAGATAGTTGGTAGAAGTTTGAATGAGTGGGGAGGAAGGAGAGGGTAGTAACAAACATGGGGAACACACATGGGGAACACAGTATGGTGTGGCACGAGATGCGACATGGTACAATGCAGTACAATTTACTCCGAGCGGTATTCAAACTGTCCGGGCTTCGGTCTTAGAAAAATACCAAAATATTTGTACTGACATAGAAAATCGTAGGCAACGTCACCGTGTGCGCTCAGAATCATTTGGAAAAATCTCAAAAGTTGGGCACGCATTACAATGCACGTGCCAAATGATTGTATCGGATTGATTCGGCTCCCACAACCGTAGTAGTTGTGCTAGTACCGTCCGTGTAGCTAAAAAGCATCAAAACGTAACTAGGAATAAATAATCATATTTGAGAAATAAAATAAGTCGTAATAATTATTGTAAAAATATAACTTATTTCCAAAATAATAATAATAATAATAAAATAAAATGGACCGAAAATTCGGGCCATTACAGTTTTGGGTACCTCAATCATGTTTATTTTAGTTCTGTATTCTGGTTTCAATTTATGAAGTGTGTGTGTGTTGATGTTTGGCTAAGCCAACCTGATCTCTTCTCTAGAGTGTATTGATGTTTGGCTAAGCCAACTTGACCTCTTCTCTAGTGTGTGTGTGTTGATGTTTGGCTAAGCCAACCTGATCTCTTCTCCCTCCCACTCTAATCATGCTTATACTTGGTCCAATGCTTACTCTCCGCTCATGTGGACACCTCAAGTTTATTTTATCTATGATGGGTGAAGTTTCTATACATTATGCATCATCATATATCATGTTGAATTGGTTTGTGGTCCAGATAAGGGCAGAATGGAGCAGAAATACTCAAATCCAGGAGATGGCTTGAGCGCTCAATGCATCCCTTTGAGCGCTCAAACCGTCTTCTGGTCCAATCAAATCTTTCTCTCATTTCAGCTTGTTCTTGATATTTTGAGTATTCTGTAAAGTTTTAAAGCATTGAGTCTTCATTCCTCATATACTGTTTGCCTCATTTTGGTCCATGAATGAGTTTTAAACCCATGATTATGTGATTATGCCATTTTGTTTAGTGATTTAAATGCTGATTTTGAGTAAACAATTGTGATTAAAACATGTTCTCATCAAATCAGAATCATTAGGAGCATTAGAAGCATGTTTGGGTTGAGGAGAGTTTGAGCGCTCAAACCCTCTCTTTGAGCGCTCAAATCCCTAACAGGGAATCAGATTGGTTTAGTCCTGCGGTGGTTTGTGGTGTCATTTTTTATTACTTTGTTATCATTCTGTATATTCTAACACAAACATACACCGTAGTTTATTGTTGTGTTTATCATCATTACGTGGTTCCCATCCCCCATTCCCATTACTTGTTCAAAGTTGAGTTGCATACATTTTTCGTATAATCCCACAAAAGTCAAGTAGAGACCGGTTTTCGAACTGGGCGAGGGCGGTGCCGTAAAACTCTTCCCCTCTCGTAACTGAGCTCCCGAACCTAAGATAGTATGGTGATGACGGACCGGTAATCCTTATCCATTGAATGAGGCACGAGTCAATCGAGTTCGGTTCCTCGGGGACAGTCCGCTAAAACTTGGGTGGCGACTCTGAATCGATCGAGATCCTCCGGAGGTGCGTCCACAACTAGCTAGAGCCTGGTTGAGTCCCCCTCAGGGCCTATTTGAGCACTTCGGTAGAAAAATCTACCTTTTTTGGCTTAATCAATGGACTCAAAATGGGTTTTTGAGTGGGTTTTATGGAAGTGTAGCTGCTGATTTTGAGTTTACAGAGCAACAAAGGGCAGTTTATGAGTGCTTTGATGGAGTTTGGTTGATGGGAGTGAATGGATGATGGGTTAATGAGGCAAGAAGGTGGTTTTTGGGGTTGAAAATGAATGGGATTGAGAGGGATTGGTAGAGGATGAAACTTCTGATAGAATTTCAACAGAGTAACAATAAAGGAATGTGGGAGAGCTTCAGCCCCTTGAAATGGTGTGGGAGGGAGGTATATATAGGGAAAGAATGAGGTAGTTTTGGGTGAATTTTGAGAGGGAAAATGAATTTGAACTTTAAAAATATGGAGCAAAGTCTGTTGGAGGGAGTTTGGAATGAGGAAAACGTGGGACAATGTAGGGGGGAGCCCATAGTTTCATCAAAAACCAGCTGCAAATTGCCCACTGGAAGTGATTCCGAGCACCTGGAGTTGGGGAATCCAGGCGCCTGGATTGAGTCTAGGCGCCTGGAATTGGAGAATCCAGGCTCCTGGACTAGGAGACTACACAAAATTCCAAACTTTGTGGGGCCATTCCGGGTGCTACCAAACTCTGTTTTGTGCATGGTTTGAAGCGTTGGAAAGCTTGTCAAATCTACTTTCTAACCCAAGTGGTTTGAACCCAAGATAATTTGTACATCAAAATCTATGACCATTTTACCCTCAGAAGGTCGAGAAAATAAGTCATTTTGGTAAAACGTGCACATCTCCCTCATTTCAAAATGGATTGAGATGTATTATATATCAAAAAAGAGGGTTTTGAATGTACTAGAAGGTGGTGCAAGATTGGGTTTATCTTGTTGAGGTTTAGGAGGGGTTTCCAAGTTCACAATCAAGCCTTGCGTGCTCTTATCGGGCATTTTCATCCTTGGGGATGCTTGATAAGTTTCTCGGGTCAAAATCGGGGTGTCTACAAGTGGTTATTTTATAAACTCAACTCAATACAAACCATGGCTATTTCCATATTGAATTCCTTATTGGGGAAGTTGGAAATGGTATCCACTTCGGATCATGCTTCAGTTGTGTCAATGTCTTTATTTGTGGCTCTTCTTTGCGTTTGTATTGTGAGCTATTTGAAATGTTTCTTCATTGCTGCTACTTGATGTTCTCTGATTCTATCTAGAAGGTGTATTTTGTGAGGCATTTTATGCTGAAGCTGGTACATGATGCTTGCATGTATTCTTTGCTTGGTGCTTGTAACACACAAATTCGAGTCCTGCAATAAAGACAAGAAAGAAGATGCACAAAATAATATTTTATTTTTTTGAATTAAATGCGAGGGGTACAATTCTCTAATAAATGTTCTTTCAACAAAGCGAAAGAACAAAATCCTTTGATTCGATCTCCGGACTTGATGACTTTCCAACGGCTTGAATGCTTGTTGTTGAATCGCGCAAACGGTAACTTTCTTTGAATCTTCAAGTTGAATGAACTGAAGAACAAAGTTTGAACAATGGTTTAAACTTGAAAGAACTCCAAAGAAATCCTTCGAAAAGAGATTGATCTTTGAAGACTTCAAGGGTTTTGGTTTGTTGAGTGATTTTAGGTAGAAACTTACGAAGAAATCGGCACGCAGTTTGAGTGCTTGTTGATTCTTTGCAAGTTGTTGAGTGTGGGATTTTTGGGAAGAACTTTGAGAGAGAATGACTTGTGAGTTGCTCCTCTGATTCGATCTCCGGTACGTTTCAACGGCTTGAATGCTTGTTGTTGAATCGCACAAATGATGACTTTTCTTCGAATCTTCAAGTTGAATGAACTAAAGAACAAGGTTTGAAGATGGTTTTGATTTGTTGAATGATTTGTTTGATGATGAACTTGTGAAGAAATCAGCACGTTCTTGGTGCTTGATGATTCTTTGCAAGTTGTTGCTACTTGTGTTCTTTTGTTTGAAGATGAATTTGATTTGTTGAAGAAATCGGCACGTTGTTCTTGGTGCTTGATGATTCTTCACAAGTTGTTGAGAAATTTCTTGAGAGCTCTTGTAGAATCCCCAGCAAAAAGGTCCTTTTCTCCTTCATATGAGCCTTTATTTATAGGCAAATGAGAGGGGTGATAAGTTTGGTAAGAATTGATTTTCTTTCCAATTAACATAGGTCAATATTAAATAAATTATAATATATGAACATATATTATAATTATTCTTTTGACTCAAGGAAAATTGGACTGGGCCTGTAACTTTGGGTTGGCCCAAATCTATGGCCCATTTCAAAGGCTAAGTCAGTCCACCTTCTTTTGTTCCTACTAATGTTGAGCCCAAATTTTCGTGAGCCCATTTGACTAATTTAAATTAGCCCAGCTCATTTTGGCCTTTACCGTATCTCAAATGGATTGAGCCCATAATTTTGGTGGGCCCAAATTTATTTGAAGGCTTTGACCATCTTTGACTTTAATTAATCTAGACAATTTTATTTGTCTCAATTAATTTGGATGGCGATTAAATCGCGTCAAAATTTTAGTGTCTACAGTGCTTTCTATTATCTGTTCTGCTGTTGTTATGATCGTCAACAAAATTAGCTCTATCAAATTTCAAAATAATTGGGATACATATGGGACTTGATGTGTTCAGATTTGTTCGATGTTTGGTGTTCTTCTTTCATGTTACGGATTTCTCGTGCATAGAAGAGTTCGAGACATATTTGTGTGTGAATTTGTGTCCGACTATCTGAGCCTGTAACGTTCCTTTATCCAATACATGTCTTACATGCTCTGCTTGGGATCTGACATGCTTCTTACCGTAATCTATTGTGTTATTTTGCAGGTGCTGCTCGATGATCTTTCGTGGTTGCTTGCTGCTTGGTGATATGTTGATATTAGCTACTACTGTTTGACAAGGGTTCAAAGGATCAGTGATGGGCTATGCGAAAGTTTTATTTTTTGGTTGTCTAGCTAGTTTAATTTGCTACAATTTGATGGGCTATGCTACAGTTTCTTTGTTTTACTTCCACTAGAACATGTACAAGTTTGGTATTGGATATTGGCAGCTTAATATAATTTAGTTATGTTTCCATGCCTTATTAGTCTTTTTTTTATTAGCAGTCTTTATTAATTGTAGTAATTAGTTTGTTTACTAATTAATTAATTATTCAAGTTTCATACCTTTAACCGGTAATGAAATTTCAAAAAAAAAAGAAAAAGAAATAGTCACGTTTGTTATAAAAAGCGTGGTCTTTCAAACAATTATAGACCACGGTTTTTTTATTAATAAACCGAGACCTAAAATACCATTAAAAGGTCACGGTTTTACTAAAAACTGAGATGTTATAATGTTAAATGGTCACGGTTCTACTTAAAACTGAGATTGTATCCTATGCAAAGGTCATGGTTCTACTAAAAACTGAGATCTTATGTATTTTATGGTCACACTTTTATAGAATTGATCTCAGTTTTTAGGGGCCTTTTGTCACGGTTAAAAACCGTGATTGAAAAAATAGGACTTTTGGTTACACCTTGATAGACCACGGTTTTGCAAGTGAGATTAAAAGTGAACTTTATCCATTTTTCTAGTAGTGAGTCCCTTGATCTAGTTAGGAGTGCCCTGGCACCCCACCTCAATACCTCAGTCTGCCACTACACTTAACAACTTTAATGCACTTTAAGAACTACTTCAATACTTCCTCTGTCCCTTTTTAAGTGATCTGTAACGCCCTGATTTTAGGGAACGTTAATAAATAAATTTTTCAAAATGAATTCTTTTATTTGGTAATAAAAAACGAGAAACATACATAGTTATAGTTCTTCAGTCATGTCGAACGGTGCCTCCGTTTCTTCTTCAACACCTGGCATGGGAATACCAGGGTACATAGTACCGTGAGCATAAAACGCTCAGTAGATAAGTCCTACTCCTACTTAACCCACACGTACCTAGCACATAAACATGCATGGATAATCAATAAGATAAATGTAATAAAAATCTTCACTTTATTACTATCCATTAACCTATTTGACATCTAAGATTCCATCCTCAGAAATCTTTCTTACCCTGTAACCTCCAGCGTAAGCCAACTGGTGTGATTTGACTCCCCCTTGTAGATTAAGGCCCGAATGAGAGCAAAGTTAGCTACTTGAATATCCCACCAGCAACCTCACAAGGAATGAACAAGACTTCACCGGGTTGTGACACAAGCACTCTGCCCCGGGTTGTGATGCAAACACAATTCCACCCTTATAACCAAACCGTTCAGGAGCCAATCACCACCGTGCCTTACCTAAGATTTCGAAATCTCAATATCCAGAATCCAAACCAATTATATCTCCTCCAGGGTCCACAAAGGTCACCCTCACAACAGGGTCCAACCTCGTCACCCTTTTACTCATCATCATTTCTCATAATTGTTTTTCCATAGTACCTACTCATCATCTACAATTAATTTCTCACGTTTCATAACCACTCCAAGTGATCCTGTCATCCAAACTAAATTTGTGTAACCAACTTTTGTACCAACGTAAACAACTGTGTAGGGAACCAAACAATAATCCATTCAAACAATAAAAATAAATAAAATGAAGGACAATAATAACATTAACACACAATTCAAAATTTCAATGCAAAATAACGTACGTAATGACTTTATAAAAGAAAATTAATCTAAATGCATAACATCATGTAACTTGGCCTCCATGTTCTTTTTGTCAATCGGCTTCACAAGGAAATTCTAATTTATGGCTAATTGTCAAACTTTCTTGGTTGTTTATGAAAAAATAAATAGATAAGATTTCTATTTAATAAACTAGGAATCAAAGAACACATGCAGTAATACTGCTAGCCACGTTTATGATACTGAGAAAGGACATGGCCGGTGTATTTATTTGTAATGTACGTGGTACAAATCTGGAAGCTCTTTGGTCCTATGTGTCACCAAACAGGCAATCCAATTCATAAGTATTGTTTTCGGTGAAACAAAATGTGGGACTGACTGTCTGAATAAAGTTTCGGCAGCCATGGGTTTGCTCGTTGTTTTGAAGTTTCGAACTACGGAGTTTTGTTCGTTACCCGACTAAAATTTAAATTAACACATAAGAGGGTTCGGTAGGATAATAAACCTACCTTAAGTCTTGCAGATTTAGCTAAAATCGGAGTTGTTCGAGTGGGACATGGTGGCGTCGAGCGATGGTGGAGTTTCTCCTTCTCTGGACTTCTTCTTCTTCTCTTACCTTCTGAGTTCACTCCGTTTTTCTATTTTTTTTCTTTCTATTATTGCTGGTGTGGTGTAAGGAAGAAAAGGAAGGGCAAGAGGGTTGATATACTTGATTTTTGGAGACAACTGAGTAATGAGGATTAGGTGCTGATTGTCCGTGCAGGGTAGGGAGCTATTGGGATTGAGAAATGCAATTTTAGGGATAATGAATTAATAGAGTTCTGAGTATTGTAGGGCTTAGCCACTACAACAAAAAAGGCTTTATGGGGCATTCATAACTGCCTCAATAACGGGCCTGTTGGGGCATTTCACCTGTTGAGGCACTACGCCTTAGTGCCACATGTATCGATGCAGCTATAGATGTAATGTGGCACTTCTTATGAGGCACTTTGAGGAGCCTCAAGAGCTCTTCTACGCTGCACTTCTCGGTGCCCCATATAGTACTTATTAAGGCATTCGATTGAGGCACTTTGAGGAGTCTCAAGAACCTTCTATTGTTGCACTTCTAGGTGCCGCATATACTCTTTATTGAGGCATTTTCCAATGCGGCCGCATAATTTGAAATTCATTTTTAATACACTATTAAGGCATTCCAAACTGCCGCAAAAGCCACAATCTGAGGTCAAGAGGATAGCTTTCACGGCACTTTTGATTGCCTTCTAAAGTGTTCACGGCACTTTTTAGGGCATTCTTAATGCACTACATTCAAGCAATGACAATAAAATAAAATCTAATTAATTGAAATTTGTATCTCACCCATGTCCAAAACAAAATAAGCCATAGTCATTAACTTCAACAAAGAGTGTCAACAAACATAAGATCCAAAACAAAAAGAAAACTTCATAGCAATCTCTTAAGAACATGAAATACAAACTTCATAAAGTTTTCATAAGAAATCTAAACCAATACCATTGAAGATGCAATTATATACAAAAACAACTACTAGTAAAAACAGAACAAAAGCTACAAGTTCAGCATCCATGTGACATAACTCTGTCTACCACGCATCTTCCAACTCATCTCATCGTTCACCAAAGCAACCATCATCTTTCTTTACCTAATCAAAACAAAATCACTCACATGGTTTTAAAGTCTACTACTTTGAAGTAAAGTAAAAAGTAGACAAAATTGGACATTTACGTTATTCTCGGAATCTAACAATGAACAAAAGTTTATCCATAGAAAAAGTTTTTGATACGCACAACTTTTTTCCCCAATTCCTCATTTTAGAATACGCCTTTCTTTGTGAAGCAAGTAATGAACACATGTGCACGCGATGGATCATGGCCGAGCTTTTTTGCCTGAGTGCATACCAAAAGTTTATAATCTCGCATTGTATATAAATTTTTGAGATAACCGGAATTAGTAAAGATTAAAGGTCATGTACCTTTGCATCTTCATGCCAATACTTAACAAGTTCTTTCCATTGATCTGCTTGCACTCGATCAGGAGGACTATTTATTTGCTCCTCAATGGGTAGCTTAGAATCAAAGTTTTTCCTCTTCAACGTAGCCTTCCAGTTCCTCCACTTTTTCGAAATGGATTTCAAGATCCATCTTTTATGACCAGGAGATATATCAAACTTTTGCTACAAATCCACAATAATATATATTATATATTATGATACATATTTAGCAAGCTAACAAGTCCAAAAATTTGAGGATGTACTATAATCTAAGTTCAAACTTACCAGTACTAATGCTAACATGTCATCCTTGTAAACTCCAGGCATCTTGTGCCAAGTCTTATAGTGGAGAGGCGCATACTTCCCATTTCTTGCTATAGTTCCCAAAAAGCGGCTCAAAATGATGTTATTATGAGTGGTAGGGGCCATGACCTAAAAACATGTTAATGAATTAAGAATAACACAAAGTTGAGGTCAGAGACTATTCAAAAAAAAAAAAACTTTAAGGAATCAATAGTGATCAAGTTACAGAAAACATAAATCAAAACTGTTTGAAGGGTGCAAGGTCATGTTTTGTTGTAGTTTGAATTACAGTCTTTCTGTCAAGTCAATATATGAAAAATGAGAACACCAAATAGAGCTTTGTTATGGATTATAAAAAAATAATGTTAAAGAAAGGATAAATATATTAGGCAAAGTCATGGATAAGGGGATGAGGACAAAATGCCAACAAATGAGTTCAAGGGACCAGACAAATTGCAAGTTATAGTAGCACTCCAGTACGAATGGGACTTAGGTATGAGCTAAACAAACAATAACTTATGAAACGGCATTAACCCCAAATGCCGAGTCAAGCTATCAACAAAAATTCAACACTAATCCTGTTCGAACAGAAAGGGAACAAATATAAGCATTTGTCATCTCCCCCTTCCTTAATTTATCATATACACTTTCTACGATTTACTATCTCTTCTATTCACGTTTCCCCTTAATTCCTCTATACTCTTTCCTTTTCTATCCTTTCATGCCGTTATTTTTGTTCCCCCAGAATCCTCCTCCTATTCAATTCATTACAAACTTCTTTATAAAGAAATTGCTTAGTCACCAAAGAGAGATCTTTCAGATTGACACTTGTTCCTCCATTACTTAATTTGTCTTTTCCTTTATTAATTCCTTGTTTCTCTCCCTTTGCAACGAGAAGCAAACACATACTTATACATGCACACAGCCCCTGCACTTCACGTGAACATAACCCAAATGGTTTACACGTTTTTCATGCATGTGAAGACATTTTTTGGGAAAATACTCCCTCTATCTCATTTTAAATGTCCCGTACGTAAAGTAGTGTCATTTTGACTTTACAAGAAAATATATTTCTAAAAAAAAAATTCAAAAAGTTTTACACCATTCAAAAGTACTCGTTGAAATCTTTTGTACCGTACAAAAAAATTTAAAAAGTAATTCCGAAAGTAATTTATTTTTTAAAATCAAACTTGCACGGTCTCCCGTAGGAGACATTTAAATTGGGACGGAGGGAGTATTAATCTGTCTTTAAACTCTCCTCATACCCAACTAAAGTACCAATGAAACGAACTACTTAATTTGTAAATAATCAGATTGTTGGAAGCACGGTTATTACAACTTATGACTCCCACATTAGAAAGGAGCAGACTATCTAGGAAGAAGTCAATGAACCAAAACCTATATTTGACTTGCATTCGACCTGGATAACGAAATAGAGTCCATTCCCACCATACCATATTTCTCCCGAGATAATGCTTTTGATCTTTTTCTCCTGTTTGTGAATAACATCTCTACATGCAAAACAAAAATATATGGATATTTATGGGAATTGGTTAGGCCATAACTATCAGAACATGGATAATTCATGTGAATACCCTTTTTTCTTCATTGATCTACAATCCAGATAGGAAACTATTCCTATAAATATTAAGGGCTGGCTGGGAAACGTAATGTGTTGGCCACCGTTTTTCCCGGACCGTGCTGAAAAGAGTTGGGGACCCATTTAGGTATCCAATTAACTCCAAAAGCCCTAAAATCAAACTTGACTGATTCGCAAAGAGAGAGGAAGGGGCGCAAGACAGGGAGGGGGGAAGGAGGAACATACCGATCGATGGCGTCGTGCGGTGAGAGTTGAGAGTTGCAGCAGGGTATACGCAAGGACGGTGGTCGCCTAGTCGAACTAGCAGAGAGAGAGAGAGAGAGAGAGAGAGAGGACGAAAGAGATTTGCAGTTATGGGAATTTTTAGAGTTAGGTCTCTTAGGAGTGGTGGAGGGAGGAGATTTGCCTATTTGGTTTATGGAGGGAATTCTAAATTTTCACGAAAAAATTTGGGGGAATTTTGGGAGTTGAGGGAGTAAGGTATTTGGGAGGGAAAAGAAGTACTATTGGGGAGGAAATTAATTATTCAGTGTGCTTGTGTTGTATAATTATTATGTTCAAATTGTAAGCTAATTGTCAGTGATATTTTTATAATGATTAATCTGAAACATTGTAATTACACGTCTCATATATTCTATCAAAGTCATCAAAATTAGAGATCATCAGATATTAGAAACTGAATGATTGGATCGCATTTAATGCATACCGAGTCACAAAATAATTATGAAGTACTAACTAGCCCCACCCGAGGTATTTTTTGCAATCAAAATAATCTATCTTTTGTATTACGCGCATTAGTCGTATCAAGAATAAAGTTAATCACGTCTCACTACAAACTTGAGAACTACAAACTTGAGAGGGCATAAAAACTTGTTTATATAATGAAATTGTGTCCCGATCAAGGTCCTTTGCAAACCCAATCCATCCAAATTTTTGCGATAATGAGTTAATCAATAAGCACAACAAAATTAACGGTCTTGATCATCTTGATGGTGTCGTGGTCGCGTGGCTACTATACATTCAATTACAGCACACTACTTAGTTTGTTGTCAACTACATTCAGCGTATAGGTCTTAAAGGTCATTACCAAGTCAATTTTTACAAATGGTCGATCTGAACCGTTAGAATTTCCTGTCTCATTGATTTCACCATCGTCGCCAAAATAGGAGATCATCGGATATTAGCGACCGCGTGATCGGATCACATTTAATGCATCCCGAAGCATTAAAGTCTTATAGTGGCCAACCTGAGCTCCACCTAATTTATCTTTTCGATTAGAACCATTTATCTTTTACATATTATGGAATCCATCTCAGTCATACAAAAAACTAAGTGGATCGCATACGGTACGCATTTAATCGGACAAAAAGTATCATTAAAAAAATAAATTGGGTCCCGGTCGTCAAGCTTTGTAAACCCAATCGAGAAGAAACTTTAAACGATTGATTTCATCGATAGGAACAACAAAATCAACGACTCGATTGTTAAAATAGTTTCAGCGTATAGAGATTCGCAAAATATTATCAACGGCTCGATTGTTAAAATAGTGTGACAGTTAGAAAAAATTGCTCTTGACACCTCTAGAGTGACGTCGTTTAAGGAGTTGCAAAAAACTGCCCAATTAAACCATGTTTTTTAGGCACTTTGGCCAGCCCTATCAGATAAACATTAAAAATAAAAATAATAAATTATGGTGTTCGGATGGAATGCCCTGTTATGTTATAGGATTTGAGGCACCCAATAAAAATGCCCCTTTAGTTGGGTTCAAGAGTGACGTCGTTTCACGATTTGCAAAAACTACCCTATTTGACCAAGTTTTTGAGGCACTTTCGGTAGCCTTATCAGATAAATATTTTTTTAAAAAAATGCAAAAATCCAGTGTCAAATTGGAATGCCCCATTAGGTGAATACAATGCGGCACTTAAAAAGGGAATGTCTCATTATCATACTTGACGAGGCAATTTCTTAAAAGTGCCCTTTAAAAAATGCCCCAAAATCACCATTTTGTTGTAGTGGCATTTATATATACATGCATATAGGTTTATACATATATTCAGGTAAATCTATTTTAATAAGAAATGATAATACTTGAACTACAACATTATACTTAAG
This sequence comes from Vaccinium vitis-idaea, assembly GCA_963854785.1. Classification (NCBI taxonomy): domain Eukaryota; kingdom Viridiplantae; phylum Streptophyta; class Magnoliopsida; order Ericales; family Ericaceae; genus Vaccinium; species Vaccinium vitis-idaea. The sequence goes on along the minus strand of OY978217.1, from coordinate 24,866,295 downwards.
AAAGGAAAAAAAAAATTATTCTAATAAAATCTCGGATCGTTACAAGCTATCCCCCTTAATTAAATTTCGTCCTCGAAATTAGGGTGTACCTTTGGGCGGAAATAAATGTGGATAGTTGGCGCGGATCTCGTCTTCGCGTTCCCACGTGGATTCCTCTATCCCTCGATGCCTCCATAGAACTCTGACCAATTTGATAGTCCTTCCCCTTATGTTCTTCTCCCCGTGATCTTGGATCTCTACTGGTTGTTCTTCAAAAGTAGTGTCCTCGTCCAAAGTGACTTCCTCCTAGTTGATTATATGTGTAGGGTGTGCCATGTATTTGCGTAGCATAGAGACATGAAAGACATTGTGGACCTTGGCTATCTGAGGTGGTAGTGCCAGTCGGTAAGCTACCTCTCTGATCCTTTCTAGGATTTTGAACGGTCCGATGTAGCGTGGCGACAACTTTCCCTTTTTCCCAAATCTAATGACACTTCGATGTGGCTTGATTTTTAAGAACACGTGGTCACCGACATTGAATACTAACGGTCGAGTCCTCTTATCAGCATAACTCTTCTGTCGGCTTTGTGCTGTTAAAAGTCGTTGTCGAATGACTTTGACTTTCTCTGTTGTCTCTCTGACTAACACCGGGCCAAGTAGGCTTGTTTCTCCCACATCTGTCCAATAGATAGGTGATCTGCAAGGTCGTCCATAAAGGGCCTCATACGGAGCCATTTCTATACTAGCTTGACAATTGTTGTTGTAGGCAAACTCCACAAGCGGTAGATGCCTTTCCCAATTTTCCTTGAAATCTAAAGCACGCGCTCTGAGCATGTCTTCTAGGGTTTGAATTGTCCTTTCAGACTGTCCATCGGTCTGAGGGTGAAATGATGTGCTTAAACGCAAATCTATTCCCAAAGTTTTCTGCAGGCTTTGCCAGAACGTTGAAGTGAAACACGGATCTCGATCGAATACGATACACAGTGGTACCCCCATGCAATTGAACAATCTCATTGATATAGAGTCTACTGAAGGATTCCATTGTGTTAGTCATACGAATAGGTAAGAAATGTGCTGATTTGGTTAGTCGATCCACGATCACCCAGATGGCGTTGTGAGATTGTGGGGATCTAGGTAATCCGGTGACAAAATCCATTGTGGTATGCTCCCACTTCCAACCTGGAATAGGTAAGGGTTGAAGTGTTCCTCCCAGATTTTGGTGTTCTGCTTTCACTTGTTGACACGTCAAGCATGTGGACACGTACTTTGCCACATCATTCTTCATTCCTCCCCAACAGTATTGACGGCGAAGGTCTTGGTACATCTTGTCGCCACCAGGATGAACGGCAATATTTGACTGGTGAAATTCCCTCAATACTGCTTCGCGGAGGGTACCTAGGTCAGGCACAAAAATTTTGTCTCGAAATCTAAGGCTTTTGTCCTCATGGATTGCCCAACCAATAGTAGCCTTCCCGGTTGCTAGTCGATATTTGATGAAGTTGCATTCTTGGTCGAAAGTTTGAACTAGTAGAATCTCTCGGTGAAGTGCTGGTGTAGCGTTCAAGGCAAATAAGCACGCTCCCCCGTTGCTAACTGTAGGATGCAATCTAAATTCATTGATAGCCTCCATCATCTTCCATTCTCTTATGGCCAGATTAGCCACTTGTCCTCTACTTTTACGGCTTAGTGCATCGGCCACTACGTTTGCCTTGCCCGGATGGTATGATAGGGTAAATTGGTAATCATCCATGTATTCCATCCATCTCCTTCGCCTCATATTCAATTCTTTCTGGGTGAACAGATACTTGAGACTTTTGTGATCTATGAAAACTTCAAATTGTTCCCCATATAGATAGTAACGCCAAGACTTGAGAGCGTATACCACTGTTGCTAACTCCAAATCGTGTGTGGGGTAGTTTCTCTCATGTAGCTTAAGTTGTCAAGATCCATAGGCAATAACCTTCCCATCTTGCATTAGAACATAGCCTAATCCTTCTTTTGAAGCATCACAGTAAACTGCATATCCCACGTTCCTCTAGGGTATGATCAGTATAGGGGCACTAGTCAATCTGGTCTTGAGTTCCTGGAATGACTTCTCACATGCTTTGTTCCACTCACATGCTTCGTTCCACTCAAACTTGACTCCCATTTGGGTTAAACAAGTCATCGGCTTACCCAATGCAGAGAAATCTTGAATGAAACTCCGATAGTGCCCTGCGAGACCTAAGAAACTTCTGATCTCAAAGACCGAAGTTAGCCGCTTCCAATCCATAATTGCCTCCACCTTGCTGTTGTCTACAGATATTACTTTCTTTGATACAACATGTCCAAGGAATTTAACCTCCTTCATCCAAAATTCACATTTGCTAGCCTTGGCATACAATTGGTTATCTCGGAGGGTTTGTAATACAATCCTCAAGTGTTGCTCATGTTCTTGTTCAGTCGATGAGTACACCAGAATGTCATCGATGAAAACTACGACAAATCGATCCAAGTATGGTGTAAAGATCTTATTCATGAGACACATAAATACTGCTTGGGCATTAGTGAGACCAAAGGGCATTACTACAATACTCGTAGTGACCATAGCGGGTTCGAAATGTGGTTTTTGGGACGTTGCTATCCATGACACGTAATTGCTGGTATCCAGATCGCAGATCAATCTTCGAGAAGCATGTCAATCCTCTTAATTGATCGAATAAATCATCAATTCTCAGCAATGGATAACGATTCTTGATAGTGGCTATGTTAAGTTGACGATAGTCTATGCAGAGTCGTAGAGTTTCTTCTTTCTTTTTTATGAATAAGGCAGGTGCCCCCCATGGTGACGTGCTTGGACGAATGAACCCTTTGTCTCACAGTTCTTGTAATTGGGTCTTCAATTCCTTTAGTTCAACAGGTGTCATGCGAAAAGGTGCCATGGAGATTGGTGCAGTCCCGGGTTGTAATTCAATGGGAAATCTAAGGGACCAGATTGGAGTGTCTACACTAAGGCGTGCGAAATAGAAGTCTCTGGATTACGTTTGACTTGTGATCTTCGAGTCATAGAAATGGCCGACTTTGACATCCTATTGGGAATGGATTGGCTATCCGCCCATCATGCTGTTATAGATTGCCATCGAAAGATGGTGACGACATATTCCGAAGATGGTACTTATTTCAAATTTAAGGGGGATCATGACTTCCCCGAGGATGAAAATGCCTAATGAGATCATACAAGGCTTGATCAAGAACTTGAGGACCCCACCAAAAAAAATAAATCTCCCATGAGCCCACCAAAACACCCTTTGAAACCCAAGAAGAGCCCGAAACCTTAAAACATATGCACCTGGATTACTCCCATAGGCACCTGATTGGCCAAATCCAGGCACCTAGAAGGAGTCCAGGCGCCTGGATTTCACTGGAATCACATAATCCAGGTGCCTGGAGTTCAACCCAGGTTTAGTATGGTTTAAGTTGTTAGTGGGCGGGAACGAGATCCTTGAGGATTTCTTCTGCAAAAATCAGTTAGAAGGGGAGTGGGGGAGATCATTACACCTATACTTTGACCCCTAAGCAACCTCTAAGCCTTTCTAAGGGTCCAAATGGCCCTCTTTGACCCTTTTGTTTGCCTATAAAATGCCACTCTTCTCCTCCATTGCAGAGGATGCTCAAATACACCCCCTTTTCTACTGTTATGGTGATGCATTTCCTCCAGAATTTCATTTTCAGTTGATTACTCTCATTCTCCTCAATTTCTAACCATAAAAACCCATCCTCATGCTACATTAACTCCTCATACTCCACTTACCTCAACTAAACTCTACCAAAACACTCTTAAATAATCCTCATCAGCTCTGTTCAGTCCAGTCCAGTGGCCATTCACCCACAAAACCCATTCCAAAAATCCATTCAAGTTCATAAATCAAGCCTCCAAAGGTAGATTTTCTACCAAAATGTTCAAATAGGCCTTGAGGGGGACATCAACCAAGCTCTGGCTAGTTCCCCATACTAGCTTAGAACTTGGAGAAGTCTCAAACATTGTAGAAAAGAGATTCATTTTGTACGGGGATAAAATCTGCGTAGCCCTGGATCACGTGCTTCCTTAACTCAACCCTAAATCTGCAAGACAAAAAAAGGGTTAGAGCACCTTTGCCTCTCGTCGGCAAAGGCCCTCCGATGCCTAAGTTAGTATCACATACTTGAACTCTCAAATCACAATGTGTATGAAAGGGGTTTCACAGCGTACCTTTCTCCATGGGCATAATGCTGTATTTATAGGTGAAGAAGGCTTGACTTAGGCATCTCGTGCCTTGGTTTCCTATTAGCTTCAGGAATCCATCTCCTAATAGGATTTTCCTTTTAGGGAAGAGTTTCCATATCCTGCTAGATCTCGTCTAGCAGAGGTCTTTCTTTCCATATAGGATTCTTCCCTATATGGGGCATACTCCTAATCACATTAGGACTTCCCATATCAATTCCTTACTTTACGGGATTGCTCCTTATCTCATAAGGAGCCTTTGTAGAATATTCTGGAATGTCTCACCGCCCTATTCGTGGCAGTGTCGTGCTTACGCGTAGCTCGGAATAACTCGCACATAGCTCAGCTCATCACGCCGAGCTAAATTATGTATTCCAGAATGCTGCTTAAGCTTTAGACGTAGTCTTCCTAGCTCGGCCATATCAGGGGCATCCTTTATGCCTTACGCCGAGCTAGTGCATCCTGATTTATTAGTTTACTCTTTACTAGTTCTGGACTCATTCGTGGCCAAACCAGCCCCGCACAGGGTTTAAGGACTCCCTATGTGGTGCCGAGCTATTCACCCTCTCGTGGTGATCAACTAAGGCACGTGCTATGCCCTTTATTAGGGTTAATCAGGTTTTACGCACTCCAATTGCTCCCCAGCTCTGCTACTGCTGTCATTCATCAGCAGTGCGCAGAGCTTCAACGGTTCCTGATGCATCTCTTGCACGCCTTCCCCCTCGCGTGGGGAGCAAGGTTACTTTCGGATTAAATGCAAAGTGACCCGTTGGGGGCTGGATAAGCCCAAAGGACATCCTAGGGTGACGTTTCTCGTATGTCACGCCCTCACTTTATGGGTTTTTGGGCGGGATAATCATTATCGCACCTTAAAACCCTTCCCCTTCTTTCTCACTCCACTTCGTCAGAAACAACAAAGAAGGGAGAGAGAAGAACCTTCATTCCGCCATTGCGTTCCTCTGCGAGTCCATTTACCCACAGCTTTTCACCGCCTTTTCATCGAAAAAAATTCCTGCTTCTCGTCGGAAAGATCACATCTAGGCCTCCTTTTCACGTAAGTACCCCTTCTGTTTCTAGACTCCGCTGTTTCGCCCATCGTGGTTTTTCTTTCATTCCTGTTCATCTTCTTCCCCTGGGTTTCAACAGTGAGACCCTAACTTAGTTGAAAATGGGAATGCATAGGGCCCTTCTGAGTAATCACCAAAAAATAATAGACTTCCGTCGCAAGTATAACATCCCTGCCAACGTTCAATTCCGGCTAAACAACCATGATGACTTTAGAGAAGAAGGTCAATCTCCTGATAGGATTCACATTCTTTTAATCTTTATTGTGGAGGGTGGTCTTAGATTCCCCCTTCATCCCTTTTTCAGAGAGGTTTGTTACAGATGTAGGTTAAACCCGATGCAATTGTGCCCTAACTTTGTTAGGGTAGTCATGGGCACAATTGCCCTAAATGACCTGCTCGGCCTCCATCTCGACTAGTGGGACTTACACTATCTATACAGTGTAGTCCCTATAGTTGATAACTCCTATTACTTTAAAGCTAGGGACCCCAGCCAAAAACTCATCACAGATCTCCCCAATTCCTCAAAAGGTGAAGGGGACGACTTCCTGGTGGTCACCGGCAACTGGGAGCCCAGGGATGCCGAGGGGAACATCGTTGGGTTTGCCTGCCCTACGGCCACGGGCCAACCACGTCAGTATCTTTATCCTTTGCTGCTTCACTTTTTTATAAAGATATCACGTTCTTTCCTTCTCATTTGTTTTCTGTGATGTGCTCTTCTTTTGCAGCGAGCAATATAAATCATGGCGGTCTGTGGACGGCCCACCGAGATTGTTCGAAAAGATTGTGATTGTTAGAGTCGCCACCCGGATTTGAGGTCCGAACCCGAGAAACCGATCAAAAATAAATATGACTTGTTTGCCCATTTGAAAAAGATTCCACTGATCATGGCGGAACCAAAGATTTCTCGGATTCGGGGGTTTGGTTACGAGAGGGGAAGGGTTTTACGGCACCCCTCTCGCCCGGTCCGTGAACCGGTCTCTACTCAACATTTTGTGGGATTTTGAAAATGTTTGAAATTTGATTTTAAACACGAAATGGGGGATACGGGAATGGCAAACACATAAATGAATATTAAAACACAAACTAAGTGATGGTGGATGCTTGTGTGAAGTGTACAATGCGATTACAGAATGATATAAACAAGGAAAATGACAATGAAGGAGAAAAATAGAACTTAAAACACCATTTTGAACAAAATTATTTATCTTTCCGACACTATTTGCATGTTTTGGAGGGTTTTGATATAGAAATGAGAAAAACACAAAACTACAAAGTTGTAACCCTTCAAATTATCTACGTTTTGATATATAATACGTTGAAAACGGAGTTCGGAGTAAAAAGTTATGGCTGAAACACTATGACTGCCTATCTGTTGGGGTTTGAGCGCTCAAGGTGAAGGCCTTGAGCGCTCAAGCCCTTCCCAGATCGCCAAATTCTGCTATTTTATGATACTTTTCAGAACTTGTAGGCTCATTTCAAGTATGAGGAACTTGAATGAGCCCACTGGTCTCCCTCAGCAAGACCAAAACAGTGATTTTCACATGATTTTCTACCTTTTCGGCTATGATCAAGGCTTGAACTTGTGGTTTGATGAATGGATGGGTAGTGGCTGTGTTTATGGGCTATAGATGAAGTATTTTGGTCAGAGGAGTGTAAGTGTAGGGCTGATTGAGTGATTGATTGAGTGGATGATTGAGGATTTGAGCTTAAAATGATGATTTTGGCTTGGATGAGGTGGGTTTTGATGGAAGAGCTAGGTTTGGACGAAATTGATGGAGTGTATGGACTGTAAATGGCTTGTTAGAGTTAGAGAGGGGCTGTTGAAGTTGGTTTCTCAAAGACCCATTTGTTGTAGGCCTTAAAGATGAGATTTTTGGGTGTTTTGGAGGTTGAAGATGATGGAGGGTGGTGGCTATGGAGGAGAGAAAGGCTAAAACGTGATTGAAGTGATGAGAGAGAGTGGAGAGGGCTGATGAAGGGTGTGTGTGTGTAAGAGATCAGCCAAAGGGGGTTTATATAGAGAGAGAAATGGGAGGGAAATGGGTTTAATTTTTGAATTGGGTTTGGGGGGTGATTGAGGAGATGTTCAAGGGTCTAGGAAGTGTATTTAGGCAGTAGAAAACATAGGTAGACGCTCCTCTTGCAGTAGAATATCATGATTAGATGCTCTGCAGAAAACTGATCTGGCTCGGAGTTGAGCGCTCAAAGCCATGAGCTTGAGCGCTCAAGGTCCAGGGCTTGAGCGCTCAAGGCTGTTGCTAAAAAGGTAAAACTTTGCGGGGCCGCCCCGGGTGCTACCGAACTCCGTTTCGTGCGTGGTTTGAAGCGTTGGAAAGCTTGTCGAGTGTACTTTCTAACCCAAGTAGTTTGAACCCAAGATAATTTGTACATTCAAGTATGTGACCATTTTACCCTCAGAAGGTCGGGAAAATAAGTCTTTTTGGTAAAACGGACACATCTCCCTCATTTCAAAATGGATTGAGACATATTATATATCAATAAAGAGGGTTTTGAATGTACTAGAAGATGGTGTAGGCTTGGGTTTGTTTTGAAATGGTTAATGGATGGTTTGAAGGGTATTTTGGTCATTTTGGTTGGTTTAAGGTTGTTCTAGGAGGGTTTAGAATGGTTTAGGGTAGTTCAATGAGTTCAAACCTTGTTCTTAGCCTCGAGGTATGCACGATTGGTCTATTTCATCATCGGGAATGCTCGAGTGCATCCTGGGTTCAAAATCGGGGTGTCTACACGGTCGTTTGAATCACTCTAACCTTCATCGCGAGGAAATAGCTTCAGCTCTGCTCTTCGACGGGTTTGAACCGACACCGATCGGACTAGGCCGAGCTGCACACATCCTTTTGGGCTATACTCCGACCTACTGGGGAGGTATTAGAAAAGATGGAGAGCACCGCACCAGGCATCCTTGGCCCCCTGCAACGATTCCAACCATCCCCCTTCCTCCTACCGACTGGGGCTGAACCAGGGGCTGCAGACACCTCAGAAGCAGGATCACCCGCCGCCGAGCTAGTATAGACCCCCAACAACAAATTACCTTTGCTCACGTCCCCGAGATCCTAACAGCTATCCGGATCCTTGTCCATGCTGACCAGGGGCCGAGCACGTCTGGGAGTGTGGTAGAAGAAGAAGAGGAGGAAGGAGAGGGAGAAGGAGAAGAAGAAGGCGTCAACCTCCGTGCAGTTATAGCTTCCATTGCCGAGCGATCTGCTCAATTTTCAGACTCATCTGGTTATAGCCCATCCCCGGACCGAGAAGAGATGCCTCTCCAGCCAATCAATCTGCTAGGTGAGTTGAACCTCGGCGGGCGGGCCTCTCGTGCCCCCCCGGCCGTTCATACTGTCAATCCTTCTGAAGCACCTGATGTCTCTCTCCCTGAGCAACAGAGGGACAAGAGACCAGCAGAGAGCCCTCAAAACATTCAACCTCCCTAGCAGAGGAGGAGGACTGGAGACTCGGGCTCTAGTCAGCATTTTACCGACTCTCCTCTTGTGGCACAGCCCTGGGCCCCAGTCCTGGCGCGTCTTGATGGTACCCCCCCTCCTAATGACTGATAAAATTTCCTCGGTGGATGTGGCTTTTGGCGTTTCCCGTGCCGCGCTCCTTCCCCTGGACATGGACAGGGAGAAGAGCAATTCCTATGATAACCTTATGAAATCCATCTTCCAGTCTAGCACCAAGGTGAAGAAACTTCCTTACTACGTCGTTTATCATATTTAGATCGCCGTTTTCCCTTATTAACCGTTCTTTGTTTCTGCAGATTATGCAAAAGGTGTTTGTTGGTCTGGAGAGGGCCAAAGATGCCAAGAAAGAACTAAAAAAGGAACAAAAAAGGGCGGAGAGAGCGGAGAAGGAGACTGCCCAATATGTTGGATCTCTCAAGGATGCTCGGGAAGAAGTGGAGGTGCTGAAGGGAGAGAATGTCGAGCTGAAGAGGAAGGTCGAAGAGGTCGAACGTGGACTCCGCCAACAACTTGCAGCTGCAGAGGCTGAGTATGATCGTGTTGTTGTGGAGATCACTAATAACTACAGAGCACAGATGCCAGCAGTACAAGATGTCGTCTGGGGGGCAGCGTGGCAACGATGCCTTAGCAAGCTTGAAGTAGACCCATCTTCCCCTCTTTGGACTGACATGGAGTTACCTAGCGGGGCAACTTCCAATCAAGCCCATCCTGATGCTCATGCTCAGCCAAACCGTGAAGCTCAACTCGGACCCTTCCCGGAGCAAAATCTAACGGATGAAGCTATTACTGACCCTACCATCCCAGATGGTGGTGTTACTGAGAGCTCTGTTGAGGGTAATGATGCTGATCCCATCCCTGCCACTGTTGTCAATGAGCACAGTGAAGGGGCTTAATGCCTTTGCCACTTTTACTTTTCGAACTCGTGACAATCAGCCCTGTGAGGCTTTGCTTGACCGGGTGTGGCCCTTTGAGACTTCTTAAGTCTCCCGTACTTATTTTTATGCTTACTTGCTCAGCCCGGTGTGGCCTATTTTTTGTGTCCTAAGATTAAGAAGCATTTCATATCTTCTTGCACTACTCGTTGCATCATTGCAGGTACAAGCCCTTTTATACTTAGAAATCTATTGCAATATTCGTTGCAAATGTAGAAATTTGTTGCAATTCGCGTTGCAATTCAAATCTAAGTTTTCTTGTGCTTAGAAATATTGCAATATTCGTTGCAAATCTAAGTGTTCTCATACTTAGAAATTCATTGCAATATTCGTTGCAAATCTAAGTGTTTTCATACTTAGAGATTCATTGCAATATTCGTTGCAAATCTAAGTGTTTTCATACTTAGAGATTTACCACTATGGTTGGAATACACACACTCTCTGCTCCCCAATAGGAATCCAAATATTTGTTTTGTGACAATATTTGGTTCGTATTAATCAAAACCACAATAGAAAAAGATGAAATCTTATTAATGCTTGAAATAAAGACAAAAATCTAAATAACTGATGTTGGTGATTTGATTCATAATCCCAACAAGATACTAAAACAAATGTGAATTTATTCGTATTCACTAAAAAGGGATGTGGTCGTATTCATAATCACATATGCAAATTACTGGTAGAATTTTCTCAGGTTCTGGACGTTCCATGGCCGTGGTACTGGGTCTCCATCCAGGTCGGCCAAACGATAGGCCCCAATTCCAGCAATCCCCACAATCTTATATGGGCCTTCCCAGTTCGGCCCAAGCTTTCCGTCCGTAGATATTTTGGTGTTAGCCAAGACTTTCCTTAGGACTAGATCCCCAATCTTGAACTCTCTTGGCTGCACCTTCTTGTTGTAACTTCTCCGCAACTGCTCCTGATATGCTGCCAAGGTAATGAGTGCACGCTCCCTTTTTTCCTCAGCAAGGTCGAGCAGTTCGGCCAAGGCTTTGTCGTTGCCACATGACTCTACAAGAGTAGTGCGAATGGTAGGCAAGCCTATCTCCAATGGAATCACTGCCTCTGTTCCATAAGCAAGGGAATACGGCGTCTCTCCCGTAGATCGCCGTGGGGTGGTTCTATATGCCCAGAGCACGGCTGGCAGCTCATCTGGCCATTTTCCCTTTTTACTTTCCAACATCTTCTTAAGGCTCTTAAGGATGGTTTTGTTTGAAGTTTCTGCTTGCCCATTACTCTGTGGGTAAGAATGGGCAAGCAGGGGTTGAATAATAGTTTCTGATGCCGTACTGAGCACAAAACGCTTTAAACGTTCTGCCGAACTGGGACCCATTGTCCGAGATGATTGAGTAAGGTACTCCAAATCGTGTAATGATTTTGTTCCACACGAACTTCTCCACCATAACTTCTGTAATTTTGGCCAGAGCTTCTCCCTCTATCCACTTAGTGAAGTAGTCCGTGCCAATGAGTAGAAACTTTCGTTTTCCTGTTGCCATAGGGAGAGGACCCACGATGTCCAGTCCCCACTGGGCGAATGGCCATGGGCTAGTTAGAGGTAACAGATCCTCAGCTGGCGCTCGGATCAGAGGAGAGAACCTCTGACACTTCTCACAAGTTTTGACAAAGGCCTTAGCATCTTTTTGCATGTAAGACCACCAATACCCCTGGAATATTGCTCGGTGGGCTATGGACCTTCCACCCGTGTGTCCTCCACACGGTCTAGCATGGATCTCATAAAGGAACTTCTGGACTAGAGCTGGGTGTACACACAATAAATATGGACCAAGAAAAGACTTTCTATAAAGCTTACCTTCTGAAGAGAGCCATAAGCGTACTGACTTGGTTTTGATCTTGTGAGCTTCCCTCTTGTCTTCTGGTAAGGTCCCATCTCGTAGGTATGCCACTATTGGGTCCATCCAGCTCGGCCCAAACTCTGTCTCCATCACAATTTCCACCGCTCGGCCAATGCTTGGCTCGCTCAGATAGTCCACAGCCACCGGGCGGCGGTACTCCGTCTTGATTGCTGACCCTAAGCAAGCTAGTGAATCTGCATGCGCATTCTGGCCCGAGCTGATTTGTTGGATGTGGGCTCTGTCAAATTTGTCAAGCAACACTTTGGCCACTTCTGAGTACGCAGCCATCTTCTCGCTTTTTGTAGCATATTCCCTTGAGAGCTGGTTAACAACTAACTGTGAGTCACAAAATACTCTTAATTTGCTTACCTTGAGTTCCTGGGCACTCCTTAGTCCAGCGATCAAGGCTTCATACTCTGCCACATTGTTAGTGGCACTAAATCCCAGCCGTAGTGCTTGCTCCAGCACCAACCCTTCCGGAGAGAACAGCACCACTCCTGCTCCAGAACCTTTGTTGCAAGCTGACCCATCAACTTAAAGCCTCCATTCTTCTGGATCCAGATCGGCCATTCTCGTTGGCTGCACGGGATGACTTAGTTGCTCCTTCTCGTGGAGAGTCGGTGGGGTGGAGCTACTGTTGGAGTGAACTCTGCTACAAAGTCAGCCAAAATTTGCCCTTTGATTGCCGTTCTGGGCTGATAATCAAGGTCGAATTGGCTTAACTCTATTGACCACTTTGAGATTCTTCCAGAAAAGTCTGCTTTCCTAAGCAAAGCCCTTAGTGGATATTCAGTAAACACGGTAACGGGATGCTGTAAGAAGTAGTGTGGCAGCTTTCTTGAAGCAGTGACAAGAGCATATACTAATTTCTCCAACGGTAAATATCGTGTTTCTGCGTCCAAAAGGGTCTTGCTTACAAAATACACTGGAGCCTGCTCTATCCCCTTTATTCGTAGGAGAACTGAACTGACTGCATGCTCGGATACCGCTAGATATAGTATCAACCGCTCCCCAGCTTCTGGAGTAGAGAGCAAGGGAGGAGATGATAAATAATCCTTTAGCCCTTGGAAAGCCTGCTCCTGCTCTGCTCCACACTCATATCCTTCTCTCTTCTTCAGAAGTTGAAAGAAAGGCCTGCACCGATCTGAGGACTTACTGATGAAACGGTTAAGGGCTACTGCCATCCCTGTTAGCCTTTGGACCTCCTTCGTGGTCTTTGGGCTTTGAAGGTTCTACAGAGCCGTGATCTGGTCCGGATTGGCCTCAATCCCCCTCTTAGTCACCAGGTGGCCTAAAAACTTCCCCGAGCTGAACACTGAAATTGGTTCACTTTGATCTGTGTGTACCTATGAACATCCGGGATAGAGGTGGTTTTGAGTATTTCAATACTTTTATTAATGATTACTCAAGACATAGTTACATTTATTTGATACACCGTAAGTCCGAATGCTTGGAGAAATTCAAGGAGCATAGACCGGAAACGGGAAAGCGTCTGGATAAATGTATCAAGACACTGCGATCTCATCTTGGTGGCGAATACCCCTTGGAAGAATTTAGGAACTAGTGGCAGCAAAAGGGATTACATCCCAGTTGTTTGCGCTAGGTATGCCACAACATAATGGTGTAGCAGAAAGAAGGAAAGGACTCTTATGGATATGGTGAGATTAGTGATGACTTATTCAAATTTACTAAATTTGTTTTGGGGACATGCACTAGAAACCATAGCGTACATTCTTAACTTGGTACCATTTAAGCTAGTACCAACTGCATCCACAGAACTGTGGACTGGGAGCAAAACTAGTCTATGGCATGTTCAGAATTGGGGTAGTCTAGCACATGTGTTGAAAGGGAAAGCAGATAAATTGGAATCAAGGACAAATGTTTGTTTGTTTTTGTGGGGTACCCTAGAGGAACGAAAGTTGCTCTATTTTATAGTACTAAGGATCATAAGGTCATTGTTAGCACCAATGCTTGATACTTAGAGGAAGACTATGTCATAGATCACAAGCCCAGTAGTTAGATTGTTCTAGAATAATTGAGAGAAAATAGACTAGCACGGACTTCTTCAACACTAATAGTACAAGAGGCTACATCACATGAAATTGTTGTTAACATACCAGTACCTTGTCATAGTGGGAGGGTTATTGTTTCACCTAATCGGTATACGTTGTTGGGAGAATCTTGTGATATGAACCCTGAAGAACAACAGGCCAAACCCTAAAACTACAAAGAGGCACTACAAGATAAAGATGCAGAACTTTGGCAAAAGATCAAGAGCACATGTTGTGCTAGCTTAAGAAGTCCATTTGTAGACTTAAGCAGGCATATAGGTCTTGGAACATCCGTTTTGATCAAGTAATCAAATCTTTTGGTTTTGATCAATGTCTGGATAAGTCGTGTGTGTACAAAAAGCGCAATGGAAATGTGGTGGTGTTTGTATTGCTATATGTGGATGATATCTTGTTCATCAGAAACGATGTCGGAGTGTTATCTTCGGTATAGTTATGGTTATCCAGCCAGTTCGATATGAAGGATTTAGGAGTAGCCGGTCACATCCTTGTGATTAAATTTTTGCAAGATCAAGCAAAGGATGTTGGGATTCTCATGCTTCCTATATCGATGCGATCCTTGCTCGACTTAGCATGCAGGATTCCAAGAAAGGATTCTTTCCTTTCAGATACGGAGTTAATCTATCCAAGGATCAGTGTTTTAAGACATCGGAGGAGATGGAGAAAATAAAGGCAGTTCTTTATGCTTCAGTAGTAGGAAGCCTCATGTATGCTATGCTGTGAACTAGACTTGATATTTGTTTTGTTGTTAGCATGGTTAGCATATTTCAGTCTAACCCTGGACAATAAGATTGGACTAGTATATACATATACTCAAGTATCTGAAAAGGACTAGGGATTATATGTTGGTTTACCAGTCAGACAGTCTAGTGCCTTGTGGGTACACAGATCAAGACTTTATGTTAGATAAGAGTTCCAAAAAGTCAACATTGAGATATGTGTTTACCCTAAGTGGTGGAGCCATAGGTTGGAGGAGTATCAAGCGATCATGTATTGTTGATTCCACCATGGTGGTTGAGTATGTGGCAGCTTTTGAAGTAGTCAAGAAGCCGTTTGGCTCAAGAACTTCTTGATGGATCTAGAAGTAGTACCTTCGGTGCCGTTAGCAATTTCAATCTACTGTGACAATAGTGGTGCAGTTGCTAACTCGAAGGAACCAAAGATTCATAAGAAGGAAAAACACATCGAGCGTAAGTATCACCTAATTCGAGAGATCGTACAGAAAGGTGATGTAGCTGTGACCAAGATTGCATCAGCAAACTGTAACACCCCGAAAATTGGGTACGTTAATAAATAAATTGCAAAATTATTTAAATAAAATACCAACTTCATTAAAAAAAATTCAAAGAATACTTAATAATTTTTTTTTTGCGAAAATTAAAAGTAAACTAACTTATTACAACTGAAATAAATTGAATTCGAACACTGTCTGAAAAACTTAAACATTTATTCAAAAAAATCCAACGGAAATAAAATGACAAAGCCATCTAGCTAATTCTACTGATAAAGCCATGGGTCCGCCACTTGATTCCCATCTAGCTGCTCCATCACCTAATAATCAGCAGGCGGCTCCTCATCTCCTTCTGTACCTGGCGTTGGGGACACTAGGGCCACAAAAAGTAGCACCGTGAGTCGTAAAATTACACTCAATAGGGCGCCCTAAGTCACCCCTTTACTAAAGTTACTCATGCAACAATTACACACATAAGTGATATTTTATATCGTACGAAATACTCAATTTTTCACATCATTCCTCAACACAAAGAATTCACAAAATTTTATTAATCTCGTTCCAAACTTGAACATATACTTTCCGTCACAGGCTTCCATCCACAGTATACCTCAGGTGCCTGATCACACAGCAAAGCCACCTCGGGGTATACTGCGAACAGCCCACGATTGATCACCCATTGATCAATCTCTATCCGGCATCGATTCCCACCCACAGTATACTTCCGGCGCCCGATCGCACAATAAAGCTACCTAAAAGTATAAACTGCGCATGACTCAAGACCCATACCGGACACGTCCCAACCCCAAATTTCGTGACTAAATTCATTCATCCTTATACTAAAATATTTCGATCAATGCGTGCTTAACAATTGGTTTCATATTCATCAGGTGGGTCATTAATCACATAAGTCCAACATAATGAGAAAAAAAAATAATCACAAAGTTAAAGACAAATTTAACATAACATGTAAAACGAGAAACATTCTTAAGTTATTATAAATAGCAAACTAACCCCACAAATCACGAGATTTTACAGAAAGATTAAAATTTACGCTACGAAGAGATTCCGTGTTTTACTCGGGTTCTAAATCCTTCATTAAAGAGGTCGAAATTAGATTTTAAAAATAATTTGCAATTTGTCTCGTGTTTCACTACAGCAGAAACTTTGAAAAATCTTATAAACTTCTACGTAACTCGGATCGAGACAAGTTCTATATCAAAGTTGCTTAACGTTTCAAGATCTACAACTTTTCAGTTTTGAGTTTTTCCTGAATCGACTCGAAAAAGATCCGAAACTGACGAACAGAATACAGTACATGAAAACCCAATTTTTCAACGTCAAATTTTCACTACCCATTCAATAACGATCTAGTTTTCGGTGTACAAATTTTCTACACTTCTCCACATACACACTAACTATAAAAACAGTAAACTAAAGTAATGGTTAGGTTTAGGGTTCCCTACCTTTCCTCTGACGAATTTAGCACGCGCTAACGAAACGGTAAGATCGAAGGATCATAACTCCGGAGAAAAATCAATGGTGGAAGGGATACAATTTAATGGGGTGAATTTATGAGAGAAAAAGGAAGAGTCAATCAAAGAAAAGAAAGAAGAAAGAAAAGAAAGAAGAAAGAAAAGAAAAATAGATTACCAGGGGAAGAAAAAGAGAGAAAGTCGAGAGAGAGTGTGTGGAAGAGAATTGGAGTCTATTTAGTTTAAATATAGTAGAGATAATGATGGAGGAAGAGTTAAAGGGGAAATGGGAGAGTATAATGATAAGGGAAAAATAGATAAGGATAGGGTAGTTAGGTTAGGATAATTAGGATGGGTTTAAAAAAATATTTTTTACACACTAAATTTGTGTATGTAAACATATATCTCTCAACAAGATAATAATCCCATTGATAGGATAATTATCCCTATAACTATTTATATTACATATATAAATATAAATATATAAAAAAAAATGATCCGTTACAATCTACCATTCATGGTACCTTGTTTCAGATTCATAAATTCCTGAACCATTACCTGTTTGATAGGGGTGGGGAAGTACTTATCAAGAAAGATCTTCTTGAAGTTCTCGAAGGTCATTGTCTCAGTGTTGTGGGTGGTCTTGATCAGTTTCCACCAGTGTTGAGCTTCCCCTTGCATCTGGTATGTGGTTAGAGCAATGCAGTCATTGTCCCCACAGATGTCTAATGCTTTGAGAATTTTCTTAATTTCTTCCAGCCATGCTTCAGCGGCGGTCGGGTTTGGTTCTCCGTGGAAAGGTGGTGGGCGACGTTTGCAGAATTCATTCAGTGCATGGCTTCTAGTCATGGGTCCATGTGGCTCGTGTGGAGCTTATTGATGTCGGGGTATGTTGGTAGCGGCAGTGACGAAGGCTTGAAGCAATTGGGCAAGATCTTGTACTCCAATTTGTCCGTTGACATTAGGTTGGGACCTAGGGTTCTGTCCATTGTTCTGTTCGCTATTCTGTCTGTTGTTCTAGCCATTACGTGTGGTCACTATCTACCAATTAGAGCTTAAGTTAGGAGGGGGGTTTTCTAATGCACATGTTTTGCAAGTAACATTCTTGTGGAGTTATGAAATTCGAACTGCTTGAATATAGGAAAAAATACTAATTCCATAGATTATCAAAAGAGTACAAGGTATATTACATGAATGCATGAGAGTGCTACAAAAAGTCACGTGACCTCTATCGTTTTATTACTACTAACTAGGGTGCGCTGACAAATCCGACTAGTACTATTCTAGTCTAAGTTGTAGAATGGTGGCTCTAATGGATCTTCGTCCTCCTCTGAATCCGAAGATATGTCAATGTAGATTGGAGGTGCAGGTGGTGGCGGTGAGAAAATCTGCACAGGCGAGCCTGGAGGTGGTGCAGACGATCGTGCAACGTGCGATCCCACGCTCTCAGGTGAGCGAGGTCTAGATGGAGGCTGTGGAGGTGTGAGGGCCTCTGCTCTCAGTATAGCGTACTCAGCGTCACTATGCTCAATCTGCAGTGCTCGGTGGCACTCCCTCAAGCGGCATTTCGTCCGACGGCGTACCAACTTTTGCTTCCCTTCAGTTGAGTACCAACTAAACTCCTTTTCCACTTTTCTAATGTCCCTCTTGAGACTCTCTTTTGTCAAGTACTTGAGTCGGCGCTCAAAGTAGTGTTGGTCCCTAGGTTGAATGTCTCCTCTGCAACCGCGAGTAGTGAAGAAACCTCAAGTATCGAAGTTGAGGTCAAGTGACTCAGAATCGGATACCATCCTACATTATATACATATTTAAAAAATAAAAAATAAAAAAATAGAAACTTAGTCAGTATTTTTTTTATACTTAGAGAAAGACTAATATTCCGTCAAAAGAGTAATAACATACGTAAATTTCTTAACTACTAACATTATGCTTAGAAGGTGATCTACCATTTCTACCCAAGGTCTGAGGGTTTGAACCTATACCTCTGATACCAAGTTGTAACGCCCTGATTTTAGGAACATTAATAAATTAATTTTTCAAAATGAATTCTTTTATTTGGTAATAAAAAGCGAGAAACATACATAGTTAAAGTTATTACAACATCGTTGAGGGAATTTAAGTCTCCCAATTATTACAAATCTCAAATACTTCTGAACTCTTAGAATAAAATTATTGAAAATTTAACAGAGCAACTAAGGATAGGGCAACCAAGGCTTGTTGACTTCTCCTTCTCCAGTGTTAACGTCAGTCATGTCGAAAGGTGCCTCCGTTTCTTCTTCAACACCTGGAATGGGAATACCAGGGTACATAGTACCGTGAGCATACAACGCTCAATATGTTAATCCTACTCCTACTTAACCCACGCGTATCTAGCACATAAACATGCATGGATAATCAATAAGATAAATGTAATAAAATTCTTCACTTTATTACTATCCATTAACCTATGTGACATCTAAGATTCCATCCTCAGAAATCTTTCCTACCCTGTAACCCCCAACGTAAACCAGTTGGTGTGATTCAACTCCCCCTTGTAGATTAAGTCCCGGATGAGAGCAAAGTTAGCTACTTGGATCTCCCACCCGCAACCTCACAAGGAATGAACAAGACTTCACCGGGTTGTGACACAAGCACGCTGCCCCGGGTTGTGACACAAGAACAATTCCACCCTTATAACCAAACCGTTCAGGAGCCAATCACCACCGTGCCTTACCTAAGGTTTCGAAATCTCAATATTCAGAACCCAAACCAATTATATCTCCTCCAGGGCCACAAATGTCACCCTCACAACAAGATCCAACCTGGTCACCCTTTTACTCATCATCATTTCTCATAATTATTTTGGGGAGTGATTTCCACACCCCCTAAATTGTTATCCACACCCCTTTTTTTGACTTCTAGTGAAATTTTCATGTGTAAAATGTCACTAAAAGACAAAAAGGGGGTGTGGATAACAATTTATGGGGTGTGAATATCAATTACCATTATTTTTCCATATTACCTACTCATCATCGACAATGAATTTCTCACGTTTCATAACCACCCCAAGTGATCCTATCGTCCAAACTAAATTTGTGTAACCAACTTTAGTAACAATGTAAACAACTGTGTAGGGAACCAAACAATAATCCATTCAAACAATAAAAATAAATAAAATGAAGGACAGTAATAATATTAACACACAATTATTTACCCCAAAAAAAAATATTAACACACAATTCAAAATTTCAATGCAAAATAACGTACGTAATGACTTTATAAAAGAAAAATAATCTAAATGCATAACATCATGTAACTTGGCCTCCATATTCTTTTTTTCAATAGGCTTCACATGGAAATTCTAATTTACGGCTAATCGTCAAACCTTCTTGGTTGTTTATGAAAAAATAAATAGATAAAATTTCTATTTAATAAACTAGGAATCAAATAACCCATGCAGCAATACTGCTAGCCACGTTTATGATACTAAGAGAGGGCATGGCCGGCTAGTATGATAATAATAAAAATAATAATATCCCGGTGTATTTATTTGCAATGTACGTGGTACAAATCTGGAAGCTCTTTGGTCCTATGTGTCATCAAACAGGCAATCCAATTCATAAGTATTGTTTTCGGTGAAACAAAATGTGGGACTAACTGTCCGAATAAAAGTTTTGGCAGCCATGGGTTTGCTCGCTGTTTTGAAGTTTCGAGCTACGGAGTTTTGTTCGTTACCCAACTAAAATTTAAATTAACACATAAGAGGGTTCGGTAGGATAAACCTACCTTAAATCTTGCAGATTTAGCTAAAATCGGAGTTGTTCGAGTGGGACACGGTGGCGTCGAGCGGTGGTGGAGTTTCTCCTTCTCCGTACTTCTTCTTCTTCTCTTACCTTCTGAGCTCACTCCCTTTTTCTATTTTTTTCTTTCTATTATTGCTAGTGTGGTGTAAGGAAGAAAAGGAAGGGCAAGAGGGTTGATATACTTGATTTTTGGAGACAACGGAGTAATGAGGATTGGGTGCTGATTGTCCGTGCAGGGTAGGGAGCTACAGGGATTGAGAAATGCAATTTTAGGGATAACGAATTAATAGAGTTCTGAGTATTGTAGGGCTTAGCATTTATATATACATGCATATAGGTCTATACATATATTCACATAAGTCTATTTTAATAAGAAATGATAATACTTGAACTACAACATTATACTTAAGAAAGGAAAAAAAAATTATGCTAATAAAATCTCGGATCGTTACATGATCCATACGGGAATACGTGCAATTTCAAACCCCTAAAAAACATATTTCTTTATATAACTTTTTAATTTGTTTTGTACCAAATTAAAGTGCTCATTGGGTACTTTAATTTGGTGCAAAAAAAATTAAAAACGATATGCGAAAGTACATTTTTAAACGTCTGCAAAAATACACGTTTCCCAAGTGGGTCACTTAAAAAGGGATCCGGGGGGGGGGGGGGGCTGCGCGGGCAAAACTACGTAGTTTTGATGGTATTTTGGCTCAAAACACTTGGTAGGGAAGGGCTGTGTTTGGAACCCCCAAAACCCATTTTTTTGGTTCTAGCGCCAAAAGTTTCTAAACCCTAACCAGAACACTGCTCTCCATCAATGTTTTGTCTGCTCATCTACTGCTGCTACTTTTCTCTCAATCTCATTGAAAAGGTATGGCCTTTTCCGATCAAAGAATAATCATTTTCGTTTTTTTCTCTCCCTTTCTGATCATTCTCGTTTATGTTTTCATTAGGTAGTGTTCTTCGTTTTTTCTCTCCCTGTTGATGTGTTTTGCAAGATGATTGATAAGTGTGAACACCCAGCGGGAAGCGATGTGTCCACGAAAACGGTTTTGACTTGAAAGATGATTTTGATTGGTTGAATGGAGTCGCCACCCGGATTTATGGACCTTACCCGAGAAACCATTTGAAAAATGACTCTTTTGCCCTTGATATGGAAAATGTTGTACCGGCCTCAAAAATGAGATTTCTCGGGTTCGGAAGCTAGGTTGCGTGAGGGGAAGGAATTTAAAGCACCCCTCACGCCCGGCACATTTACCGGTCTCTACTAAATATTTGAAAAGATTTTGAAAACATTGTTTAAATGGACTTCAAACTCAAATTCATGTGAGAGCATAGCAAATACATCAAGAATATCAATGGGATATGGATGAATACTTATACAAAATATTGTGAGTGGATGGTCTATATGCAAAAGATGCTGGATCTACACTAAAATGCCTCCAAAAATACCTAAAAATGTCTCAGAAACTGATCACAAGTGCATATTACATCACAGCTGGATAGGATCCAGGCGCCTGGAAAGGGTCAATCCAGGCGCCTGGATTTGGTCCAGGCGCCTGGAAGGAGTCGATCCAGGCGCCTGGATTACCATCCAGACAGAAACCTTAAACTTCTCATTTCTTGCAGGAAACCACAAATGCAATGTTCTAATCAACTCACATGCATTCTAGAAAATGTTTTTACCATGTAATAACAAACTTGACACTTAAATGCAACTCAAATACAATGAAATGGAACAAAAATGCAACAACATTACAATGAAAATGATTAAAGTGAACATATAAATGAGGATCAAAACATAAAATATGAAGAACTATGGATCCAAGCATGCAAGTGATGTACCAAAAATGATCAGAATATGAAAGAAAACAGAAAACATGACAATGGAAAAGAGGATCCAGGCGCCTGCATGGAGGGAATCCAGGCGCCTGGACTCAATGCAGGCGCCTGGAAGGTGATGTTCCAGGCGCCTGGATTGAGTTTCTGATGCACAATCTGATTACTTCTCTTGATGATTTTTAGACCTCTCTCAAACCCCCTACTGGTATGGAAGACCAAAGTGAGCTTGACTGAGTCCCCCTCAGGGGCCTTTTTGAACAAATTGGTAGAAAAACTACCTTTTTAGTTTGATCAAGAACTTGAAGTAGGTTTTGGATGGACTTTGGTAAAATGTAGCTTCTAGTTTATGGTTTTTCAGAACTATGAAGACTGGTTTGTGGGTACTTTGATGGATTTCAGTTGATGGTGATGAATAGATGATGATTCAATGGAACATGGAAGTTGTCTTGGAGGTGGAAATGGGTTTTTAGGTGTAATCAAGTGAGAAGCTAGAATTTCTGAGTTGATTTTGACAGAGTAACAGTAAGAGCAAGAGGGTAGATGTTCAGCCCTCAAAATGGAAGAGAAGAGTGCATTTTATAGGCAAAACCAAGGTCCAAAGAGGGCCACTTGGACCTTTAAAAAGGGTGAGGGGTCACCTAGGGGGCAATGGATAGATGCAATGATCTCTCCCACTCTCCCTCCAACTGATCTCTGCCAGAAAATCCCCCAAAATCTCGTTCCGGCCCACTATCAACTTAAAACACACTCAACCTGGACTGATATCCAGGCGCCTGCATTATGCATTTCCAGGCGCCTGAACTGAATCCAGGCGCCTGGAATGTGGAATCCAGGCGCCTGAACCGTACCCCTTCCAGGCGCCTGGACTTGACCAATCCAGGTGCCTCAAAGGCCAATCCAGGTGCATGTAATCCAAAGTTTTGGGTCATTCCGGAGTTCCAAGGGATGTTTTGGTGTTTTGATGGGAGGTTACTGGAGAGGTTTTTCAAGTTTTCGATCAAACCTTGTGCATTGTCATTAGGCATTTTCATCATCGGGGAAGTTCCGGAATCCCGAGGGTCCGGATTGGGGTGTCTACAGTTGCCCCCCTTTGACGCGACTTGGCATCATTGATTTGATGTAAGTATAGTCAAAGGTAAAGACGTCCCCAATCCTTTGCTTTAGAATTTCCGAAACATGCATAAATATGCAAAACTCGGTCGTGCTCGAAGAGCTGCCTACGTACCTTGTATGAAAGGATCAGACCAGCGTAGTTCTTAGGGGACACATGACACGATATTCATTTCACAAACGATTTAAACGGAATAAAATCCTCAGAAAATGATTTAAACGGATTAATAAATCATTTCAAGTTTATGATTTAAACGGATCAATAAATTATCCTCGGAAAATGATTTAAACGGATCAGTAAATAATCCTCAGAAAATGATTTAAACGGATCAATAAATAATCCTCAGAAAATGATTTAAACGGATCAGTAAATAATCCTCAGAAAATGATTTAAACGGATCAATAAATAATCCTCAGAAAATGATTTAAACGGATCAAAAAATAATCCTCAGAAAATGATTTAAACGGATCAGTAAATAATCCTCAGAAAATGATTTAAACGGATCAGTAAATAATCCTCAGAAAATGATTTAAACGGATCAATAAATAATCCTCTGAAAATGATTTAAACGGATCAATAAATAATCCTCAGAAAATTATTTAAACGGATCAATAAATAATCCTCAGAAAATGATTTAAACGGATCAATAAATAATCCTCAGAAAATGATTTAAACGGATCAGTAAATAATCCTCTGAAAATGATTTAAACGGATCAATAAATAATCCTCAGAAAATGATTTAAACGGATCAATAAATAATCCTCAGAAAATGATTTAAACGGATCAGTAAATAATCCTCTGAAAATGATTTAAACGGATCAATAAATAATCCTCAGAAAATGATTTAAACGGATCAATAAATAATCCTCAGAAAATTATTTAAACGGATCAGTAAATAATCCTCAGAAAATTATTTAAACGGATCAGTAAATAATCCTCAGAAAATGATTTAAACGGATCAATAAATAATCCTCTGAAAATGATTTAAACGGATCAATAAATAATCCTCAGAAAATGATTTAAACGGATCAATAAATAATCCTCAGAAAATGATTTAAACGGATCAATAAATAATCCTCAGAAAATGATTTAAACGGATCAGTAAATAATCCTCTGAAAATGATTTAAACGGATCAATAAATAATCCTCAGAAAATGATTTAAACGGATCAGTAAATAATCCTCAGAAAATGATTTAAACGGATCAGTAAATAATCCTCAGAAAATGATTTAAACGGATCAATAAATAATCCTCAGAAAATGATTTAAACGGATCAGTAAATAATCCTCAGAAAATGATTTAAACGGATCAGTAAATAATCCTCAGAAAATGATTTAAACGGATTAATAAATAATCCTCAGAAAATGATTTAAACGGATCAGTAAATAATCCTCAGAAAATGATTTAAACGGATTAATAAATAATCCTCAGAAAATGATTTAAACGGATTAATAAATAATCCTCAGAATTCTCATACATTGATTTAGAATTTTCTCGAGATAACTTATTGAAATTCATCGCCTCGTTGTCACGAACCAAACTTTCATGTAAAATAATTGATTTGTTTGATTGCACAACACATGCGTGCCCATCACGATTTGAACTAAAATTTCTCTGGAAATGTTCCAAAAGGTCTTGGAAAAGCTCAGAAGTTCCCAACAATTTCAATTAGATAACACTGCGTTGCACCTGGATCAGCTTGGAAGCCACCCAGATCAACCCAATCCAGGCGCCTGGACTCACTTCAGGCGCCTGGAACCACACAATCCAGGCGCCTGGAATGACTTCAGGCGCCTGGACTCGCCCAAAACGTGAACAGTCGTAACCGTTCGGGTGTCATAAAATCAGTCCAGGTGCACCCCTTTTCGGTCATTCTTCTTCTTCTCCGTTCAAAACCGATCGCCTCTCTCTCCTCTTTCAACCCTTTTGGTCTCAAACTCTCGATTCTCTCACAAACCTTCCACCAAAAACTTGATTTCTCAAACCAAAATCCCAGATCCATTCGGTTTTGCAGTATTTCGGTCCACCAATCCCATTTCCATGGCGGATTCAAGAACTCCCGATCCTTCTATGGGCCCCTCCGGTGTCGGCGGTGTGAAGGAGAGGACAGAGGTAGTCCCACCGGCGGTGGAGGCCACCACGGGTGATGATGTAGCGACGGGGGAAGCCGTGGGTGGGACCCACGGCCCTAAGGAGGCCACGGCCGGGGTGGAGGAAACCCAAACGGCCACCACGGCTGCCGGCGGCGCAAGAGAGGGGGATGTGGACCCCGAACCAGTTCAAACTCCCACCGAAATTTCAGATCCGAAACAGGTAAGTGAAATTGCAACCGTTCTGAGCACTGCGAGTAATTTACATACTGTTGATGATGTTCCTGTTAGTAGTAGTACATTACCTGTTGTTGATGATGTTATTCTGGCGGCTGCGGGTGGTTCGGGTGATGTTGATGTTGGCGGTGGTGGTTTGATGAGTGGTGGTGTTGGTGAGAGTAGTTTGGTGGGCGGAGATGCTGCCGGTAGGGATATAAGTGGTACTGGACATGGTGACGGCGATACAGGTGGTGTTGATAGAGATGTTGGGGGTGCAGGTGAGCGGATTCTGAGTTTGGGTGGCCTTGATGTGCTTGTGGGGGATGACGTTGTGATGGAGGATCTTGGCACAGGTGAGAGGGATGGTGGTGATTTGAGAGGTGGCGATAGTGATGTTGGTGATGGTGCAGGGGGTGATGACTCGACCCCTGACGTACCCCCAGGTGATTCGGGTGAGGGGACGAGTAGGCCGGATAAAGGGAAGGGGATTGCTATGGGTCCGGTGACTGAGGAGACCGCTTCTGAGGTAGTGAGGGAGGTTGAGGCCGAGGAGAGAGAGAGAGAGGCTGGTCCGAGGGTGTCGGTGGTGGAGGTAGCACGACGGGCCTTGCTGGGTAGGCCAGTCTTTCACGCAGATACTTATGACGCACCTCTGCACCATATAGTGCCCTCGGCGATAGACAGATATATTTCGCTGCAGGAGAGATATGACGGAGAGGAGGTCCTGTTGGATGCCGGGAGGCACCTTTCCCGCGATTGTTTGGAGGTACAAACTTGGTTTAACATGCTTTTCATTTGTTGAATCCTTCGTAACTTATGCATTTGTGATTTTTATGAACCTCTGGTACTGATGAGATGCTTCTCTGTTTCAACAGGTGAACAGGTGCCTAAGCGTGAACGGCTCATCTGGGAGGACGCTGTCTCTCTTCGTGGACCTCCACCACGATGTGAGAGAGTTGGTGGTGCTTGCAGGTTTTGAGCCGTTCATAGAGACGCAGATGAAGACGATGCGTGACCATACTGTAGTGACAGCCCTGGCAGAGAGGTGGAGGGATTCCACAAATACCCTTCACCTACAGTTCGGCGAGGCGACGATGACGCCTCTAGACTTCTCAGCGATCACGGGCTTGCGAGTCGGCGGAGAGCCCTTGCCTTTTGATTCAGGGATTGCTCAGGATGACGAGGCACTGCGACACTATTTGGGCTGGAAGCCCAATCACGGGGCAGATTCCGCTGGTTATGGTCAGTTCGCTGACCATTGTCTCGGGAGACCTACATCCCGGCTTGCTGCAGAGCAGAAGGCCCGGTGCTATTTGCTTTATATGTTCGGCGCGACCCTGTTCGCGAACCGACGCCACCATGTGCACCTGGGTTACCTAGCAGCGCTGAGGGACTTTGAGCGGGCTGCCAGATATGACTGGGGAGGTTGGGCTCTTGCCTCATGCTATGCTTTCATGGGATCTGTTTCTCGAGGCGTGGCGACGAGCATAGGAGGATTGTGGTCAGTTTGGGAGGTAAACCAATTAGCTTCACACCCCATTTGCACTTTGCTGAACTTCCGCTTCTTTGCACATTGCATATTTACTAACCATTCCAAAATGTTTTGCAGATATGGGCTTACGAAGTGCTAAGACTGACGTCTCCGGAGTCCTCTTACCGGGATCCATACATTATCCCTCGAGCTCTTCGTTGGGGACAAGGATACAGAGGAAAGAGCAGTGCGCGCGGCCAGCTTGATTTCTTTCGGGGAGAGCTTGACCGCCTTACTTATGCAGGGGTATGTGCCGACTTCAAACCTCTTTTCAATGCTTGTTGTTCACTTATTGCATACTGTCTCATGAGCCTCTTGTTTTCTGTACAGGTACACTGGCAGGTATGGGATGGGGTTCATGATGAGTACCTCACGTCGAGTAGGGAGTTGACACGAGGGAGGGTGCTACTAGAGTGCGCATACGGCTGGCAGTGGTATCTTGGAGATAGGGTACTGCGTCAGTCTGTTCGTGCACTTACACAGGTGGTGCCAGGGCCTCTTCCACCGCTGGTTCTGAGGACTGAGAGCTACACTTTGGCAGAGATCGAGCGATACACTATCCTTGACACAGCTTTGGACCAGTACCTTCGACCAGCAGAGGACTATGTGGCGTACAGGCAGCGGTACCTGGCTGGCCCACTTGACGTGGCGGGGTTTAGAGAGAGAGCTAGAGCTGCACGGGAGGCTGCTGCGTTGGAGGCCGCGGAGGCTTTGGCTGCTGAGCAGGCGGAGAGGGCCAGAGCTGAGGGGCAGGTCGGTGGTGAGGCTAGGGCGAGAGAGGAGGCTGGTCCCTCCGTTGTGAGAGAGAGAGGGGGATCTTCCACTGGGGGTGGGAGAGAGAGAGTTAGGGAGAGAGAGAGGGTGAACGAGGACGTGGTGATGGAGGACGTCCCTTTTGAGAGAACGGATGTTCAGGAGGAGGGGAGAGAGGAGATCCATGGGGGGACCGGGCTTATGCCGATTCTGAGGGAGAGATGGGGTGGTGCTGCAGCAGGGGATCCAGAGCCTACTGAGAGATCTGCCTACGAGGTTATGAGGCTGTGGCAGGTTTCTGTGCAGACACCTGAGGGAGAGAGGGGATATGTTGATATCCCGCGACCGGCTGCCGACCTCGCACTTCCTACTGGCCCAGTATGCAAAGTTCCATTATTCCCTTATCTTTCCTTGGCTTTGAATTCCCTTTACTGATACCGTTGCCTCTTATTGCAGTTTTCCCAAGACACCGCGCGCTTTTACTATGAGCAGACTCATGGTCTGCGGACTCTGGTTCGCCAGCTGGTGGCTGGGGCTGACGTGGTGCTCAGGCGGCCGGGTGATCCTGCCCCTCCAGTTGTTCCCAGCCCTCCACTTACACGGAGTGTTCCGGTATTCTTCTTTGCTTCTTGTCTCTGACTTTGACACATGTTTGATTGTGAAATACTGATATGCTCTGTGCTTTTGACTTTGCCTGTAGATGCCTCGCAGGCGTGTGAGAGGTGGTGTCGCAGGTCCTGGATCAACGACCATCCGCCTGTTCCGCTCGAAGGAAGTAGGCTACGTCGCGATGAGAGAGTCTGAGGAGGAAGATGGCGCGGATGGACGATCGGTTCGTCAGAGGGTTGGTGAGCCATCGACGAGTACCGAGCCCGTTGCAGATGAGCCTCCTCCACAGGAGCCTGTCCCAGAGGACACAGCGGAGAGCGAGGACGAGGGCAACGAGGAGATAGGTGACCCATAGTTAGTACTTAGGTGATCTTAGGACATTATGAGTTTTACTTTTGCTTTTAGATCAGCTTTTTGCTTTTACCATTTTGGGCCTGCGCGCCTGCTTTGCCTGTTAGGGCACATGTTTGCCCCGGTACTTATGGATTATGACTTGATATTTGATTCGCGTTGACTTGCATTGACTTTTTATGGATGCCATGCTTTGATATATGACTTGCACTTTACTTGTTGTTCACGCGTCCTATCATAACAAAACACCGGCTGTAAAGTTCACAAATAACAAGACAAAGATTTCCATAAACTGTAATGAACAAGTATAAACAGAAAGAGATGGCTATTGACACAAGCGTTCGTGAATTTGTCCGAAACACGTTTAATGAACAAATATTGACATAAACGACTCAAATATTCAATGGATACGACAACAAATGTTATTGACACCTTCACATGACTCGAAAATGTATATACAACTCATCTAAATGAATCAAATGACACAAATGACCCTAGGATGGAATTTGGCGTCCATAGGGCTTGTTTGAAAAGATGGTCCTCCAATGCCACGTGTTCTTTTCCGAGAACAAACATCCCACCGCTTTCGTGAAGTCATATTTGACCGAACCGGCCATTTGAACTTGGTAAAATCCTCTTGCAACCTTTAGTTATGATTTGGAGATGCTAAACCGAACTTATTTGATGGGAAAGTCGGTCCAAACGTCTCGTTTTCCGGATCTTCCGCGAATGGAATTTTCCCGTAAGCCATAAATGCCCGTTAGATCATGTCGGGATCAATGAAACTTGCCAAAAATGCATGGAAATAAGTTTGGGGGTCAAAAGTTGGTTGCTGCTATCTGGTTTCCAGGCGCCTGCATTAGGATGGTCCAGGCGCCTGGATTGGATGCAGGCGCCTGGAAGGTGATGATCCAGGCGCCTGGATTGAGTCTGGGCGCCTGGAAAGAGTAAGTCCAGGCGCCTGGACCTGCTTCCTGGTAGAATTTTTGTTCTTCCCAAAGCATTTTCTTGGCCATTGCATGGCGTTCTCCTGCCCCAAACTGCATGTAAACTGTTCAAATTTCCTTCCCAAGCCTCTCATATACTTTTCCAAAGTTTTCTCCTCCATTTTCCAATAAATGCCATCCTTTTCCAAGATTTTCTTATGATTTCCCATATAAAATTCTTGAAAATGAACTTTGAATTCATTGAAACTTGAATTTTTCTCATCCATTCTTGCATGCAAAATTGTCACTATTCATCATACTCCTACTATAAATACCATGCCTTGCCAATCATTTTCTCCACACCCATTTTCATTGTCCCAATCTTCATACTTTCATTCTCCACCTCTTTCTTTTTCAACTCCATCTCATGGCCACGCTTGCGCCCGCCGTGCTTCAACCATGGATTGCAAGCTTCGAAAACATTGATTGGTTCAATTTTCGAGGCCACCATCTCAACCCCTTACGTCATATCCACTCCATTCCTATTCGTCCCGAGCTTTTGCATGCTGCCGCCCAATTTTGGGATCCCGAGTTCCATGTGTTCCGTTTTGGCCTTCAGGAGCTTTGCCCCACTATCGAGGAGTTTCATGCATACCTTGAAACTCGTCCCGAGACCGAACCAGTGGTCCCTCCAATCCGCGTCAATTTGGTCAAAATCCTTAAAGAAAAGCTCGGTGTGAGTGAAGGTGTTGCAAGGCACTTGACTCGTGGAGGTTCGCTTGACATTCTTCGCCTCTTTGCCGATTTCAGTCCTCGTGGCAACCCTTTGGACTACACAGTTCAGAATCGCCGCATGTTTGCCTTGTGCATGTGTCTCCTTGCCACTTATCTGTTGGTTCCAAATGACGGCAATCCCAATCCCTTAATTGTTTCAGTTGCTGCACAGATTGAGCAGCGGCGAGACGTTGTTCCCATGGTTTTGGCAGAGACTCTGATGGGCTTGGATGCAGTGCAATCGGGAAGAACCAATATTTTTGCAGGGAGTCCCCTTTTGCTTCAGGTTAAGATTTTGGCTTTTGGTATTTGGACTTGGTTTTGGATTCTTGGCTTGTGTATTTTTAGATTTGGCTTGATTCATGGTTTTTGGCTTTGATTTGGCAGATGTGGCTGTGTGACAAAATGAAGTTGGTTGCCGATCCAGCAAATGACTGGGTTTATCAGGCTAGGGGTTGGAGAAGCAGAGATTTTGTGGAGATTCGTCACAATGTGGAGGAATGGTTAGACTTCTTTATGGCAGTGGAAGAGGAACATGTCGTTTGGAGGTGTCATTGGCTGCCTCTACCAAACATGACAGCCGTCCATATGGGACATTCATGGGTGGTTTTGGCTGGGTTGACAAGCTTTTCTTTCTACTTCCCTCAGCGCATCCTTCGCCAGTTTGGAATTCGTCAAGACATGCAATTCCCATATCCTGCTGATTTCCATCTCCCTGAATTCAAACATTCAGTAATTGAGGCTTATCGCCGTGATTGGGGAGGAAGAGTGACTTGGGTTCGAGACCAGTATCCGAGCATTCACCTGCGAGGAAGATACCGCCAATGGCGTAGAGGAGAACTGGAAGCAAGGTTTGGCAACAACGTGGACTGACTCTCTCGACTCAACTAAGCTGTTTCCCAAAATAAATGATGCATTTGCATTTTTTTTTTTTTTTTACTCAGCTTATGTAATCGAAGGAGTGATTTGAATAAATTTGAACAATGAAGGGTTTCCCCCTCTTGGTTCATTTAATTCCATATGCTATCTTCTTCGGACACTGCGAGAAAGTGAACCAACTCATCAGATTCAGACCGAACCCCAGGATAGGGTTGCCTACGTATCCTTTTTTCAAGGAATCAGGTCATGGCGTAGTTCAGGCAAAGGTTCACTCGGGTATTAACACTCTCCTTTTTGCGCTCTAAATTTTGCCTGATGCCGCCTTTTCAGGTTTTCGGTCCAGCGAGCTCTTTTGGATTTTTGCCTTAAATTTTGCCTAGACCGCCCAGTGTGGGTTTTCGGCCTAGCAGGCTTGCTCTAAATTTTGCTTGGGTCGGTTCGCCCTTGCGATTTTCCGCCCAACGAGCATCTCTCAGGGGTAATATCGCTTGAGTTGATCCAAATTGACAAGGTTGTTGAACTCGTTACCATCCAAATCAATGATCACTGCTGCCCCACCGTCGAGTATGGTCTTGATAATGTATGGTCCTGCCCATTTCGGCCTGAATTTTCCTCGTGGATCAAATATCGGTGCCCGAATCTCTTTCACGACCATGTCTCCTTCAATCAAATCCCTGGATTTCACCTTCTTGTTGAACGCGCGAGCGATTCTTCTTTGATACCCTTGAATGTGATACAATGCCCGCAACCGCCTTTCATCAAACAACATTAGCTCTGCGAACCTGTCGCTCAACCAATCGGCTTCGTTAATCTCACTTTCTATGATCACCCTCAGGGATGGTACTTCAAGTTCAATAGGAAGCACTGCTTCCATTCCGTAAACCAGTGAATAGGGTGTTGCCCCTGTTGGAGTTCGGATAGAAGTACGGTACCCCCACAATGCTAACGGTAGCTTCTCATGCCAATCCCTGGATGATTCAATGGTTTTCTCCAAAATGTTCTTGATTGACTTGTTTGCTGCTTCTACCGCACCATTAGTTTGTGGTCTGTACACTGTTGATTTGTGCACCTGAACATTGAACTCTTCTAGCACTTCTGCTGCCCTTCCCTTGAAATGCACCCCGTTGTCTGATACGAACGCATGGGGGACCCCATATCGGTAGATAATGTTCTGCTTAATGAAATGAGCCACTTGCACCGCCGTTAACGTAGCATAGGAAGCTGATTCTACCCACTTTGTGAAATAATCTATTGCCACCAAAATAAATTTGTGACCATTTGATGCTGGTGGCGTGATTTTCCCAATTACATCTATGCCCCATACTGAGAATGGCCAGGGGGTTGCCATTGTATGAAGCTCAGTTGGTGGAACATGCATGAGGTTAGCATGAACCTGACATTTATGACATCTCCGCACATACTGAACGCAATCCGTTTCCATGGTCAGCCAGAAATACCCTTGCCTCAAAATCTTCTTTGCCATCATCAATCCGCTCATGTGGGGACCACAGATTCCTTCATGAATCTCCTCCATTACCCTTTTTGTGTCATCGCCATGGATGCACAATTTGTGCATGCCACAGTATGATCTTTTGTACAACCTTCCACCACAGATGATGTATTGTGACGCCAACCTTTGTAATGCTATCCGATCTTTCTTGTTTGCTCCTTCTGGATACTCTCCCTTCTCAACCAGATTCCAGATATCGTGGTACCAAGGCAGACCATCATCAATTTCTCCAACATTCATCACATATTCATACGCTGGCATATTCCTTTGTTCGATCATTATTGGTCTCATTCTTATTCCTACTGGTAGTTCTACCATGGATGCCAGAGTAGCGAGTGCATCGGCGAACTGATTCTTCATTCTCGGTATATGAGTAAAAGTGACTTGCTCAAATTGATGAATCAGGTCATCGAGGTCCTTATGGTATGGCTTCAACTTCTCTTCCCGCACTTTCCAATCACCATTGGCTTGAGAAACCACCAGATTCGAATCCCCTACCACTTCTAACTTCTTTACCCCGATTTCAAGAGCAGCTTCCATTCCAACAATACACGCCTCATACTCTGCCTGGTTATTGGTAACTTCGAAGTTTAACTTGAAAGAGAGGGGAATGTGCGGCCCTTCTGGCGAGACCAACAGTATACCGATTCCAAATCCTCTCTGGTTTGCAGCTCCATCAAAGTACAGCTTCCAAACATCCTCTGATACCGTCATAACATGCTCATCGGGAAACTGAAATTCAGTTTCCTCAGACCCCTCAATCGGGTGATTTGCCAGGAATTCTGCCACGGCCCTTCCTTTTACTGATTTTCGGGTCACATACTTAAGCTCAAATTCGGCCAATAAGAGCAGCCAACGTGCCAGCTTCCCGGTGAGTGCCGGTTTCTCAAATAGATATTTGAGGGGGTCCATCCGAGAAATCAACATCACCGAATAGGCTAGCATGTAGTGTCTCAACTTTTTGGAGGCCCAAACAAGAGCCCAGCACGTCTTTTCCAATGGGGTATATCTTTCTTCAGCTCCTACCATTTTCTTGCTTAAGTAATAAACAGCCTTTTCCACTCCAGCTTCTCCTTCTTGCGCCAACATGCATCCCATTGCCGATTGTGACACAGATAAATATAGGATCAACGGCTTGCCAGGTATCGGTGGCATCAACACCGGTGGATTTTGGAGATATTTCCGAATTGCCTCGAACGCCTTCTGACACCTATCATCCCATTTGAACGGCACCCCTTTCTTGAGCAGATGAAACATCGGCTCGCAAGTTGAAGTCAACTTGGCGATGAATCTACTGATGAACTGAATTTTTCCTAGGAAACTCCGGATTTCTTTCTCCGTTTTCGGTGGCTCCATTTCTAATATTGCTTTGATTTTTGATGGATCAATCTCGATTCCCCTGGTGGTGATCATGAACCCCAACATCTTTCCTGCGGTGACTCCGAACGTGCATTTTTGTGGATTGAGACGCATCCGGTATTTCCGTATCCTTTCGAAGAACTTGCGCAATGCTGGGAGATGCCCTTCTCTCTCCTTCGCTTTCACGATCATGTCATCTACATACACCTCAACCTCTTTGTGCATCATATCATGTAACAATGTGGTTGCAGCTCGCTGGTAAGTCGATCCAGCGTTCTTCAATCCAAAAGGCATAACCCGATAACAGAATGTCCCCCATTCTGTGGTGAAGGTCGTCTTCTCTCGATCCTCTGGCGCCATCAAGATCTGGTTATACCCCGAGAATCCATCCATAAATGACAGCAGTGCATGCCCCGCCGTGTTGTCCACTAGTACATCGATGTGGGGTAAGGGAAAGTCATCTTTCGGGCTGGCCTTGTTCAGATCTCTGAAATCCACACATACCCTAACTTTACCATCCTTCTTGGGTACCGGCACAATGTTTGCAACCCATTGTGGATATTCAGTTACCATTAGAAAGCCGGCATTGAACTGCTTGGTGACCTCTTCTTTGACTTTTTCAACCCAATCTGGCCTGATTTTCCGTAATTTCTGTTTCACTGGCTTTGCGTCAGGGTACAAGGGGATTCGGTGTTGCACAATTTCAGGATCGATTCCGGGCATATCTGCATGGGACCAAGCGAAAACGTCTTCGAATTCTTTGAGTAAATCAGTGAGTAATTTTTGTTCCTCTGAAGATAGCCCGGAACCGATTTGAACCATGCGAGGATTTTCCTCATCTCTCAATTTTATTGAAATAACTTCTTCTTTTATTGGCTGAGCATGCCTTTCATCTTCCCTTTCGATTAGAGACTTAAGTTCTTTGGGTATTTCTCCCTCGAACTCAATCTCATCATCGTCAGGGTCAACACAATTTATTTCGGGAACAGCAAAGTAAGCGAAATCGCAATCCATTTCATTCATGAAACCCTCAGGGGTGCGGTACATTGCAGTGGACTCGAACTCGAAAGAAAAGTGATGACGTGGAGCGGCACGTGGCGCGATCTCCGACTCAAAGCTGGGTACAGACTCAGACTCAGAATTAGACTCAGACTCGGTGAAAGTGCCAGTGAATTTTACAACAGGTGTGAAAGTGCAATTCTTATATCCTCCTACAGCATCCACAATCAGCACGCTGGGGTCTTCAAGGGCCTCTTGCCCGAGCATCATCACTGCTGGCTCCTCCTTATCCTTACCTGTCGGACTGACCTCATCAAACATTGACATCAAGATCCCACCATCCAAAGCTTCCATCCAATCCACTTTAAGGTCTTTCACCAATTTCTCGACCTTTTCATGCTCATCTTCGCTATCCCAAGCATCATTAGCAAAGATTTCGAATCCAGGGTGCACCTCTCCACTTATTTCATTTACGAACGGCTCAGGCTGGCCGTGATAAGGTGCATTTGACCTTTCCCTGACAAAGCGAATCTGACGGTTTGCACTGCTGCTGGCCTTATTGATCTTTCCCCTTTGCATCTCTTTCAGTGTAGGTTCATACCCCAACCCAAAATGGCCTCGTTGAGAAGGGAATTCTGGAAACTGAGCCACCCCCTGGTGAGTTCGACCCAAGCCAGTCCCTGGCAGATATGACATCCTCCTCATCATCTCAAGAACAGTGGTGCTGATTGAAAAATCATCATCAATACGAAGTGTGAATACACCACCGGATGTATCGAAAGCAAAACCTCCAAGTTGGATGTCATTCTCATCATGCATAATTTCTAGCAGGGGAGCATTATCTTCAGCATGAGGGCGAATGCCTGTGTCTCCGTAGAGAGCAACCGTCCCGCTTTCCAAACCAAGCAGAACCTTTTGATGCAGAGTAGATGGAACTGCCATTATATCGGGACGATGCATCCAAGGACGTCCCAACGGCAAGTTGAATGAAGCTGGAATCTCAAGCACATGAAACTCTACTGTCGATTTAAACCCTTCCGCCGCAATCTCCATTTCAACAGTCCCAAGCACATTGCGACGGGTGTTATCGTAAGCCCGAACAGTGAGACTAGATGGCGTGAAGTCCTTTGGCTTAAGTCCCAAACACAAAGCTGTTCGGAGAGGACAAACATTGAGCGCAGATCCGTTATCTATCAGTACAACTGGGATCCATTTCCCCATGCACTTCATGGTGACATGCAAGGGCTTGTTGTGGTCAGTTCCCTCGAGCGGTAAATCAGCTTCGGTGAAGGTTACAACGTGCTTGGTTGGTTTGGTTGCACTGGTAGGTTTGGTAACAATGGCAGCCATCATAGCTTCCGGGGTAATATCAGGAGCAACCTCCATGCAAGACAGTGTTTGAGCAAGTTTCTGGCGATGTTCGCTGGAACTCATGAGTAATCCCCAAATGGTTAAGGCGACTGGAGTTTTCTCAAGTTGTTTTTGGATGGGGTTTTCTTCGGCTGTTGGTGGAGGTCTTGGACGTGGCATACGACTGTTGGTTGCAGAGGTAGCATGGGATTGGTTAGTTGTTGGGTTAAAGAGGTTTTGGAAATCAACTGGATTGGCAATTGGGTCATTAAGGTCGTTTGGATGATGTGGTATGGCTGGGTTGTTTTGTGGGGTTGGGTTGTTTTGTGGAGTTAGGTTAAAAGGTGATTGGTTACTTTGAGGAGCTGGGCTAGCATGAGGCTGGTTTGTGGTGTTAGGAGGTGGGTTAGAGGTATTTCCTGTGAACATTTGAGGGGGCTGGTAAAACCGACCACTTCGAAGGAGATGAAGAATAGAGTCAATATCATCCCCCCACAAATCAGTGTAATCCGTGTAAAAATCCACAAGATCCCCCTCCGCTTTTCTCTTTCCCTTGGCAATGCTGGCTTCTTTCAAACCCTTAGTAATTCCTTCCACAGTCGGTTCACTCCACACGTCTCCATTTTCCATTGTGGCTTCGTTAACAGCCCAAACCTCGTCATTCCCTACCCAAAGTGGAGCAAGGGCTACACCCTTATTTGGGTTGGCCCATACATTAGCCAAGACATTTTCTTCCATTTGCTGATCCCAAATGTCGGGTAAACCACCGTTCAACACCATGATGTTGCAATTTTCTGGAATTTGCACCTGAGGTGCTGGGAGATTCTCATCAACTATGTAGTCATATGGTGTGAACTCTATCCCTTCCGTCATTCGGTTTATCGCATGTTCACTCATCATGGAGAAATCAGGGCGGCCCTCCCACAGCGGTGGCATTGGGAAGTTTGCTTCATCAAAGAACATGGGAAGTGTGGACCCATCCAAAGGATCGTTGGGATCCATAAGCTGCCATTCATTCGGTGTGGGATCCCATTCAATTTCCTGTGTATCATTGGGTGCCACAATCTCTTCTTGCCAATTCTGTCCTTGTCCTTCCTCCACTAGCAACACAGGCATAGGTTCGAATAGATTAGGTAATGCAAATCCATCAAGCGGATCCGCAAACATCGGATCCCAAAGTAGATTAACCATAGCGCCAAGTGGGGGTTCTTCATCAAGCTGTTCCTCTTGCGGCCATACTTCTTCATTTACCACATTATTGGCCACCATTTGCTCATACTCCCGTGCTTCCATGACCATTATCAAATCACCCCATTCCTGCCATACGGTGGGGTCCAAGTGGACATCAAGAAAGCATGCATTGGATTCAGCTGGCATATGTACAATGGGCTTAGGATCTGTCTCTGGTACAATGAACTGGCTTGGGTCAAATGGAGTGGAGCTTAGGTCTTTCTGAGTGGAGCTAAGGGTAATTTGACCTATATCGGCATTCCTTTTGTGAGTTGGCAGAGGGTTTGTGAGGATGTTGGGTTTTTCAGAGGGGTCTCGGATTTGTTTATTATCAATGAGATCTTGAATCTCATGACGCAGCCGTTGGCACCTTTCAGTGGGATGACCAGGTGTTTGATGGAAAATACAGAAAGTATTCGGGTTGTAGGTTGGTGGGGGATTTTGTGGAGGTGGAGCTGGTTGGAGAGGTTTGATTTTTCCCTGTTGTACTAATCGCTCGAAAACAACAGGTAAAGGTAGGGGGAGAGGGGTGAAGATACGCCGCCCTCTTGGGTTTTGTGGGGATTGGGTTGATTGAGTAGGCTGGGACAGGATAGCATTTATAGGTTCAGCCTTATGAGTTTGGTGATTCATGGGGTTGGATGAGGTTCCGGTCGTGTAGCTAGGGTTTGCGTATAGGGAAGAGGTGTTTCCAATGTAGTTTCGTTTGGGCTTGGGGATGGGATCTCCTTTCTTCAATACTCCGCTTTGCATGGCTTCTTCAATTGACAGACCCATCTCGAAATAGGTCTCAAAATTATGTGCTTGCGCCATCACCATGTACTGAGCCAAATCAGGTTGAAGGTTCTTGGTTATGATGCGCATTTGGTCCTTATCACTGGGACGATCGGTCATTTGCGCAGCTTTTGCCCTCCACCTTTTCACGAATTCCGCAAAAGATTCTCTCTCCTTCATCTTGATACTCTCAAGCTCCCGAGTAGTGACTTTGAGTTGCACATTGTATTCATACTGCTTGATAAAAGCTGCCACCATTTCTTCCCAAGTCTGTCTCTTCGTAATGTCAAGGGACAAAAGCCATTGAAGTGCGGGCCCTGTGAGAGTTTCGTGGAACATTTGTGCCATGGCAGGCTTATCAACATCTTGTAATGAAAGTGAGCTAACATATGCTTGGATGTGTCCTCTCGGGTCTCCGGTCCCATCAAATTTCTCGAAGTCCACATGTTTGAACTTTTTAGGGAGCTTGGCGCCTGGGAAGATACATAATTTGTCCATGTCGAAACCGGTGATGGCTCGCTGCTCACTTTTGGACACAGACTCTTCAAGCTTAAGAATCTTGGCTAGCATTTCAGCCAATTGAGGATTTTCAGGGGGAGGTGGTTGTTCTGGATGTTCATCATTAGGAATCTCCTGATCCCGAGCTTCACCATCGGGTACTCGCTGCTGAGGTGGGGGGAGTCGACTCTGGATGTTTACCATAATTGCCATAAGTTGGGAGATTCGGGTATCATTCCGGACCCTTTCATCTTGCATCTCCTTTCTGAGCCGCTCAAATTCATTAGGGGGATCTTGCTCCTGTTCAGCCGACATACTTGTTTCCGACTTTGGCGATAAAGATCGAGACAATCTCTGTCCGGGAGGTCGAGTCCAAACAGGTAAGGTCTTCTTCTTCTTTGCAGGCCCAATGGTTTAAAACTGAACATAAAGCAAAAGCCAGACTCAATATACAGCTCTGAATGCCAAATACAAGAATAAGGGTGCCTAAGATCACGCGTCGCTCTTCGCCCAAAGTTAGTCCTATTTCTAGGCCTAGGGATTAAGCTACCGGTTTCGGATCTCACTTGGAACCGTTTGCACAGCAAATTGTATCAACACCACGGGTAGGTCATTACTCGGTGGGTACGGCGTTTCAACCTAAGCCTAAATGTTGACGCCGTAGCACTTTTCTTAACCATCCGAGACAAAGCAATGAGGTGCCGCCATCCAGATACAAGCGGTTCCAAGGCTAGTCCGCAACACGGGCGGCCGTTCGGGCACGACCAACACCGGAGGTATCTCAAACTCCGTGGATTTTAAGTCTCCTAGACTACATGTACAATCTTAGGGTTAGTCTACCGGATCCGAATCTCACTTAAGATCATTGCACAGAAGATTTTCCAACACCCCGGGTAGACCATTACTCGGTAGGTTAAACTCCAAACTTTTTTGGAATCAGAGCCAATCACTTTTCTTGATCATCCGAGACAAAGCAATTTGGATGTTGCAATCCAGATACAAATGACCTTAAGGCTAGTTCAAATCACGGTGGCCGTTCGGGCACGACCAACACCGGAGGTATCTCAAACTCCGTGGATTTAAAGTCTCCTGGACTAAAATTGACAGCTTTGGAAGATTGCCCCAGTCCTCAAGTTTTCTTTTAAGTGACAAGTCCTTGATATCGGATGGTCGGATTTGGGAAATCCTGGTCCACACAAATTCCGACAATGATCTAAGATCAGATGCCTAAGGGCGATTGACCCTCCTCGGGCCAAGGTCCCTTAAACCTGTTTAGATCAGTGTTTAGGAATTCGATGATCCAAATTTCCCACGTCCGGCCGTCCTAAAGGCTATCTCGCAAAAACAACGCGCATATGGAATGCACGATTCATCATCGGGCCGAGGCAACCTTCTACTAACTGTAGGGGCACAAAAGTTAAATGGGATATCTACACAGAATGCCTATACAAATGACGCTCGCGACGACTATACACAATGCAAATGCATGAATGCAACATGGCATGGCGAGGAAAGCGGTAACACATAGCACGTAACAAGATGGAGCATGTAAACTTAACGCACGGGTGGGTTGCTAAACGTGGGGTTCTATGGTTAATTATATGCAAAGGCCGGTTCTGGTTTGAAAGGGTACCCCGGACTCAAAGCCAAAGTTGTCTCCCACCACCAAGGATCCCGCAAGGTGATGGTAATAGCGACAATTGTGACTTATCACGGTCGGGGGGTGCTGAGCATTTCGGGATTCCCCGTCACCGGCAAGCCGGGCGGGATTGCCGAAACACGTCAGCGGGGCTAGTAACCATGCACGTGCAATGCAAAAAGTCCATAAAAACAATATTTTCAAAATCTTTTAAACATTTTTCAAGCTTAGCTCTCGACAATTAATATACATTTTAATAAAATCACACATAAGTGTAATAATACTAAAATATATATTAATTATACTCCCCAGCGGAGTCGCCAGCTTGTGAACACCCAGCGGGAAGCGATGTGTCCACGAAAACGGTTTTGACTTGAAAGATGATTTTGATTGGTTGAATGGAGTCGCCACCCGGATTTATGGACCTTACCCGAGAAACCATTTGAAAAATGACTCTTTTGCCCTTGATATGGAAAATGTTGTACCGGCCTCAAAAATGAGATTTCTCGGGTTCGGAAGCTAGGTTGCGTGAGGGGAAGGAATTTAAAGCACCCCTCACGCCCGGCACATTTACCGGTCTCTACTAAATATTTGAAAAGATTTTGAAAACATTGTTTAAATGGACTTCAAACTCAAATTCATGTGAGAGCATAGCAAATACATCAAGAATATCAATGGGATATGGATGAATACTTATACAAAATATTGTGAGTGGATGGTCTATATGCAAAAGATGCTGGATCTACACTAAAATGCCTCCAAAAATACCTAAAAATGTCTCAGAAACTGATCACAAGTGCATATTACATCACACCTGGATAGGATCCAGGCGCCTAGAAAGGGTCAATCCAGGCGCCTGGATTTGGTCCAGGCGCCTGGAAGGAGTCGATCCAGGCGCCTGGATTACCATCCAGACAGAAACCTTAAACTTCTCATTTCTTGCAGGAAACCACAAATGCAATGTTCTAATCAACTCACATGCATTCTAGAAAATGTTTTTACCATGTAATAACAAACTTGACACTTAAATGCAACTCAAATACAATGAAATGGAACAAAAATGCAACAACATTACAATGAAAATGCTTAAAGTGAACATATAAATGAGGATCAAAACATAAAATATGAAGAACTATGGATCCAAGCATGCAAGTGATGTACCAAAAATGATCAGAATATGAAAGAAAACAGAAAACATGACAATGGAAAAGAGGATCCAGGCGCCTGCATGGAGGGAATCCAGGCGCCTGGACTCAATGCAGGCGCCTGGAAGGTGATGTTCCAGGCGCCTGGATTGAGTTTCTGATGCACAATCTGATTACTTCTCTTGATGATTTTTAGACCTCTCTCAAACCCCCTACTGGTATGGAAGACCAAAGTGAGCTTGACTGAGTCCCCCTCAGGGGCCTTTTTGAACAAATTGGTAGAAAAACTACCTTTTTAGTTTGATCAAGAACTTGAAGTAGGTTTTGGATGGACTTTGGTAAAATGTAGCTTCTAGTTTATGGTTTTTCAGAACTATGAAGACTGGTTTGTGGGTACTTTGATGGATTTCAGTTGATGGTGATGAATAGATGATGATTCAATGGAACATGGAAGTTGTCTTGGAGGTGGAAATGGGTTTTTAGGTGTAATCAAGTGAGAAGCTAGAATTTCTGAGTTGATTTTGACAGAGTAACAGTAAGAGCAAGAGGGTAGATGTTCAGCCCTCAAAATGGAAGAGAAGAGTGCATTTTATAGGCAAAACCAAGGTCCAAAGAGGGCCACTTGGACCTTTAAAAAGGGTGAGGGGTCACCTAGGGGGCAATGGATAGATGCAATGATCTCTCCCACTCTCCCTCCAACTGATCTCTGCCAGAAAATCCCCCAAAATCTCGTTCCCGCCCACTATCAACTTAAAACACACTCAACCTGGACTGATATCCAGGCGCCTGCATTATGCATTTCCAGGCGCCTGAACTGAATCCAGGCGCCTGGAATGTGGAATCCAGGCGCCTGAACCCCTTCCAGGCGCCTGGACTTGACCAATCCAGGTGCCTCAAAGGCCAATCCAGGTGCATGTAATCCAAAGTTTTGGGTCATTCCGGAGTTCCAAGGGATGTTTTGGTGTTTTGATGGGAGGTTACTGGAGAGGTTTTTCAAGTTTTCGATCAAACCTTGTTCATTGTCATTAGGCATTTTCATCATCGGGGAAGTTCCGGAATCCCGAGGGTCCGGATTGGGGTGTCTACAATAAGCAAGCATTTTCCTCGCTAGAGATCAAATGCTGATAGCTAAGGACGATAGTTAAAAGCTTTTTGTGAAGGACATTGAATAGAAAAAGGGAGAAAGAGAACTACTCCCTAGTTTATTCATAAAGTAATTGAAAAAGCGCTTGTTCGAGTTTTTTTTATTGATAATAGCAATCATCCTCATGCACTTATGTTAGCAACATATAATGCTTTGGCCAATCAGCATTTTCAATGTGATTCAATCTCTCTTTGCCAGCTTACTAGAATTATGTTAGCAACATATACAATTGATAAGATTTGAATCGGGAAAAAGAAAAGGGGAAACAGATTTGGATAATGGCAATCAAAACAGAGGCTTGGCCGCTTGGGTAAGTAATGGAGCAGCAAAAAAAATGGGTTTTGGGGGTTCCAAACACAGCCCTTCCCTGCCAAGTGTTTTAAGCCAAAATACCATCAAAACTACGTAGTTTTGCCCGCATAGCACCGCACACAACATGGGCACCCCCCAATCCCTTAAAAAGAGAGAGGGAGTAGTATGGACAAGTCAAGTGTACTTTTAACATTTATAAGAATGTATTTTTGCAGACACATAATTAAAACTTAAAATCTTGAAGTAAAAGCATACATACAATTTTGTAGGGGCTAATTGCTATAGATGGGCGCATCGGTGGCAACTTTCCCATTAAGCTCTTGTCGAATCTACTGTCGAGCCAAAGACTTCAAATCCAAGAATTAATTGAGCTAAGGTTTTTTTTTTTTTTTTTTGATTGAGGCAATTAATTGAGCTAAGTTTGACATTGGCTCAGCTTCAAACGAAT
This sequence comes from Vaccinium vitis-idaea, assembly GCA_963854785.1. Lineage (NCBI taxonomy): Eukaryota > Viridiplantae > Streptophyta > Magnoliopsida > Ericales > Ericaceae > Vaccinium > Vaccinium vitis-idaea. The sequence continues at coordinate 24,822,695 of OY978217.1, read as the reverse complement.
TGAACGATCTTTGCAGACTATGTTTTTATTATAGAAATAGGATAATTTAGAAGATTATACCCTTTAAATGCCGATTATTAAGGACAATAAATTCAAAATAAAATAATAAGATTTTCTCCAATTCTGAAACTAACACCTTAAGAGTAGAAAATATTATTGTGTTAATTTGCCATTGTCCATGAATGATGTCTCAAATAGAGAAACTACATTGTAAAATATGTACGCATAGCATCTGTGTTTGTACATATTTATTTTTTGATGCAAAAGAACATATTCGTGTTACCCGATAATTTTTTTTTTCGTTTGGTGCCTCTAAAACCGATATTTGAATTTTTTTCGAATGCTTTAAATTGCTGTTGGGTTTAGGGGATTTTAGGGGCGGAAATTTCTAAACCAACTACTCCATCCAAACAAAAGAAATGCATGTGCTCATATTTCTCAAAAGTTGAGGACTAGCCAAAGCTATCACATAAAATTTACAGTTAGGGGAGGAAAATTTCTAAACCAACTACTCCATCCAAACAAAAGAATGCATGTGCTCATATTTCTCAAAAGTTGAGGACCACCAAAGCTGTAACACCCCGATTTTCGGAAGCATTAATTAAGACAACTAATTAGGATTAATTTAATAAAAAGAGTTTCCATCAGAGTACACGTTGAAAAACGTGAAGTGCAACTCATTACAAAATACTTAGTACGGTTTGAGAAATTAATATTACAGATCCAACATTAAAAATAAAGGGTGGGTTCTACAGATTAAGGTTCAACTCTGGATTCCACGGCTCCTCCTGAGCCTGGTCTGCCGAAAAACCCTCGGTTCGGAAATAACCGTCTCCTTCGACACCAACAGTACCTGCTTGATCACAGTCTGGCATAATATGTCCGAGTCGCGAAGCAACATCATAGTATTATACCAGGGTCACACGAAGTGTAACACCGTGAGCGATAAATCACTCAATAGCTACTCTAACCCTCCCAACCCTTGCTAAACATACAAGTACAACATATATGATTGAAAAGCAGTAATTAAAGGAATAAGTGGGAAATAAATCGTAAAGCAGAAATTAAACACATAGCTGATTTCATTACTAGCCATTACCTTACATATTCATCTAAGTTCTCAACCTAGAGAACTTTCCTCCCGGTTAACCACTAAGGACTATGACCAAACTGTGATTTACTCCCCCCTTGCTTGCCCTTCACTCGGGGGCCCCGACGGAAGGTATAAGTTACGTACTTAATTCAGCCGTCAGCCGCCTCGCAAGGATGAATTTCCCTGGGACGAAACTGTACCACTAGGCTATGTATGGCAACTGCCAGATCCTGTAGGTATATAGCCAAAACTGGTCTATAATACTTCCACCCTTATAACGCCTCAGAATTCAAATGAAGCAAATCACAGAGTGTCACATCCTAGGGTTTCGAAATCATAGCAGACTGCCAAACAATCCTCCGAAACAATCACTTGGCAGAACTGTCATTCAACAACAATCTTGGGGTAACTCCCCATCAATCAATTCCAATTCACTTTTCCATTAACCTCATCGTCTATGTGATATCCACGTACGATCACCCAACCCGGGAACCTAGTTGTCCATTCTAACATTCAACACGTTTATGGAAAGTGCACTTAATAGTAGAAGCAAAGCAACAATGATATCACTAGGGTCACAACCAAATGTCTCGATTCACAAGTTCACGAAATTCAAGTAATCGAAAACTAGGGGTCTAAACGTAATAAATTCAAACTACAGGGGCCAAAACATAATTTACTAAACTATTGGGGTCAAAATGTAATTTAAAGAAAGTAAGGGTCACCAACGAAATTTCAAGTAAGTATAAGGGTAACAAAAGTAATTTCACGGTTCTAAAGTCCTTAGTAAAATTTTACTAATTTTGGGGGCCTTTTTGTAAATAAACATAATGCAAGGGCAAAAATGTAATTTTGCCACCGACAACGGTAAATACGTAAAAATACTTAATTTTAGCTAGTTATGTCATAACTTGACTCAAAAAGTAATTCCTTGAATTTTAGTAACTCCAAAACTTTTTATAAGAGTAATAAATGTAATAAAGGGCCAAATGGTCATTTTACACTACGAAGGGTATTTTAAAAATTTTGATACGCTCATAAACTTCCAATGATGACATTTAACTAATAAAAAGTAGGAACATAAATATCTTTGTAGATTAAGTCACATACTTTATAAAACTACACTTTTAACCCTTAAGTTTAATACCAAGAACGAGAACAAGGTTAAACGTAACATGAACACATTAAATCTCACATAAACACTTGAATAAGTCCTAATCATGCTTGAGAAGTTAAACACATGAACCAAAATGAATCTAGGACTTAATATGCATGAAAAACATGGTTTAGGGTCAAAAACGTCGAAACTAGGAACACAAGTGGCTAAACTGTTGTAGGGGAGGTCAGCGCGAGACCCCCCGTTGACCGAAGTCAACGTTGACCCACCATTAAGATCATGATAAGTGTCACTCAGGTGGCGTGATGTCCGCTCGACACGTGGCACTCTCCGCGCAGAACTCCGCACGGGGGGGCCACTGACGCGGGCACAACTCTCAGCGTGGGGGGGGGGGGGGGGGGGGGGCACTGAAGCGAGATCCCTCCTACGCAAGGCGCCTCTGCGACGCACACCCCAAGCCCAGTAAGGGCGGTGCTTGGACAACCATGGGCCATCCGAACAAGAGAAAAGCCCATGGCCCACGTGACTAGCGCGGCTCAGAACATGAGCGAGAACGCGAGAAGCTAGTTCGATATAGTCCAGGTAATTATACCTGCTGCGGTCTGAAGGCAGGACCCCGGGGGCCCCCTGAGGCTTGGCTGAGGTATAGGCGCGACCGAACAGGTCACGACCTTGCCCTAACGGGAATAAGGGAGATTTAGTTGCTTGGTGGCTATAGAGAACAAGAGGATCCCTGCGCGGGGGAATGGCTCGTTACCGCGCGGGTCAGCTACGCGGTGATGACGTCACCCGTACGGTCAGGTTGTACGGAAAGGACACGACGTGTTATCATATTATAGGGTGACAGCCTGGCACCTGATGATTGGTCCAAGGTGCCTATAAATATGGGACATTCCCTTTCAATACCTAGAGGTTGGTGAAATCTTGGTAGAGGCATATGCCATCCTAGAAAGAGAAAAAGGCAATCACTAAAGGAGAGGAGAACATTCTCTCTAGTGAGATTCTTCCCCCATCTCCTAGGTCACTAGGGTATCACGGATTAGACAAAAGGAATCCACTACCTTAGTTCTTTCTGTGCACACCTGCTCTGTTCTTCACCCTTCCTCTAGACCACCTCATTCTCTTTCTTACTGTGTCTTTACTGTTGATTATTCATACCTCTCCAGCTCATCATATTTGGCTAAAGACAGCACCTTCCCCTACATTCAGGCGACTCTACTGGGGAGGTTGTTTGGTTGATGGTAAACACGAGAAGTGGTCTACAAACTTCAGGCATGGCAGCACCCGTAAACCACGCCAACCTCGTTCTCGATGGTCCACCGCTGATAGAGGATGCCACATCCAGTCAAGCGGGAAACGAAGCAAGAGGACCTCAAGGAGCTCCGGTCATGGAGATGATCCAGACTATGCAAACTGGAATCACACAAATGCAAACTACTCAGACGCAGTTACTTGCCGCCATCGCTGGCCTCACAGAAGTAATCACAATCGCTTTGCCAGAGCTCCGCTAGCAACGATGCCTCAGCAGATCCATGCTGAGGGGGGAACCCAACTACCCGTGTCTCCACGAGCTGGACATGCCCATGGAACTCAGGGAGTGGGACCCTTAGCTGGTGGCTCCGGTGCTCAGGCTCCCATCCGCCCAACGATTCCTGTACATCATGCCTTACCAGAGAACCCCGGTCTTCAAATCACGGGAACTGGTTCTGTCCACCAAAGGGCAGCTCTGGGAGAGAATGTGTGGCCACAAGCGGTGACCCTGGTAGAAGTATAGGTTCTATTACAAAGAGAAAAGACGAAAACAACATTCCCCTCCCTCCCAAGCCCAGACATTCAACCACCTTATCCCATGGCCATCCTCCAGACGTCATATCTAGAAGGCTACACCCTGCCAAAGTTCACCAAATTTGATGGCAAAGAAGGTAACGCGCAAGAACACGTGGTGCGATTCATTGAAACCCTAGGGGCCTTCTCTGGAGACACAAATCTTAGGCTAAGGGAGTTCTCTAAGTCCCTGACTAATAGGGCGTACACGTGGTATATCAACCTCACCCCCTACTCGATAATATCGTGGGAGGACATGGTCAGTCGCTTCTACGCCAAGTTCTTTCAAACCCGCGAGAAGATAGCCAGTCTATCCCTTGTTAAGGAAACTCAGGGCCCTAGTGAAGACATCGTTGACTATATTAGGCGATTCCAGGACCGCGCAGTTGATTGCCTTGAGCCAGTAGAGGAAGAATATCTGGTGGAAATCTACACAGCGGGACTCCTACGCGAGTATCAGCCATTCTTGGTTAACATCAAGATTCATACATTTGCCGCGTTATTGGAGGCCGCGTACAAGCTGCGCCATAGCGTAAAGCCACCCGTTGCCATGCGCGACGGCTGGAAGTCTAGAAAGTCTCACTCCGTTGCCGCGGCTGCAACTTCCGCTCCTTCTTTGCGCAAGTCGCAAGGGGGAAGAGGCAGCAGTGGAAATGGCAACGGACCCAGTGGATGGAGCGGCGGCGGTAATGGATGCGGCGATTGGAAGAAACAAAAAGTATACAAAAAAGGCGCAGGAGCCCCAGAATACCCCTACAGTATTGAGGAGGTGAAGGCATTGGTCAAAGAGTGGATTACGGATGGCAGTCTTACACTACCAGACATTGAGGTCGCACCCTCGCGTGCAGACAGAGAAAGCCCCAACTATTGCATGTTCCACCGACACACCAAGCATCCCACTAGTGAATGCTAGACCCTGAGAAGGATTTTTAAGAAGAAATTAGACAACAACGAGTTGAGGATCACCACCAAGGCTCAGGACGTGCGCATGCATCCTTATCCCGAGCATGGGACAGCTAACATGGCTGAATGTTTTGAGTTCGTACGCGAAACAAAGGAGGATGATTACGGTTGTGATTATGATTATGATTACGATTATGATCACGATTACGATTACGATTACGAGGGAGTGTATATGACATCTTTTTACGACGAGCTCGATGATATTGCGGGATATGATACTCCAATGGTGGCCGCTCCTGATCCAGAAAGTGGAGTCAAAATCCTGCAGAATAGCACAAAATTCAGACAGTTCTATGACGGAATAGGGTTCACGCCCAAAGCAAGGTTCCTAATGACAAAGGCCATTTTGGCCATCGCGCAAGAAGGCCACGAAGCGTGCACCGCACAGGGAGGATCCCTCCCTAGAACGATCAAGGACGAGTCAAACGCGATCTCATTCTCTGACTCCGACAGAAGAGTTCTGCACCCTCACAACAGACCCCTGTATGTCACCGCACGAGTCAATGGCGTGGAGCTAAAGCGAGCTTTTATGGATGGAGGAGCATCCATCAACATCATGCCATTGTCCACCTTACAAAAGGTAGGGATCCCAGAGGACCAGATAGTGAAGTCGCTGATAGGAATCACTGGGTTCCAAGGAGATAAGAAGGAATCCCTGGGATACGTCATCGTTGATCTCGCAGTCGGACCTATCCGCACTGCCACTAAGTTTCACATTATCGATGCGCAGACGAACTACCACATAATATTAGGCCGCAGTTGGATGCAACGCTTCGCAGCCATCCCGTCTAGCTATCATCAGTGCCTAAAGGCGATTTGGGTTGGAAAGAAGGTCACCGTCACGGCATCTGAAAGGCCATTCGAGGTAAGTGAAGCACACTTGTCTGATTCGATATACTTCACTGAGATGGAGGAAACACCAAGCGCGGCAGTTGCAAGGTCTGTCGGAGTTAAATTACCCAAGTGGGAAGACATTAAAGACGAAGGGGAGGCCTCCGCGAGCAAGCGGGAGCCGTTCAAAGAAAGCGCTTCCGGGCCAAGAAAGATTACAAAAGTCAAGGAAGGAGGAAAACCGTGTACTGCTTGTGACGGGGCGGCGGGCTAGATGTCTCGATGGAGGCATCTGACCCGCGGTGCCTAGAGGCAAAAGGAGCGAAAGACGATGAGGTGGTTAAACCCGAGCCAGCCCCAGAATGCATGCAAGATGACCCTAAGCCGCAGCTCGAGGTATCGAAGGAAGTCAACCTCAGAGAAGGAGAGGGCACTCCAAGGCCCGTCTTTGTCAGCGCGGCGCTCGAAAGTGGCATGAAAAAGAGACTTATCCAATTATTGCAGCAATACAGTGTTGTATTCGCCTGGCACTACGAAGAAATGCCAGGGCTAGACACCGAGTTGGTGGCACACCACTTGAACGTCTTCCCAAATTCTAAGCCGGTCAAACAGGGCGCGCGCAAGTACCAGCCAAAGTTAGAAGAGAAGATCAAAGAGGAGGTTGAGAAATTAAGAAGGGCCGGATTTATCCAACCTATACAATATCTGCTGTGGCTGGCGAACATCGTACCCGTGAAGAAGAAAAATGGCCACATACGTGTGTATGTCGATTTCCGCGACCTCAATAAAGTATGTCCGAAGGATGAGTTTCCTTTGTCGCATATCGATACGCTGGTCGATTCCACGTCAGGACACCAGATGTTCTCCTTCATGGACGGCTTCAGTGGCTATAATCAGATTAAAATGGGGGCAGAGGACATGGAAAAGACGGCTTTCAGAACATCGTTAGGCAATTTCCATTACACCGTTATGCCCTTCGGCCTCAAGAATGCTGGCGCGACATACCAGCGCGCGATGACGGCAATCTTTCACGATATGCTGCATCATATTGTGGAAGACTATGTTGATGATCTCGTTGTAAAGTCAAGGGAGAAGTTCGACCACTTGGATCACTTGGAAACAGTGTTCATAAGGTGTAGGAAGTTCAATATGAGAATGAACTCGCTAAAGTGCGCCTTCGGCGTCGCGTCAGGGAGATTCCTGGTCCACAGGCACGGAATAGAGGCGAATGATACAAAGATAAACTCTATCACCTAAATGCCTTCCCCACACTCCTAGCGGACACTAAAGAAGTTCCTGGGACGTGTTTCCTATCTACGAAGGTTTATCCCCGCGCTAGCGGAATTATCAGCACCCTTCAGTGATCTGCTAAAGCGAAAGGCAAAATTAGAATGGCGCGGAGAGCACCAGTATGCATTTGAAAGAGTCAAGACTGTTAATCTCCCCGCATACCATGATCGCGCCGCAGAAGGGCAAGCCCCTTATCTTGTATCTGACATCCACCCCGAGATCCATTGGGGCCCTGCTTGTGCAGGAAATTGATGGCGCGGAAAGGCCAGTATACTACATCAGCAGAAAAGTACAGGGAGCAGAAGAACGCTACACGCCGGTAGAGTGGCATTGCCTAGCGTTGGTCTTTACAGCACAGAAGCTGCGCCACTACTTCTTATCATTCAAAATCCATCTCATCACGAAAAGCGATCAAGTACGCTATCTGCTATCACGACCAGCTCTCACGAGGAGAGTAGCCCATTGGCTCTTGGCCCTGGCGGAATTCGAAATATCTTGCGTCACCCCTAGAGCGATCAAGTGTCAAGCACTCACCGATTTGCTGGCACAATTCCCTAGTGGACAATGCGAACCAGTACAGGAAGAGTTACCAGGAGATGGTTTCATAGCATTAGCGGCCACGTCAGTCACTTGGACGCTAAGCTTCGATGGGGCCGCAGGAAATGGTGCGGGACGTGCTGGAATAGTCCTCACCAACACGGACGGCCAGCGTGAATATCTGGCATACAAGTTGTCTTTCCAATGTTCAAACAATGAAGCAGAATATGAGGCCTTGATCTTAGGGCTCCTCGCACCCATTGCAAAGGAAATAAAGACCCTCAAAATTGTGGGGGATTCAAAGCTAGTAATTTTGCAAACAGAGGGCGTCTACGCGCTTAAGGAATCTACTCTTGCTCCATACAGGGCCACAGTGCAGAGGCTGATGCAGCGTTTTGATAATGTGGAAGTCATTCACAAGCCCAGATCGGACAACAGGTTCCCCGATGCACTTGCCACCCTAGGAGCGAAAGTCGAGTTCAATGAGGAAGGGATAGCCGTAGAAATTGTCGAAAAGACAGAACCATCGATCGCTGATGAGGTGTGCAAGGAACAAGTTGTAGAAGAGTGGCAAGAAAAGTTGATCGAGCAGCTAGCTACCGGACAGGGTGACACCCCCTTGTCAGAATTGGCCCAGTTTACCATGATCGGGAAAAAGTTATATTACCGCGGCCCTCAAGGATGGCTTGCGCGGTGCATTGGGGTTAAGGAGGCCAAGACCAGGTTGCGTCAGATCCATGAGGCAACTTGTGGAGAGAATGACATCTCTCTTTACCGGAGGGTCCAGAGGCAGGGCTACTATTGGCCTAGCATGAAAACGGATGCCGCAGAAGTATTAAGGAGTTGCGAGAGATGCACCTTGGCCATCCCAGCGCAAGAATGCTGCTTCTCAGTGGAGCAGAACTGGAGACAAAAGTATATTGATTTCTTGCAAGAAGGCGCGCTACCCGTTGAGAGAGAATATAGAAGGCAAGTCAAGATATCCGCCGGGCGATTCTTCATTAAAGATGGAAGTCTGAACAGAAGAGCCTTGGACAACATCCCGTTACGGTGTTTGTCCAATGAAGAAGCTGAGGAAGTGTTGTACAAAACTCACGAGCTAGAGCATCAGGGCGGACGAAAACCGTACGAGCACATTATCCACTTGGGATATTACTAGCCACGAATGGATTCTGATGCTAAGGCGCATGTGCGCCGGTGTCACGCATGCCAAAAGTTTGGAAATCTGGTCCACGCGCCGGCAGTAGAGCTTCACGCAATCCGCGCGCCGTATCCCTTCCATACTTGGGCGATGGACCTTGTCGGGCCCATATCACCGCACTCACACAAACATCAGTGGATCCTAGTAGCCACCGAAGTCAGTACTAAGTGGGTGGAAGCAGTGCCGTTGAGAAACGCGATTGGTGCGGCAGTCACTCAGTTCATTAAATAAAACATCATATGTAGGTTTGGCATACCCAAGGTGATCCTGTCAGACAAAGGGACCCCATTCATTAATAGAGACGTGGGCGAACTACTTCAGTCCTATTCTGTGGAACACCAGACTTCAACACCGTATTACCCTCAAGGAAATGGCCAAGCTGAGGCCACGAACAAGTCTTTGGTGCGGATTCTGAGTAAACTGCTAGATGAGAAGGGTGGAACATGGTCAGACCACTTGATCACGGCGCTCTGGGCATACCGCACAGCTAAGAGAAAGGCGAAACGAACTAGCCCCTTCAACTTGGTCTATGGCGCGGAGACGGTTCTCCCAGTCGAACTAAGCATACCCTCCGCGCGGTTGGCTTTATCAACAGAGGTCACCACCGCGGAGAGGCGCGCAGACCTGAAAGCCTTGGAGGAAAGGCGAGAGCTCGTCGCAGAGCATCAGGCCAAATATTGGGAGTCAGTATCGAAATTCTACAACAAGAGCGTGGTTCCGTGAGAATTCAAGGTTGGAGATCTTGTCTGGAAGTCAACCGCAGACGTAATGAGGAATGTCAAACTTCCCAAGTTCACTCCGAAATGGGAAGGACCGTATCAAGTCATCAATGCGGGGACAAGTGGTCACTACAGGCTATCCAGAGTCTCCGATGGGTTCCTTACAGGGCCCATCAATATCAAATTCATGAAGAAATATTATCCTTAAATGAAAGAATGTTGTGTTTAAGTCCCAAAGTTTGTTGTCATTTTGTAATTTGTTTCTCTTCTATTCCGGAAAGTTAATTAAAATACTGAGTTATTTATGGGAGATTATGAATAGAGTTCCATTTTATTCAAGCAAGCCATGATGAGGGAACCATTCTAGGAGATCTTGTTAACAACAAAGGTACGAGCATGAAAAAAAAACAAAAATAAGGATAAGTAAACCACAAACAAAAAATCCCTCTTTATTCAAGTGTGGTAATTCCATTACAAAAAAAGAAAGGGGAGAAATACAGTCATGGCAGAGGATCAGGGAACATGCCCTTGGTGACCGTGTCATTCCTCCCAAATATTTCACCACCCGCAGCTTCATATTCTGCCTTCTCGCGCAGAGCAGCGTCCAGTTCAGCCTGCCTATCTCTCAAGTCCACTTCCCTTTGGACAAGTGTCGTCCGCGTAATGTCCACTCTCTCCTGGGCCCGCTCAACCTCCCTCCGTTTTGCTTCGACCCGGAGCGGAAGCTTGAAAGCCCGGCGAGAGCCGTGCATACGCTCCATGTGAGCAATGAGCTAGCCGACTTCCAATCCCCCCAGGTTTTGAAGATCCATAAGAGCCCCCTTCCCATCCTGCAGCAATGCGTCGCCAAACTTCTTCAGAGGAATGCCGTGCAGGGAAGTGATGATTGTGGCCAGGCTGTCCAAGAGAAGGCCACCACCCAGAGCGCTCTGCGCCCGGAAATTGGCAAAGGTCTCCGAATGTGTCCGAAGAACGGCCTCCAGGGTGGGCAGATTGGTATCGGCAACGCGGAATGACAGGAATGGCTTTGCGGATGCGGGAATGGTAGGAGGTACCTACTCCTGGCACTAAGAGTCATTGTACTGAGATGCGGACTCCTGCGGTACGTCTGACCACTGCGGCACACCGGACCCTGCTCCCTCTGAACCCTCTAGGCTGTCATCAACCGAAATAGGCTCTTGTTGATAAACAATCATCCGCCCGACGTCATCTTGCGGAGCGTTGGACTCCGCCTCACTCTTATCCTCTCCCTCAGGCACATCCCCCTCCTTAATGGCTTCCAGCCGTTCCTGCTGTGCCTCTCCTTGTTGTTCGATCGAAGGCCCTTGTTGTTCTGAAACAGACTGATGGAGAGCGGCTTCCATCTCCTACACCCTTCCCTGAGGATCCTCAGCGACTTCCAATTCTGTAAAGTCATCTTTGAATAAATCGTGAATAATCGGATCAATTGAAGTTGGCACAAATTCTCCTAAGCTATGAGTTGTGCGCGGCCTAAAACGCGGCCCCACATGGATGTCACCCCCTATGTTCTGGAAGGTGCCCAAGGAGTTAGGATGATTACCTTTCTCGACGGATGACGCGCGCCGAGGGACGGGTAGAGTTGGTGCAGGAGAGCGAGTCGTGGGGTGGCTCGTTTCAACAGTGAGCTGAGAGCTCTCTTCGTCATCGATATCAACGTAAGGATGCAAGAACTCTTGCTCAAAACCCCTGCCAAAGCCTTCAGTGGAGCTTCCTAAGCTCTTCTCCGTCTGTGGCTCCGGGACGCGACGTCCCCCAGAGTGAACCTCTCTTACTTCATCCCCTCTAGAGCCACTCGCGCCGCGCGAACCAAATACCTCGGTTATTGAAGGGCTAACCCGCTCCCCGGATGGCATCATTTCCAAGAACCCATGCCTCTCTACTGCCTGCGGGTGCGGGATGGATTCTTCATCAAATTCTGCGGGCTGAGTGGCCGGGGTAGGAATGCGTGTGACCTCCGCAGGTTGATCGGACTCCCGCCCACCAGCCGCAGTCCTTCTGCGCCCCCTGCCATGGAGGGTGCTGATTGGGAGCTGGTCACCGTTGTTGACACTATCCTCTGTGGGCCGCGGGGCCGGGATAGAAGGGCTAGCGGTTTGACGCCGCGGCGCGAGCCCTTAAAGGGAGATTATCTGTATCGGAGCCCTAGCCCGAACCGACGGTTTGTGGGGAAGCTGCATGTTCTGGTGACTCCTTGACGCGCTCGCCAGTCACTGCCTGAAACAGAAAAGAGAAGAAGCAAGTAAGAGATAATGTCGCGATTAAAACGGGAAACAAAAAGGAAAATTATGTGCTACGTACCCTGCGTAGCCTGCGACGAACAGGTGGCCGCGCGGCCTCATCCTCATCCACAGAAGATGTCTGGGCCCTTGCTCGGGACCTGGTGATGCGCACGGCGGATAACGGCGCGACGACTCTAACATCCGATGGTGCCGCGGTGGTACTCTCTTTCAAGGCCCAACGACTCCGCACACCGCGCCAACCATCGGGCTGGGGCTTGGGCATGTGGAGAGTAAAATCTTGCTTGAAAATAACGCGCGGGGGAACTGGGATGGACTCACCTTGCATAAAAGCATAGAAGAAGTTCAGGTTCCTGCGCCAATACAAGCAGAACTAGGTAGAGGCAAGGGGAGGGCGAATGGACTTCGGGAAGCGCCAGCGGCCAACTCCATCTAAAAGAATGTCTGTGAAAGAGACAAGAAACTGGTTGAAAGCAGCCTAAAACTCCAGAGGCTCTGGTCCAGCCGCAGGCACCACTAAATCATACCCCAACTGGCACGCCAATGGCCTGTACACCACTGTTCGCCAGTCCTTAACCCGAGTGCGGGCAAGTGAGTCGGGCGGCTTATGCAGTATACGCTGATAAGAAAGTTGCGCTGCGGTAGACTAGCGTCAGAAAAGTCAACCTCCTCTGGGGTGCTAGGGTTGTTGTTGCAAATTCCAGCCAAGGTTTGGATGTAAGGGCGCGGATAGAAATGGGACTCATCGTCCATGTACTTCTCCCAAAGCTTCGTTGTGGCCGTATTGTTCCAGCGGAGAATGATGGGACATACTGGCCCCGTAAGAGTATACCTCTGACGGCCGTCGTCCTCCCTGAGCGGGCGACCCCTGCTGTCCAGAACTGGCTGGGACACCTACGCGGGGAATTTCTTGGCCTTTGGAGTGGCCATGGGAAAATGCTCGTACACCAGTGCAGTTAGGAACTAAGTATGCACCATGGAAGTGATGTCGAAGTGACCCACGGAGCGCTCAAAGTCCGCAGATAGGCGGTCCAACTGCTGGTATAAGTGCCCAAGGAACAGAGGACCCAATGGGAACCTGTCCCCTTGCGCGAGCCGCACCGCAAGATGAAAGACAAACTCGCTTGGTGCATCGATTGGAAAATCTGGAAACAGAAAGAATGAAAGGAAGAAAGCAATAAAGGCGGGCATGTACAGATCACCTTTGTACTCCGGACCATCAATGGCCTAGCGTTCCGCACCGCCAGATGGCGCGAGCTGAAGGTCCTTGAAGAAGTACCTTACCCAGGATCCCAAGAAGTTTTCTTTGGATCTGTCATAGCCCTCCTGTGCCCGCTCCTATCCCACGGCGAGCCTCTGTGGCCCGCGGCCTTGTAAGCCAACTTCAGTCTGCCTACTAACACCTGATACGCATAGTCGGACTTGGTAGGGTCAAACTCCTTTCTGCCACGAGAAAAGAGGTGTAGGAGTGCACCGGTATCCTGAAGAGTGGGGCCGAACTCCCCCCATGGGAATACGAAAGTATGAGTGTCTGCATTCCATCTTGACACTAGAAAGTATGTTTTCGTTCCTCCTATTCAGCGTCAGAACCTGGGAAATCTTGATGGGCTCCAATATGTGAGAACGCTCCAGAGCCTTTTTGTAAGCAGCGTCCTCAATCACCTCATTTACCCACTCGCTCCAGCCAGCGGGAGGTGCAGAGAGAGAAGAATACTGGACTGAGAAGAAAGGGAAGTACCCTCTCTCCAAACGAAAGTGAAGAACGGAGGAGGGTGGCACCATATCTGCATCCTCAAGCGATGCCTCTGGGCAGATACATAGGACGTCGTCCAGTTCACCGCCCACTGGGTTGTAGGACTCCACCTTCTCCCAAAATGGATCGTTCTTACCATGGAGATAGGGGGCCCTACGCCATTGGTCTGAGAGAGGGACTGGACTTCCTTGAACAGTAGGCCTTCCCCCTTGAACTTGCTCGCCATGAGTCATTTTGGTGCAGAAGAAGTGCGGCTCTGAGTTTGGAAGAAAAGAGTTGCAGAAGAAAGATGAAGAGAAGAAGTTTAGAGAGAGACGCTCTCAAGTTTGAACGGAAGAAGTAAAGAGGAGAAATGAGAAATGATGAGATATTTATAAGGAAGGAAGTGGGGGCCCGAACGGTCACAATCAACCATCACGTCGGAGATGAAGCGTCAGCAGTAATGATGGCCTCAGACAAACTGAAAAGGCGCCCCCAAACCGTCGCATCAATCAGCCGAAAAGTTGTAAGAAAACGGATAATGCGCTGACGTCACGAGCGCGTGAAAGAAACGCCACGCACCTGCGTGTTCCACACAAGCGTGGGGGCCATTGTAGGGGAGGTCAGCGCGAGACCCCCCATTGACCAAAGTCAACGTTGACCCACCATTAAGATCATGACAAGTGGCGCGATGTCCGCTCGACACGTGGCACTCTCTGCGCAGAACTCCGCACGGGGGGGCCACTGATGCGGGCACAACTCTCAGCGCAGGGGGGGCCACTAAAGTGGGATCCCACCTACACAAGGCGCCTCTGCGACGCGCACCCGAAGCCCAGTAAGGGCGGTGCTTGGACAACCATGGGCCATCCGAATAGGAGAAAAGCCCATGGCCCATGTGACTAGCGCGGCTCAGAACATGAGCGAGAACGCGAGAAGCTAGTTCGATATAACCCAGGTAATTATACCTGTTGCGGTCTGAAGGCAAGACCCTGGGGGCCCCCCTGAGGCTTGGCTGCAGTATAGGTGCGACCGAACAGGTCACGACCTTGCCCTAACGGGAATAAGGGAGATCTAGTGGCTTGGTGGCTATAGAGAACAAGAGGATCGCTGCGCGGGGGAATGGCTCGTCACCGCGTGGGTCAACTGCGCGGTGATGACATCACCCGTACGGTCAGGTTGTACGGAAAGGACACGTGTTATCATATTATAGGGTGACAGCCTGGCACCTGATGATTGGTCCAAGGTGCCTATAAATATGGGACATTCCCTTTCAATACCTAGAGGATGGTGAAATCTTGGCAGATGCATATGCCATCCTAGAGAGAGAAAAGGGCAATCACTGAAGGAGAGGAGAACATTCTCTCTGGTGAGATTCTTCCCCCATCTCCTAGGTCACTAGGGTATCACGGATTAGACAAAAGGAATCCACTGCCTTAGTTCTTTCTGTGCACACCTACTCTGTTCTTCACCCTTCCTCTAGACCACCTCATTCTCTTTCTTACTGTGTCTTTACTGTTGATTATTCATACCTCTCCAGTTCATCATATTTGGCTAAAGACATCACCTTCTCCTACAACTTTAATTACAGAACTTAAGCCAAAACTGGAGGGAACATTCTGTACTAGTTGTCCGGACGGGGATGAGGGTGGTCCGGACTATCGACATCAGAAAAAAATAGGGGCAGCTTGTGTTTTGTTCGGGTTTCATGATATCCTTCACCTTGGGCCTTAACCCTTCGACTAAAAACTACCCCTAGGCTATTCTAACACATACAAATTCTTAGGAATGATTGGGTAATAGTCTCTACCTTGTTTTGCAAAAGATTTCGGTAAAACGAGTTTTGGCAAAAAACCGGTGGAGGGAGCTTCTTGGGCCGGCTTGGCTTGCTTGGATGGTGAAATGTGGATGCCTAGGAGTGCAATGGATGAACTTGTGGAAGAAGATTGAATGTCGTTGGGTTTGGAGGTGGAAACCCAAGTTTTGGCCTTTTTCTCTCACTAGAACTTGATGATGGAATTGGGGGCTTTTCGCTCTAACACTTGGGAGTTTTTGGAGGAAGAAGAAGTGAATGGAAGTAGAATGGGAGAGTTGTGGGCGGATTTGATGATATAGGAGAGTGTAGTGATGGGTTTTGGTGGGATGTGGTGTGTAGAAATGGTGAAAGTACAACGGGTGGTTTGGGAGGTGATGGGGGAGGGTGAGGGAGTGTGAAATCAGTCATGGGGAGAGTAAGGGGACTGATTTTGTGGTGGAGTGTGGTGTTGGGTTGATTTGGAAGAGGTAGTGGGGTGGGTATGTATGTATAAAGTGTGTATATATACTTGTATTGCTTGTGTATGTATATGGATGTGTATACATGCACATGAAATGTATTTACATAAATATAATGCTCATAAATAAAATGTAATCAAGCCTTAGGGTCTAATGCGCAATTAAACAATATTACTCTATTTATTCGCATTAATGAAATTAAATAATCCTAATTTTATAAATTAAAAATTCAGATTATTACAAAAGCTATCACATAAAATTTACATTGAGCTCCAAAATTACACTAACTGCCCTTAAAGGGTAAATTTCACTAACCTCCCCTGAGGTTTCTGACAAAAGCAGAGACCTCCCTTGAGGTTTCTGAAATGTCACTAACCTCCCTTACTTTACCTGACAATGTAAAGATTCCCCCATTCCATTATCTAAGCTCTAACGATGTTAAGTTGGTTAAGTCAATGACCAAACACCCCTTCTCCCATCTCTCCAACTTTTCTCCCTCTCCTTCTTTGCCACAATGACCGCCACATCTCATTCCCAACCCCTATGCCTCCACAATCCCACCAGCCACAACAATCAGGCAGTCATACCATTAACCTACCCATGACCCGTATAAGCCATCATCAACAACGACATCTACCACCATTCATAAAACCATTTGTCTCAATCACTGAAACCCAGTTTTATTGACCAAAGTTTCCTTGGTTTTGGGTGAAATTACGTTACTCTTAGTGTTGCTACAACACTCAACACCCAAATTCTTCACCACTCTCAGTTGATTTTCTGCCAGAAATCAATCTGTTTCACGTGCACCTACCGAGAAGAAGCACGGTGCCGGTCTTGGAGCCCCCGCGTTTGCCTCTGTTCCCGGTGACTTTGGCCCGAGTTACTGATTATCTGAAATTGGTGGTGTGTCAAGGTGTAATGGGAAGTGATTTAAGAGGATAGTTTTTAGATGGCGATGATTACAAGAAAAAGGTAGATATCTTGTTTCAATTGTTCATTTTGACTGTTTATACATATAAACCCATTGGTTGCCTTTTCATTTTTATAATGCATAATTGGTTCTGTTTTTTGTCAAGTGTGCAATTTGCTTGCTTTACACATGTAAACCCACCGACAATTAGTTCCGCTTTTCTTCAGTTGTGCAATTTGGGTTGTTTAACACATGTAACCCACTGAAAATTGATTATGTTGGTTGAATTAGCCAAGCAATATCAAATTTCGTGGATGTTACAATCGGGAAATGGAATTCGGTGGTAATTCTACTTTTTAATGGGAATATTGGATTCAAGAGAGATTGGAGTTTTGATAATTGGATCTTTTATTGGGAACATTTGTTTACGCCTAAATTTTGGGCAACAATGGTTTTTCAGTTGTAATTTTACAGGACTTTTTAAATTTTATTTTTAACATTTGGGAAATTGGGGTTACCTTGGTACATTTTATTGTGGTAGGAGTTGTCAGAAAAGTGGAGAAAAAAGAGGAGAAAAGAGAGGGTGTCCATGGTGTTTCTTTGGTGTGAACCGGAAACTGTAGAAAAGGGATGATGCGAGGGAAGACGGTACTATTGACATTTTATCAACTCAACTTTCTGAAATTATAGGGTTCCATTTAAGTTTTTAACGAAAAGAAGACGGAAGGGGGTACTTTTACATTGTCAGTTAAAGTAAGGGAGATTAGTGGCATTTCAGAAACCTCAACAGAAACCTCAGGGGAGGTCAGTGAAATTTACCCGCCCTTAAATTATAACTCTTCCTAACACGTCCTTTCAGCCGTATATGAATGAAAAATATTGCTTCCATAAAGTTTTCACAATCAGCTACCTAATTTTCCATTTTTTACTGACTACCAACCATTTACAACCCTCTCACATACATGTGAGACCCACACACAATTATGGGTGTAGGCCCCACGTGTATGTGAGGGGTTGTAAATGGTTGGAGCCGAATTGGTTGTACAAGTAGCATTTTTGTATGCCACTTTATAACTCTTCGTAACTCCCCCGAAGTTTTTGACTAATCTAGATACCTCTCCTCAAGCTTTTGAAAATGCATTGCCTTTTTTTTTTTTTGGTGCTACGCAAAGCTAAAGCATTAAAAGAGAAACAACGAGTTCACAAGTCAGTACATAGAACAAGGAAATTAATTCCTAGCATTGCTCCTCCCGAGCCAGTCAACGCAATAAAATGCGTACAGATTGAGGAGAGTCCTCTGTCGCGACCAAATCTTCCTGTTGCTAAGCTCCCAACCTAACCAAATGGTCAGTACTAGAGTTTGCCTCCCTGAAAATATGCTTGAGAGTAGACTGGGTCCGTTCAAGAAGCACTTTAGAGTCACGGATTAGATTGTTGTTGGGGTGGTCAACCATGGTTCCTTCATTGATCAACTGGACTACTGTGAGGGGGTCCGATTCGATGAGTATGTTGTTGTGTCCCTTTTCAAGCATGATTGTGAGACCTCTGTAGATGCCCCAAAGCTCAGATTCTAGGATTGAGACCTGTCGAAGTTTTCCATAGTAACCAAGGAGCCATTTGCCTTCATGATCTCTAAAAAGGCTACCAAAACCGGCTTTTCCATTGCTTTCATAGACGCATCCATCGGTGTTGAGTTTTTACACCCGCTATTAAAGGAGGTAGCCATCTAATTAGAATCGAATTAGGAGTGCCATTATAGAGAGGGGATTTAAAGGCTTTCGAGATTTCAGAGGCGTAGGCTATGATGTTTCTATGGCTAACATCCGGATTCACATCAATGTTGTCAAAACTTTTCTTATTGCGATCTTTCCAAATTTACCAGAGTACGACTATAAAAAGCACTTTCCATGAAACATCATTTCCCACTCTTGCCTTCCCTTTGAGTTTCAGGTTGAATTTAATCCACTCAAGGGTGGGGCACTCATAAGGATCCCTTCTCCAATGGCGGTTATAGAAGTATTTCCAAATGTCTTTGGCTTTACTACAACTCCTGAAGAGATGAGTTAAGTTTTCGACATCAGAATTACATCTAAGACAGATATTAGAGGAGACAATGCCTCTGTGAGAATGCATCTGATTGGTTGCCAAGCTGTTATGAAAGATAAGCCAAACGAAAGTTTTGAGTTTTCGAGGATATTTAAGCTTCCACAGCCATTGCCAACCAATAAGATCATTCTTTTCTTGATTTAAAAGATCATAAGCCGAAGCAATTGAAAAGCTACCATTCTGGTTACCAACCCAGTGGATAGTATCAGGAGAAATATATGAAAGATCCAGGGTGCTATTGTCAACAAACGGAGAAATATATGAAAGATCCCAATTACCACTAGAATCAACAAGACCATTCACTTTCAATTCCTCATTAACATGAGGGCCATGGTACTGATTAATAAGCGGCCCATTGCCACACCACCAATCCAGCCATAAATTTACCGAATCACCATTACCAATGGTCCACTTAACACCTTTACTCAGAGTCGATTTTGTGTGGACAATACTCTTCCAAATGTGCGAAGCAGGTCTATTAGAAGGCTAATTAAAAAGAGTGCGATTTTGAAGATACTTGTTCTTAAGACAATGGCCGAAAGACTCTCAGAGTTAGTGATCATTTTCCAACCCAATTTGGCGAGGAAAGCTTTGTTTTGAGTTCTAGCTTGTTTGATACCAAGGCCACCTCTATCCTTACTCTTGCACTTTGTGTCAATTAACAAGATGCATTTTCTTCCTTGTGTCAGTGTCCCCCCAAAGGAAATTCCTATTAATTTTGTCAATACGATAACAAACAGAGATAGGAAGCTCCATGTTTTGCATAGTGTAACTAGGAATAGTAGAGGTGACTGATTGGATAAGAGTGGGTCTACCAGCTAGATTGATGTTACTAGACTTCCAACCAGTCAATCTATGTTGCATTTTTAAAATGACGTGATTAAAGTGATTTTTAGAAACCCTAGAGTGTAGCAAGGGGACTCCCAGATACTTGCCCAAGTCCATAGTGATAGAAATGCCGTTAAGTGCACTGAGTCTTCTAGCTTTATTTCTATTGACATTAGGAGAAACAAACAGCTTAGACTTGTGCAAGTTCATAGTCTGTCCGAAAATACTACAGAATTGTTCCAACACATCAATGATGTTAATACAAGTACTAATGCTAGCTTGACCAAACAAGATAAGATCATCGACAAAGAAGAGCTGGGTTATGGGATTAGCATGGCGGGAGACAGAGATGCCCTTCCAACCCCCTTTTTCAACTTTATCATTAATCATATTGGAAAGACGTTCCATGCAAAGAACAAATAAGTAGGGAGAAAGTGGGTCACCTTGTCTAAGTCCTCTTTCAGGAGAGAATTCAGGCAAGATTTCCTCATTCCAAATGATAGAAGTGTTGACTTGGGAGATACAATCCACGATTAGGTTAATCCAAGACTCATTGAAATTAAAATAATGAAGCGTGTCTCTAATGAACTCCCAAGAAATTTTATCATAAGCTTTTTCCAAGTCAATTTTTAAAATCATACCTCCTTTTTTCCCTTTCTTATTACAAAGGGTATGCATGATCTCCTGAGTAATGTAATGTTGTCATTGGTGGAGCGACCAAGAATGAAGCTACTTTGATGGTGGCTGATGATTTTGTCCAAAAAGGGGTGCAGTCTGGAAACTAAGATTTTAGTGATGCTCTTATAGAGGACATTACAAAGGCTAATATGACGGAACATCTTGACCGAATCAGGGTTATCATTTTTAGGGATAAGGGCCACCAAAGTCTTATTAATATCCGGGGGGATGATACTCGCATTGAAACAAGACTTAATGAAATCACAAGTCTTTTTACCCATAACATTCCAGTCTTATGATAGAAGACAACTTGAATGCCATCAGGGCCAGGAGCTTTAAAAGCCGAAATGAACTTGATGTTATCCCAAATCTCAGCATTAGAAATGGGTCTATTAAGGCTATCATTATCCTCTTTAGAGAGTTGGTTATGAGTGATCATGTGCAGGTCGGGATTAAAAGAGACAACAGAAAACTTGAACAGTGATGTAAAGTGATTTTGAACCAAAGTTTTCAAACAATCTTGATCATCAACGCAAATATTGTTGTTATCTTTAAGCATGACAATTTTGGCTTTCCTCAACTTGATAATAGTAGATAGGTGAAAGAATTTAGTATTTTTCTCTCCATGGGTAATCCATTTGACCCTAGACTTTTGAAACCAAATGATCTCCTCTTGAGATAGAACATTATTGGCTTTGTTCGTTTCACAGTTTTAGTTTTGTTTTGTAATCATTACCCTCATTTCTCCCCCCCTCTCTCTCTCTCCCTCTCCCTCTCTCTCTCTCCACTCATTACCCCTATCTTCAAAACTAAACTAAACTAAAACTACTAAACGAACAAGGCCATTTTAATCAGAAATTAAATCTCTTTCAAGGAACTAGAGGTTATGAGCAAAACTCGTCTCTTGAGACTTTTGAACCCCTTCCAATCGAGATAAAATCCATCTTTTTTTGCGAAATATGTTCCCAAAAACATTCTTATTCCAAGAGATGGCAACCCTGGTAAAATTATTAAAACAATCCATAACATTCAAACCAGTCTAGGAACTGCTCACCAAATCCGGAAAGGAGGGGTCCAAAAACCAAGTTGCCTCCATTCTAAAGGGTTGATTAATAAGATGATTGCTATTCATACCAAGAACATTAATAAGAATAGATGAATAGTCTGAATAAGTTCTAGGGATGGGGCTTTCCATTTAGTATTGCAAAGAGCTCTGTCAAGACGTTTCTGAACATTAGACAACCCTTGTCTGCCATTTGTCCATGTGATTGAGACCCAAGCTCCCCATATCAATTAGGTTGCAATTGTTGATCCTATCCATGAATCTCCTGCTCCGATTAGGTTTAGGGTCTGGGGAAGAGCTTTTCCTTTCATTAGAGCTGGAAATGTCATTGTAATCCCCAATAGCACACCACGGAAGAGGGTTTTGTTGGGCTTGGTTCTCCAAATCCTCCCAAAGCTCATCCCTGACCTTTGGGTTAGGACTAGTATAAATAGCAGATAAGAGCCATTCCTCAAACATATATTTACTAACAAAAGCATGGATCGCTTGGTTAGTGATACGAGTGGTGCGTACTGTGACTTGAGTGGGGTCCCAGAGAAGCCAAATGCCTCTGACACGGCCAATCGGGTCGAAAAAAGTTGCAGCAGTGAACCCTTTATTGTTAAAGTACATATCCATAGAGCATAGACTGGCTTTAGTCTCAAACAATGCCACAATCTCAGGTCTATGGTTGGAGATTAACTCATCAAAATTAGCTTTGAATCTATTGTTACCTGCACCTCTGCAATTCCAACCCATAATTTTGAAGCACAGAAAGCTCATTGAGTCTTTTTGTAGAGGTAGAAGGGGGGAAAGCCCAGGAGCTTATTTACCCTGTTTCGATTCTGGTCTGGAGTCCTCTCCGGATTTATCATCAACCAGCACATCTCTTGGCCTTTCATGTTCCTGGCCATCAGTTCAAGATCCAGCAATACTTCTTCCGTTCACCTAGCGACGTTTACCAGGAGAGTTGCTTCTCTCCCTGGCTCGAATGCCTTCGTTGGTGGACAATCCTATACTATTTGTCTCTCTACTTCTGGACAATTCATGGTAAGTAGTGATCCCAGGGTTATGAGGATCTGGGGGTTCTAGTTGCACTGGAATGTGAAGATGATTAGGGTTTTGGGCTGGAGTGGGCGCAGGAGTGGATGTGGAAGATACGGTGGAATAAGATTTAGGGTTGTTTGATGAATGGGGAATGTTATTAGAAGGTTGGGAAAAAATTGAGTCCACTTCCATATCATTGGGTTTAGGTTTTTTGGGCTGATAATCTCTCTTAATCATTGGAGCCTTATGGGCTGAGACCAAATCTTTATCCTTTGATTGAAGGGGAGTGAATCTATTATGGGCTAAATTTGACTTTGGGCTTGGGTTGGTGCTTTAGCACTGGTGGGCTTATTCTTGGTATTGTTCCCATTGTTGTTGCTTGGGCCTACTTTATCCTCTGGGTTAGCTTTTCCCTGATCTTTTGAGCTTGGAGAGTTTTGATTTTTGGTTGCACCAGTTTTGGGTTTGGAGGTATTTAGCTTCTAGGCTTGAGAATTTGCGGGTCCAAGTTTCCAAGGCTGAGGTTTTTTCCTGCGGGATACCACCATCCATTCCCCAAAACCAATTTCTTCTATGATGTCATCTTTCATCAACCCGCTGAAATGTACAGCTTTGTGTCAGAAGGACCAGAAACATCAACGTTCGAATTATCACTGGAGTTGACCTTTTTCGGTGCCGAATTTGAGCTGCATTCCTCTTTTCGGTGACCTGCCCGCCACAAGCGAAGCAAATTAAATGGACATGTTCATTGTGATAAGTTATACTTACATATGGCAATGGAGAGAACCAGTGGTTTGCTGAGATCGATTTCCACGCAGAGACTAGCATAACTTCCTCTTTTGGCTTCGACTGTGTTGTTGTTGATTTTGAGAAGCTTTCCCAATTCTTTTGCAATAGTTTCCATTCCTTCCTCATCATGGAACTCAAGAGGCAAAAGAGGAATTCTTAGCCAAACTGCGGTATTCATGGCCATGGCCGTGTCGGCTTTGAATTCGGGAATCCATTTCCTTAATGTGA
This sequence comes from Vaccinium vitis-idaea, assembly GCA_963854785.1. Taxonomy (NCBI): domain Eukaryota; kingdom Viridiplantae; phylum Streptophyta; class Magnoliopsida; order Ericales; family Ericaceae; genus Vaccinium; species Vaccinium vitis-idaea. The sequence goes on along the minus strand of OY978217.1, from coordinate 24,799,228 downwards.
GATAGTGATCTTGGATTATCCAAGGTCCCCCAGTAAACACCTTATTGTAGTCAGATTTTGATTCGAACTTGATTAAATAAAATCCAAGCCCTAAATCCACTAGTATGAACATGCCTTCAAGGTTCCATAGGTAACTGATCTTGTCCATGAGCAGCTTGAATCCGATGTTTCTACCCAACAATTTGATAATAAGACAACCTTTGTATTGTTGTCTAAACCTCTGCAATTGTTCTTTGGAAAATTCCACCCCGATTTTAGATTTTGTTTTGGGGGTTCCATCGCTATCCATTTCATCATCATCGGAGTCTTTAAATTCAGTTATTCTTCTTTCAAGTTCCTCTTTGCTGTTAGCCTTAGATTTCAGAACTGTTGAAAATGCATTGCCATCCCTTACTTTTTAAATTATTTCCCGTATCCCCACTCTAATTACTTCTGTTTGCTTTATTAACAGGAAACCATGATGTCTTGGTACTAACATTTCAAAATGGCTACTTTAATCTCCTTCTTTCTCTTCAAGGTATAAATGAGACACCACAGCCCATTTGCAAAAATTAGACACTATTTTACATCTTCAAGAGTACCACCACTTCAGGTGATGAAAAATATCCACAAACCAACCATTGAAAGTAAATTTCACTTTTCTCTTTGCCAATGCCAAAACTGTTTTTGATTGTGCTAAAACTCAAGTGCATGAAATGCTTGTACTCATGTGTTAAGTACAAACTCTTTATGCATTGGAGTTTTGGCACAATCAAAAACAGTTTTGGTTTAAAAAATGGCAGCCATAATAAAAAAAATTTATAGAGGGAATACTACAGCCATTCATGTAATATAAACCATTCAGAACAAGCATAGGTAATGGAATTAGCCCAATATATTAACCATAAGTATTTGCATCTCCATTTCAACTTCCAAATTCAGCTATGAGAGGATTAAAATTTAGAATGCAACCAATGAAAGAAGAGCAATCCAACCATCATATAAGAAATGCCATCATTCCAACTTCGTATACAATTCTTCAATCAACTCATACATAAACTATAAGTTTTTGCATAACTTACATAAATCATAACCATTAGTGTTTGCATAAGCTCATTACATAAATCATAACCATAAGTGTTTGCATAAGCCCATTACACAAACCATAAACTACAAGAGGTATATCTCACCCATGTCATATAATCCTATATGTTCTGTACCAAAATATCCACAAAAAGTTGCTTCATACACCTGCTGCTAAGTAGAGTATCTTAAGCATCCCACATATATGCAACTATATTTTTTGATGATGTACAAAAATTGCAACTATTTTTTTTGTAGATGTTAATTCTAGCAATGATAGTAGCGATACATGTAATATACCTGCACTAAGGAAAGGATCCTAAGCATCTCACATATGTGCAACTATATTCTTTGATGATGTACAAAAAAAAAAAAATATGCCACAATAAGGTGCTCCATAATAGTCATTCTTTATTTTCCAAAAAAAAATCATGAGTCAATTGCGATCATAGTAGTCGTACTTTAGTGTAAAACAACATCGATCAAACATATGAATTGTAGCCATATCTGAAACCTGAGGGGATATATCTAGATTTGTCGAGAGGGGGAATAGGGAAATAGTTTAAAAAGCACGGAAGAACAGTGCATTTTCAGAAACTTGAGGAGACGTATGTGGATTTGTCAGAACAAGAAATAGTTTAAAAAGAACAGAAGAACTGTGAATTTCTAGAAAACTTGAGGAGAGGTATCTGGATTTGTCAGAAACCTTAGGGGAGGTCAATGAAATTTACCCCAAATTTAAAGGTTAACATGGAACAAATTGGTTCAATTCCATGGAAAATCAACCACCAAATCATAATTTACGGTTCCAAGAATTTGGTTAGGAAACATGACCTATAAAATTTGTGAAACCAAACCCAGAAAGCCATTTAACAATGGTTCGATTTTAGTTGGAACCACGATTTCACTGTAGCCAATGTAAATAAAAAATTCGTGCAAACAAGTAAGAATTTATAACTTGCTTTTAATATAATCAATTCAAACTTTTTATATTGGCATTCACAAAATGACCAAAAGTTACTAGATTTATCAAATTTCGTGAAAATTAGAGCAAAAAAATTCCTGCAGTCATTGACAAAAAGTACTACCACTAATTGCAAGTATTTATGGCAAATCTTATAGGAAAACGATATGAGTTTCTTAGCAAATCTTATAGCTATGCATATTTTCTTAGCGCAGTATTTTATTATCTATGAATTTCTACACTGTATTTCAGTATCTTAACGGTTTGCATTACTTTTGGAAGAGCATAAAACTAAGCCACTAATATTTTGGGTGAATTCATCTAATGGCCCCATCTAGCGACTAGAAAATGACTCATGCATTGATAACGTATTCCAACAATCATGCAGTCTCTTCTCTTTGATACCATTTGTAATGCCCTACGTAGACCATTGACCCAGTACTTTGATTTTGATCAATAAGCCCTACCACATGACCCAAAAAATGGTTAACTGCCTAAGGTACTAGTAGTATCTTACGTGATTTATTAAATGCCTAAACTCACCCGTGTAGACTTTCAAAGTGAGACACGACATCAAAATCTCCTCATCTCTATAGTCTCGCGAGGGTTTGCGCGCTAGAGTCACCACAACTTCCTCTTGGAAAAAGCGCGGTTATCTTACTACACCTATCCCAATTTATTGTTCCCTTTTTGGGAATCTAATTTATTAAAGGGAACACCATCATTACACTTGTTATACTTTTTCTTTCCTCATTTTACACTTTAAAAAATTATCATTACATGTATGTACATTCAAAAAGTGAGGATAAAATGGTAAACTTAACATTTTTTCTCTATTATTTTTCAATTGGGACAATCTTTTTGGACAACAAAAAATGCCATTTGGGACCAAAAATTAGAGACGGAAGGGAGTAATAATAAGTACAGAAAATTGGTTAAAAGTCCAAGAGTAGGGGTGTAATGTACGCTTAGCCCAAGCTAATTTCTTATAAGGCGTTGTGTCCATGAACTTAAAAGTGTTGCTACGTATGGTCCATTAATGGACAAAAATGTTCCGGCTGCCATAGGTTGATTTCGTATTGCTTCGTAAGTTCCACGGGTAAAACACTACCTCCCTGCCACTTAATCCTTCGTGTGGCGGCATTTTATGAAGTACTGTATTATATTTTCATGTCTCAATCCAAGTGTCATTCAGGTTTGAGCAATTGTTTCTATCCCTCACACACATATCGATTTCCTCACCCCATTTATCCTACTAGGAGTAATACAGGGTGGATTTGGATAAATAAGTCAAATTTGACTTATTTTTATAATCTTTATTAAAAAAAATCGCATTTGTTAAATTTGCGTTAAATTTTTTTGACTTATTGAATTGAGACAAATAGGAAAAAGTATAAAATTAGGGTCGAAACTAATAATTTTGGCCAAAAAGACGATGACTTTTGACTTATTTTTGTCTTTATTCAAAAAATTATGGGTTTCGGCCATAACTTTATTCTTTTCTGATTCGTCTCCTCAAGACGAATCGGTAAGTTGACACAAAACTAACAACTACAGGGAAAAAATTGAACAAAGACAAATTAAAAGTCACTTATCTTTTTTATCCAAATCCACCTTAAGTGACATTTCATTTGTCTTTATTCAAATTTTAAAAAAAAGAAAGATAAGTGATTTTTTTTCATTTGTCTTTATTTATTTATATTTTTTTTTGCATTTATTAGTTTTGCGTTAAACTTTTGTGACTTTTTGACTTATTTTTGCCTTTATTCAAACCCACCTTAAGTGACTTTTCATTTGTCTTTATTCAAATTTTAAAACAAAAGAAAGAAAGAAAGATAAGTGATTTTTTTTTCATTTGTCTTTATTCATTTTTTTGGGCATTTATTAGTTTTGCGTTAAACTTTCATGACTTATTGATTCGTCCCGAATTGTGACATTTTGATTTATTTTTTTCTTTATTCAAAAAATTGTTACATTTTGATTTAATTAATGGTTTTTTATTTTATTTTAAGGATTCTAGGTAGAATGTGATGAGAAAAACAGAATATAGGATAATCTGTTACTGTTATTGGCATAAAGCAGAGGTCAGATTCCAACAGACTATCATATATGTCTGCTATGCTGGCATGATACAGAGTACATATCTTCACATATTTAGTAATCTGTTGCTGTCATTAGCATCAAACAGAGGAAAGATTGCAACAGACTACCATATTTAAATGCTTTGCTGGCATGTTACTAAGTACAAATCTACACATATTTGGTAATCTGTTGTTATTGGCATGAAATGAAGGTCAGATTGCAACAGATTATTATATATATTTGCTATGCTGACATGATACAGAGTATAGATCTACACAGCTTAGGTAATCTATTACTGTAAATGGCATGAAATGGAGGTCAGATTGCAACTGACTACCATATATGTCTGCTTTTACTAGTATGATACAACGTATAGATTACACATATTTGGTAATCTGTTGATTTTATTGGCATGAAACAGAGGTTAGATTGCAACAGACTACCATATATGTTTGCTTTATTGTACTGTGTCAATATGCCTTTAATACTTAAGCCCAAGAGAGTGCACAATACCCTTTTACTTCTGCAACTTACAAATTCTCAACTTACCTCCTAGCCTCTCGAAGGTTTTTTTTTTTTTTCAAAAGAAAAGAAAGAGAAAAAAAAAAGCACTCTAGTGCATTTATAAAGGCATTTCAGCATTATTCCTTACTTAAATATTGAATTGAAGTGGTTAAATATGAAAAATAACTAATAAGTGTATTTATGCTAATTAATTACCTATATATTTTCTTAAAAAATCAACATATAATGGTATCTATGCCATCAATTTTTTGTATATTAGAAAAAATCAGTAAATAACAATATATGTGCTAATCGGGAAAAAAATACAAAAAAAGACGATGTTTTATATTAACAGATAATGTTATCTGCGCAACCAGATATGAAAAAAAACGAAAAATTCATTTTCTGTGTTAGCCAAACAAGGCCCTTCCCATAGGGTCAACAGATAAGGTTATCTGTGCAACTAGATATGAAAAAAATGAAAAATTCGTTTTCTGTGTTAGCGAAACAATGCCCTTCCCGGAGGGTCAACAGATTACGTTATCTGCGCCATCAGATATGAAAAAAAAATGAAAATTTCATTATTTTTGTTAGCCAAACAAGGCCCTTGTAGGGTATTTTTGTCACCTATTAACCAAATGTCCTGTTGACTGTATTGGAAAAGTTAATGTCCTTATTCCATTAACCCTATACTATGTCCTTCTCGAAAAAGCTCTCTAATAAGTAAAGACCCAAAGGCGAAAATACACGTGTAAAGACGCGTCCACAGACACAATGACCGGCACCGGCTACAGGCAGTTTTGGGTTGAAATAGCCACGTATGAGGTGGGTCCCAGAAATGGGACATAGGTGGATTGCTCTCTTTTTATACCCCCTCTCTCTCGCTTTTATTGTTCCATACCTCTTTCTTCTTTTTTTTTTTTTACTAAAAAAAACTCCAAGTATGTGGTCGAGATTTCGCCAAACCCCCTCTCTCTCCTCCTCTTTCTCTCTCTATACAAAAAAGTGCAAGGTGGGCTTCTGGGGAGTTCGCCAGTCTACCACTAAACTACCGCCACTTGGCATCATCCTCCGTCTCTCGCACTAATCCTCGTCATTCTGTTGCTTTCCAATTCATCGCACCCTCAAATTAAACCCAATTTTTTCCCCCAAAAAATCCCCAAAATTAATCGTGGCTGAGATTTCTCCTGAGTTCGACCCCTTGCCCGTTTTAGCCCTCTCCCCAGACCCGCTTCTCTCTCTTCCTCTTCCTCTTCTTCTCTCTGTTCTTCACTCTCTCTGTGGACTCCCTACTTGTATGTTTACTGCTTCTTTTCTGTAACTTTCCGTTCAAGTTCTTCAGATTCCGATCGAAGGCGAGCCTCCGATGAATATGCACGGGGCATGATCAAGTTCAGGATCGGAGGCTTTGGCGTACTCTGAAGGTACGTTTGAGATTGCTAGGTTTTTTTTTTTTAATGATTTAAGCTTATGTGCGATTAGTGATGCCTTCTTCTTGTTTCTTCACTTCATAAAGGTATTTGCAGTATTCCGCTTCCGTTTTGGTGAGGATTATGATTAAAGGAAATTTACTGTTAAGTTGTTTCCGATTCAGATAAGATGTCTCCCTTACCTTTGCCGTGGATTGTGATTAATTCACCCGAAAAATTGGAAGTTTTCGTCGGCTGATATGTGGAGATTTTAATCAATGACTGCGAAAATTGAAAGTTCTATGCTTGCTGTTACTTTTCTCTTATTTTTGGTTGCAGTAATATAAGGTTATCAGGTTTTTGTGGTTGAACGCCACGGCTAAGCAATTTCTAGTATACTTGGATGTGGCTAGTGCTGAAAGAAGGCTGTTGTTTTATCCCTTACTCATCAGGGAGGATCTGAAGCAGCGCTAGCTGCCTTTTGTCCATTTGCATGGACACTAACTCCTCTGGGGAAGACTTGATTATTAAGGTTAAGCATCTCCACCACTAATAGCTATTTTACTTGGCAAAAGTCCATGGAATTAGTTTTCGATTTTGCCCAATTACTTATTTATGTCTATACTCCAACACTACTTGGTGTTTTACCTAGTTAAAGTACCCAAATATATTTACAACACGCGCTTTGTGAGATGGTTGATTATGTGACACTTTCTCATTGGTTAAGAAAATTTGCCCAGCTTCGCTTCTAACTGCTAGCAAAAATAGCCAGTATAAGATAAATCTGAACTATATGTTATTTTTGACTACTGTACATTGGCAGACACGGAAACCATATACGATTACTAAGCAACGCGAACGATGGACGGAGGAGGAACATAATAGGTTTTTGGAGGCCTTAAAACTCTATGGTCGAGCTTGGCAGCGCATCGAAGGTACAACCTTCTTTGCACCCTTTGTCCTTCTTTATCTACCCTTTCATGTCGTGGTTGATACTAATTTATGAGCTGCAAGTTCAACTCAGATCGATCCCCACTTGAATTTTAAAGTTGACCTTTTTTCTTTTTTAAATATCTGGGATCCAAATTTTAGTATTATCGGCACAATCTGTTGGGTTTATCCTATTGGAATAGAGTTTAGAGAGCTTTTTGTGATGTATACATTCTCTTAATTGGAAATCGTCTTGCTCTTGTTTTGGTTTTTTTTTCTGCCTGGTGGTGCGCAGAACATTTAGGAACCAAGACTGCTGTGCAGATCAGAAGTCATGCACAGAAATTCTTTACAAAGGTCAATCGGTAGCTTCTCTCCTATGCTTATACAGAAAATACTACATCTTCACTTCTCATTACTAGGTCATGCAACAACTCAAATGAAACAAAAGTCGTGACCCAATCAACCCTTTGTCCTCCTGTTAACTTGCTACCACCATTGCTTGTTGTGCTGTTTAGTTCCATTCAAGTGCATTGAATCTTGGTCTCTTATCCTATGTGTACAAATACGACTAGAGCTGCTGTTGGTACTCATAAGTTGCTTTGCTGTTACTTTCTTGAAGTGTGCTGTTGTGTTTATAATGATCTCAAATTCGATATTCAAGTAGCTTCTGTGGGAGTATACTATTTAGTAGGGTCTTTGTGCTTGCTAAAAGTCCATATGTGATATTATTAGCAATTGGATACATAAATGTTGTTTGGCTTATCCACTGAGAGACATGTTTTTAACTATTCAGGTAGTTAGGTAAGTGCATCTATATATATATATACAAGGATAGTTCCAGTCCGGGATTGTCCGAACGAAGCTCTTCCCGATCACATTTTGATGATCCGAACCGTCCAATGTGTTTAAAACGTGTTTTTAAGGGTTCCTACTTGAAATCATAAAAAAAAAAAGGACCTGAAAGGGCTTCATCCGAGTAGTTTTCGATAGATTTAATCAAAAACTACTCGGATGAAGCCCTTCCCGGTCTTTTTTTTTTGATGATTTCATTTGAGGGACTCTTAAAAACACGTTTTAAACACATTGGACGGTTCGGATTATCAAAATTTGACCAGGAAATGAAAGGTGTGGATGGTGGACTTTAAGAGTAGTGGACTAGAACATTGGGTGTGTGTGTGTGTGTGTGTATATATATATATATATATATATATCCAAGACCGGAGGGCTTATATAAGAGAGGCTTCCAAATTGAATTTGTTTGGTCATTTGGCCAATTTCAGACGATTTTGCCCCTCAATTGCAGATTGTGGGTGTTGGTTTGTTGCGTGATTTATATGCCATTGGATGGTCAGTTTTGTCTTTTTACGCTTGTTGATTTTCTTGTAATTTATTTGCATTGGATGGGTTGTTTTGTGTTTCCCGTTGCCTACTTTTTCTGCCTTTTACACGTGTTGGCCGAGAGGGGAAAACTCTCTGCTTATGGTTGGTTTGCGCGCCAACCACAGTGCCGAGATGTAGAGATCTTGGAGACTATCCAGCAACAATGCTATGAGTACACCATATGTGCACCCCAAATGCACACCACCCTAAGGTGGCAAATAAGGAGAGACCCATTTTTTGGATGAGCCCCACTTTGGACCTCTCCTCATTTGCCACCTCAGGGTGATGTGCATTTGGAGTGCACATGTGGTGTACTCATATCATTTTCCCAGAGCTTAATATTTTCGCTGAGAAGTACGGTCGGAGAAGACTTTTGAGGAATTGAATTATTGGGGGTTGGTCTTTATCTTTATCTTTACTGCAAAAAAAGAGAGAAGAAATGAAGGAAGAGTGAAGATTTATGGTGTGGGTTTGTTTCTTTTGCCATACTTTCAGATTTGGTTTGTCTGCAAGAAATCAAGGAAAAGTCCAAGTAAGTTTTTGGGCTTAATGTTTGTGTCGTGGGCAAGTTGTTGGTTTGTTGGTGTTGATTTTCTCTTGGCTACTTAATTTGTTTATTTATTTGTGTTTGGAATATGGTTTATGATTTGCTTGCACCTTGTATTTAGTTCTTTATGATTTGTGTTTTGAACATCTTTTGAAATAAGGGTCTGTTTGGAACATGTGGAAGGGAAGGGAAAGTGAAAGATAATAATGGGAGGAAAATTTCACTATTCACAGTACTTAGATTTTTTATTTTCTCTTTTCTTTCTCTCCAAACCAAACAAGATGACGGAAAATTTTCAATTTTCCTTTCTTTTCTCTCACTTTCCTCAAGTTCCAAACACACCCTAAGTTTCGGAGTTCTAAGTTGTTTCTATTGCATAGCAAAAGATTGATGCATCAATTGAATTGATTTTCCTAGATGCATTCTAAAACAACCTAAGGCGTGATTCATCAAATTCTTAGCCATAGTAATAGTTATGCAATGATTTTGGCTATGTACAACAAAATTTGACATATATATAAGGGGAGAAAAAAAGGCTAATGTATTTTCCTTCACTAAAAAAACAGTAAACCAACACTTATAACTAAAAGAAAAAAAATTTCTAATTAATTTAGAAAATTCATGCAAAATCCCATTTGCAAAGTAACCTTCATATTATCTGCCTTATTATTATATATTAAGAGGAATAATTTTTGCCCCAAGAAATCTACTCTTCTATAAATAGGAATTTTATAATATTCATAAGGGATGATGATTACTGATATTTATTTTTTAATTTTCCATAAACTCAAAATGTAAACATTTATTCTGTATATCTATTCAATTATCTAAAATACATTACGCATTTCTTCGTAAAAAAGAACCTCAAAAATGTGATTTACTATGCAAAATTTATTACAATGCATTTGCGTTTAGACACACATTAAATGAAAATATTGAACTAAATTATTTTGCTCAAATATAAAACAAATATATTACTACTCCCACGAATATATCTATTTTCTTACATCCAAAACATCTAAATTAATTTCATCAGTTTTCCCAATTATATAAAAAACATTATTTATATCCTTTTAAATATTACCCTTAAGTTTATATACCATATTACAACCCGACCACCACAAAACGGGCATAAAACAACGCACGTAGCATTGTACCTAGTATGTATATATATATATATATATATATATATATATATAGAGAGAGAGAGAGAGAGAGAGAGAGAGAGAGAGAGAGAGAGAGAGAGAGAGAGAGGGGAGAGAGAGAGAGAATTGAAATTTTTCATAAATACAAAGGCATTTTGTGAACTTGGCTTTCTTGATTACTGTGGATGATCATGTGTGATTCATATGAAAGAGAGAATGCAACCTTAGTTTGATAAGAATTGCATTCATAGATTGAGGTTTGAGACTCCATATTTTCGTCTAAAGTGCTGATTCACATGCTCACTATCCTTGTGGATGATTAAATTTTGCTTAGGACACCCAATTTTGATATTTAGTTTCTACCACCACAAACCAGTAAATGAAATTTCATTGCTCTACAATTTTTACTCAAAAAGAGGAGCTAGTGTGGACTGTGGAGGAAAAGGCTGGGTGGTTCTTCTCAAGGCCTTCCTCTTATATATGTGTTGACGGTAAGGCCAACCATTGATTCAAACTTCGTGAAGGCCTTGGTGGGTTTGAGAGAACTTTGTGCATCATCAAATGCAAGGGTGGTATACTTGGATTCAACCACAAAAATAATGAAAAACGTTCAAGCCATGGTTAAGGAATCATCATAGGGGCTCAATTCACCATGTTGGTCTCTCTTGTCACAATTAGAGCTTCTCCTTCACAAGAAAGGCAACACACTCGTAAGTTTTTACGTAGTATAGTCGTATTGTTGCTTTTGGGTTATGTTGAGGACATTAGTGAAACAAGTGTCTCTCTCTAATAGGTGAAGCTTTAAGATGAGTCGGTGGTTTGCAATCTAATAGGTACCAAAGCAAGCAACAGATCTATGTTCGAACCTTATGCATACTTGCATAGTGATCATTAAAATTGTGCACTTGTGTGGCCCGCTTATAGAGGAGAGGTGAATGGGCGTGTTGAAGATATAAGAGAGAAAGTTGCCCCTCGGTCTAATAGCTTAAGCTTTTAGATAAGTTGGTGATTACCACTTTGATATGTTATGTAGGTTTGTATCGCATATGCATTTCATAATTGTTGTTAAGTGTTTATTTTGTAGCTAGTTACAACTCTTTCATTGCCCGTAGAGCTGATTATCCTTTGTGTCTTTCATTTTGGTATTAGAAGTGAGTTTGACGTTGTTGAGAGGTTTTGCCACAACATTTTTACTGGGAGAGACAGTTAATTTTTTGTTGAGAGTCCTAGATAAAATTAACCATCCCATAGTTGAAACCTGTTTGGGTTGTAGTCCTTGTTCGAGATGTTTTTTATTTTTAGTATGCGTTTTAGCTGAGGAAGATATTGTTAGACTTGGACTTAGGTATTCAATCCTTCTTGGCAAGCAATCAAGCAATTGATTCGTGGTGCAGTCAATTGATCCATGAACACATGGTGTTTAAGTAGGAAAATTCAGTAAGTGAAAGAGATCGAACAGAAATTTGGCTGCTCTAGCAGGCTTCCTAGCCGCTTGTGATGAGTTTCACCAGATTTTGCAGTTTTGGCTCTGGACATGGCCGCATAAGTTGGGTTTTGGCAGCTCAAGAAGAAGGCAGCGAGTTTGAGTTTTTTTCCTGATTCGACAGACGGGCTAAACAAATTTATGGTTCTTCCTAAGGCCTTCCTCTTATATATGTGCTGAGGGTAAGGCCAACCATTGAACTTTGTGAAGACCTCGGTCGGTTTGAGAGTACCTTGTGCATCATCAAATGCAAGGGTGGTATACTTGGTTCAACCACAAAAAGAATGAAAATCGTTCAAGCCACTATTAAGTACTCAACATAGAGGCTCAATTCATCTTGTTGGAGCATGATAATATATCACCAGGAAAACTATGCCAAAAACCTTTAAAAACAAAGCTATATATAATTCCGGCACCAGTGAATATTTACACTGTTATTTCAGTGGAGCTGGATTCTTTGATGACAATCCCTTTTTCGCTGGTTGCCTGTTGTCCTTTTAGGAGAGCTAGGGCTTTTTGTTCGAGTGGCAATCAACATAATATATTGTTGTAAACTTGTAATATGTTCCATTTTTATGAAATTGCTATTTACAATTCGATCATACTCCATCCGTCCCAAATTGCTTGCCCTTTTTGGGAGTGCGTGCATTTTGCACGCAAAAAATAATGTACAAGCATTAATTTTTTTTCAACAAACTTTACACCAATTTAAAGATCTCAATGAGAAGAAAAAATTGGTGTAATTTTTTTCCAAAAAAAATTCTCATAAACATATTATTTTTTGTGTGCATTTTTGCATGCACTCCCAAAAGGGGCAAGCAATTCGGGATAGAGGGAGTAGTACATTATTCTGGAAATTGTGTTTTGGCCCTGGCATTCCAAAGGAATCCCACTGTAACCTTCCCGTCAGTGTTTTAAATGGCTCACGGCGCACCAAGGCGCAATGGTCCCTTGGAGCAATAGCGCACGGTGCACGGCGCGGCGCGCGCCATAGCAACTTGTGGTGCACTTTATTATAACGAGTAGAATTCTAATATAGGCATAACTTTCAACATAAGCAAATGCTTTTAAAGCGTTCAAATGTCATAAAACATAAACATTTCAATATTTAAACCACCACCACATGCTAAGCAAAACATAAAATCCGTAAAAAGCTAACATATAGACGTTTAGCTTTGGGACAACAAAATTAAGGATACGGTAGTCTAATTTTGATTCATGCAGGCATGCCCATCAATCATCCTCATCAGTCATCAAGACCAACAACTTCATTTTCTTCACCATCACTTGATTTGTATCCTTCCACGTCTTCTTCTTCTCCCTCATTCTCATCCAAATATCCATATTCCCAATCTTCCCAGACAGTTTCTTCTTCGTTCTCTTCTACAAGCTCAGATTTAGAAATTAGAGGCAGGGCAGACTCCTCAAAAGCCCAGATTTCTGACGCTTAAAGATTTTAAGAAAAAAGTAAAAAACAAGAAGAAGAAGAAGAGAGAAGAAGAGAGAAGAAGAAGAAGAGAGAAGGAGAAGGAGGAGAAGAAGAAGCAGAAGAAGAAGAGAGAAGAAGGAGAAGAAGAATAAAAAGAAGAAGAAGAGAGAGAGAAGAAGAAGAAGAAGAAGAAGAAGAAGAAGAAGAGAGAGATAGATACCTGGACAGAGAGAGATCGATGGCTGCTGCTGCTACTGTTGTTGATCGCAGAAAGAAGTTTGCATTTTCAGATCGATGGCTGCTGCTGCTACTGTTGTTTATCGCAAGAGAAGAAGCTTGAATGGCTGCTGCTGTTGAGAGATACGATAGATATCTCTTCTGATGTGTAGGGTTAAGAATTAAGGAAATATTCCAGTACATTGACTACTTGTGTGCATCATAAATCAACGGCTGAGATTGATTTGATAAAAAAAATGCTAAAACACACTATGGTGCCACAGCGCCATGACTTGTTGCGTGCGCTATAGCGCCATACTAGGAAGCACGGGTACCGGTACGTGGTACGGGTACCGGTCCGTGGTACGGGTACGCGATACGGCAAAAACCTAAAAAAGTAGGGTACTGGTACGGTTGGGTACGTAAGTGTAATTTCCCCCCCCCCCTATTTTACTATGTTCCATTGCACAAATTGAATAATAAACCTATTTACCAAGAAAAAGCAACATAAAGAAAAGTTATAAGTTCATAAGTGCACAGATCAAACAAGTGCAATGTCGTTTTAGAGTACATACTTGAATACTTCATAGTTAAGTTACCCTTTTTACACTTCTGGCATCTCCTCAACATCTTCTGGCTTATATTTTTGTGTACCTGAAATGTTGGATAAATTCGAATCATTAATGTATGGTCTAAATTTTGATTCTCTCCTCGTTTTGGATCACAACGAATCTCAACCTTAATTTTATTAAATCTCAGAAAGATAACGTGTTAAATTACATCTTCCAATGAGTTAACTCCAGAGTTAAAGTAATTAGCCGAGATCACAATTCAAATATCCTTTCTTTTCCGAAAAAATGGATCAGATTTATTCCTTCTGTACATTATCAATTATTTCATTTCATATTCTTTAACGGAATATTGTACTTTTCTTGATATTAATGAATTTTTTATTCTTTCACCAAAAAAAAAAATAGAGGAAAACGAATCAAATAGATACTCCAAATCTGCATAAATTGAAGACAGTAAATTAATCATTTTTCTTCTGATCATGCAATCAACTTAAACTTATGTAAGCCTTAAGAATTTTTTAGACTAACAAAAAATCATATTTATATTTGTTATCCAACATTTCAGGTACACAAAAATATGAAAAACTGAAACAACATTTTGGTCCTCTAAAAGACGAGTCCGTCTTATGTAATACTACCAAAGCGGTAATGGAGAGAGAGAGAGAGTACACACAGAGAGAGAGAGAGAGAGAGAGAGAGAGAGAGAGAGAGAGAGAGAGAGAGAGAGAGCTTCCAAGCCTTCCATGGCTATTTGTCGAACAGAAACAGAGACTGTGTACAACGAGAGAGAGAGAGAGAGAGAGAGAGAGAGAGAGAGAGAGAGACTAACCAGAGAGAGAGAACTCGAAAAGCTTCCATGGCTGCTGCTCGACAGTTGAGACTAGAGAAAGAATGGCTGCTGCTGGAGTATTTGAGAATCCTTACTGATGAAACCCAAAAAATGTGTGTTGTCTTAAATTGGGTGTCAAAGTGCACATGAACTCCTGAGGTTTCTATACTTTTCATTCGGGCCCCTTAAAGTTTTGAAAATTTTACGAAAAGGTCCAAACATACCCAGCGAAATACCCAGGAGTACCAATGCCGTACCCGAACAGTGCAAAAGTACCCAGTACGTTTTTGCCGTACCCGGTACGTATTTTGCCGTACCCAGCCGTACTAGTACTCGTACGGCGACATTTTTGGAGTACCCGTGCTTCATAGGCGCCATACTTGCGCTATTGTGTTCTGTGCCTTGCCATGACTCCCCATGGCGCAAACCTGTCGCCACGCCATCGCCATGCGCTATAACGCAAAGGCGCTCGCCATTTAAAACACTGCTTCCCGTCTACCCAATGTATCTGACAGGTATGTGAAATATGAAAAAATAAAAACCTGGATACTTAGTCACTGCATCTAATACGTATTGGGCCATGTACAAGCATGTCCACATTGGTTGCTTATAAACATCAAAATCAGTATATGAGCCTAGGCGGCCTCTCCACTCATTGCCAAATGGTTTTGAGTTGGGTGCTTTAACAGGCCATATCGGACACTCATTTGGTAGATATACGGCATCATTTTAGAGCATCCATGCTTCATAGGTGAGCCATGATTTTCCAAGTGGTCCCCACTAAACGATAGACACTTATCCATACTGGCTATTCATAGGACACCATTTCAGAGTATCCATGCTTCATGGGTGAGCTATAATTTTCTTAGAGGTTCCCACCAATATGATAGGCTGGAAGTCTCTAACATCCACTGCTACCCCTTTCTTAAGTGCAAGCACTATCTTATCTACATCCTTTTACCTGCAGGAGTTCCAGATTGCTATCACATCTTATCTCACTACACATCAATCCACAAAAAGAAAGCCATGGTAACCCATACGAGTTAGAGCTTTGTAGTACTCTCAAGATCAGTTTCATTTCAGAAAAACCAAACACTAGATCATTTATACTGCCATTGCCATAATTGAAATACTATCACTGGTTCACAATCTGGTTTCTGGCATATTTTGCACAAGATAAAATCTTGTAGCTGACTCACCAGTACTGGCATTTTACCATGCACGAAATTGCATGTTACCATGATGGTACCTGCATGCCATGATTACCATTTGAAGGCCCCTATAGTCTTTGTATTCATATTTGAATTTCTATAGGCATGACTCCTGAATTTGCCTCATTTCTTCATTTTGTTTGTTTTCTTTGTTATGGTTGGAAGTGATTTATTTGTTCGATCTAGAAAAGAGAGGCTGGTTTAATCATACACTAGCACCTTGGGCACATGCGATGCGTGTGCAAGTGATGAGAGAAAATCTTGGGTTAAACCACCACCATTTTGTATTGTACTCATAAAATTGCCTAGAATGCAAGGAAAATAAGATAAAAAAAAATGGCAGCACAAGTCTGAACACATCGACATAAAATTTCAAAGTCATACTTGTTCAACGTTATCCTAGATTCCATAGCAGTTATTGGATATAGAACTCTTTTTGCAAAGTGGAAGCGAAGCAGTTGGTTTTTTGGGTCGTTACTGGTTCAGACTTGTGGAGAAGGAGGGAAGATGGGGTGAACGTGGTTTAGGTGGTTACTATTGCATGTGCTTTCTTTTTTGTCCCTTGCAGTTTTTTACCCTTCTCTCCATTCAGTTACTTAATGGGGGTGTTTTTGGCATCAAAATTGTATACACAATCTCTCTCAAAAAGAGGACACCAAAATGGGGTAGCCGCTTTATATATATTAGAATAGATGACTGCTTGGTCAAACCACCCCAAGTTTAGGTTAACTGTATTACGGAGAACATTGCAACTGGACTATAGGATTTTAGTTTGGCTTTTCCACAAAAGTTAGATGAGTTGATATCATTCATAAACAAATCTGTATAACTGTTGGTTGATACAAGTGAGCCTTGAGAATAAGAAAAACCAAAGTGAAATATAAGCATATAGGTACCACCATACCAGAAGTAAACGACAACATACTAGAAAGAAGTATACCATGCATACAACATCCAAAATTGTTTCACTCTGAAGGTGAACGTTACAGGGTTTTTAAGGTAGGTACATGCTGGATGGAGGTCAAATATTAGATTTTGCATAGAAATTTCATCCGGCTCTAAAGGTACTGGGTTAGATTCTAGAGAGAGTTAAAAGGTTAAAATAACTAGTTTTATGTTTAATTTTTGGACTGCTGATCTATTTCAGAACTTGCTGTTCTCCTCTATGAATGGGCAAAGATTACATTCAACGAGCCATTGCCTCCTGATGGAGACTATATGCTGTGACAGAAAGTAAACTATGATATTTTACATGTTAAAAATTAAAAGTCTTTGCTGAAATTGATAGCTAACTTGTGCAGGTTTAGCATTAAATCTTCAGTAGAAATAAATAATGAAGCCGGCCTATGGATATTGTGGTGGGTGTTTGTGAAAGATTCTAGGAGCAGATTTAGAGATTTTAGCATTTAAAAAACTGTTATGAGCGTTTGCCAAAAATTCCTATAACAGATATTGAGAATCTACGGATTCCTAGATGCTAAAATAGGAAATAAAATCAGATTTAGATAAGCTAGGTTTGAGGCGCTTTTCGGATCAGATTATAGATTCTAATTACTTTGGAAGCCGAATCTCATCTTTTTGCAGCAAACAGCACCAACTTTTACTACAGCTTAATCATAATCCTACAATTATCACAAACAGTATATCTACTTAGATTAAAATCTGAAATCAAAACTATAATTTAAAATTTGTATCCACAACTATCACAAACACGCCCATTGAACCATAGCTTTCTTGGTTTGCTGAAGAATCTTTCTTCCACTGGCTTCCAGACTTCTTTGGCACTCTTGATGTATGAAAGTGCGTGTAGTCGTTAAAGTAAGCCCCATCAGTCCTGCAACAATCCTTAGACCATGCTATGAGGGGTTCTTTCTTTCTTTTTTTTCTATCCAATTCAAAAGCGTGAAGTCTCTCAAATTATCTGCATTGAATCCACTGTACATGGTTGTTTCACAACAAAAACAAGTAAACTATATGCGACCTGTGTTAATCGGACTCGCCACTTTTGGCAGAGTACCCGTGTCGACACGACACCAGTACGGGTACGGGATTCGTGTCGTATGCAGTAGTTGAAAATCGGACACTTTGGGTTCAGCTAGGAACCCAACGAATAAGAAGAAGAAGCTCGAAAAAGAACCTGAAGAAGAGGAATGATTGAAGAAGTAGGGTTGTACCTGCTTTTGAGGAGAGAGAAGCAGATCGCGATTGGAGGAGAGAGATGCAGGGTCGTAACTTCTTTCTTTTACATTTTCTTTTTCTTACTCTCTCTTGATATTAGGGTACAGCTGTAAATAGCTGTTTTGTTTTTTTGTCGAACAGGTTAATATGAAGCAAACATGGGTCATATAGCTAAAATGCAGGATGCAGCCCATTTCCATTTCAAAATATGTTTTAAATGGGTTGGCCCAATATGATGCACTGCAGTTCATCCTTCATTTTTAATTTTCTTGTGTATTTTTTTTATATATTCTCATCCTAAAAATGAAAATAAATCTTTTAACATACGCTCCTCTCGCGTATCTTTGTACCTGTATCCAAATCTGGATACAGTATTTTTCACTTTGAGGTGTCCGAAACCTAGATTCACACCCACACCCGATTCTCATACCCGAGTCCGAGTAACATAGGTGCCGACTACTTGAATAAACATGCTTTGGATGTGACTGCTACTTCATGAAATTCCTCTACTTAGTTTTTAAATACTCTTAATTTTTGTTTGGCCTCCAGTTGGAGAAGGAAGCTCTTGGAAAAGGAGTTCCGATACGACAAGCTCTTGACATAGAAATTCCTCCTCCACGTCCGAAAAGGAAACCAAGCAATCCTTATCCTCGAAAGACTGGTGTGGGAACGACGACTCTCCAGGTGGGAGCAGCTGATGGCAAAAATTTGTTGCCGGTTTCTTCTTTCTTCACTGGTAAACAGCTACTGGACTTGGAGAGAGAACCACTGCCTGAGGTATATATTTCCCCCTGCATTTTTCTACTTTTAGTTGTCACTGTTTCTATTTAGCAGCTGGTGGGTGAATTATGGAACCTTATCTTATGTACGCTGTCTTCTTTCTATGTGGTGGTTTTTATTGCTTTATTCTATTTCTGATAAAATTTGAGCCTATTTCTTGTTTGTAAACTTGTTATTTAGAAACCTGCTCAAGATGAAAAGCCAGGAAATACAACAGAGAGCGAGGATAAGGGCAATTGCTCTGAAGTTTTGACCCTTTTCCAAGAAGCTCCATGTGGGTCCTTGTCTTCAGCAAACAAAGATTCGATGCCCACGCATGTGGCACCCAACAATCCATGCACTTTCAGGGAGTTTGTGCCCATGGCGGTACATAACCACAATGAAACAAATGAATCTCAGGTCACTTTTGAACCAAAAGGAAATCACAAGTCAGTTAAACACGATGGGAAGCAGACAGTTCAGAATAATGGAACAAATGATTCCTCAACCTTTGAAAATTCTAGCCCATCGCATGAGAAATCGGTCCAAAAAAATAAAGCACAAGAAATGAGCCACCCTGAAAATTTTGGAGCTCAAAACTACCCTAGACATGTTCCTGTGCATGTTGTAAATGGGAGCCATGGAACTTTCAATCAAAATGTTTCTCCGGATATCCCATACCAAGAATCCATATTTCCCCAAATGGGATTCACAAATCCAGCTGCATCTGCAAGTTCAACTGCAACCACTGAACATCATATCAAAGCTCATCAGTCATTTCCCCCTTTTCATCCTCTTTCCACCGCCATCCACAATAACCAAGGGGACTACCAATCGTACCTCCAAGTTTCGTCCGCATTTTCAAGTCTTCTTGTATCTACTTTGTTGCAAAACCCAGCTGCCCATGCGGCAGCAAGCTTTGCTGCTGCATTCTGGCCGCCTCCTGCTAGTGTTGAAACCTCTATGGGTCCTCCGGTTGGCATTTTGGGAAGTTTTCCATCAAGACAAGTGGACCCACCTCCTAGTATGGCAGCTATTGTTGCCGCTACAACAGCAGCTGCAACTGCATGGTGGGCATCCCATGGACTGCTACCTTTGTGCACTCCTTTTCACAATGGGTATAACTGCGCTCCTGCTTCCATCACAGCAACTCAAGCAGATGCAGGTCCTGCCGCAACATGCACTAGTGGTAAAAGAGAGAATGCTCCTCGTGATCTTCCCTTGCAAAATCAACCGGTGGACACGGAATTTTCTGAAGCTGTGCAAGAACAACATTCAGCTTCTAAATCGCCGACTTTGTCGTCATCAGATTCTGGGGAAAGCAAAGGTGCAAAACTAAACACAGGGTTAACTGCTGCTAATGAGGACAAAGCTGCAGTAGTCACTGAGTTCCTCGATTCGAACAACACGAAGGGCAGAAAACCGGCGGATCGTTCTTCTTGTGGCTCCAATTCTGGCAGTGATTTTGAGACAGATGCTTTAGAGAAGCATGAGAATGATAAGGAAGAACCAAAAGAAGCTGATGCAAGCCTTCCAGCTTGTGACTTTGGTAATCGCCGTTGTAGACCCTCCACCAGCACTATTGATTCATGGAAGGAGGTCTCTGAAGAGGTAATTGAAAATATTTGCTTTATGCTTTACTTCCTGTCTTCCTGACTTCTGTATTGCAAAAACGTTTTTAAATAGGTTACGTAACGATCTCGGACATTCAACAGCCGGACACGGATATGGGATCTGTGTCCAACATGCTTACTTGACATTTATGCAGCATGCGTAGTTTGTTATTCTATTTCAGCATTAACTATGAATAAAATTCCTATACTACGCATGAAATCCCATAAAGGAACCTTATAAACACCATTTTATTGGAAAACAGAAAAACTATACTACATTGCACCAAGTATATCAAAATTGTGGCGTGTCCCTGTATCCTTGAAAATCAAATTAAGTTGAATATGACATTTGGACACATACCCGCAGTCGATAACCGTAGGTCGTAACATAGCCTGAATTTATCGCTTCTTTTTTTTTTTAATGTTTAATCTTGCAGGGGCGGTTGGCCTTTCGAGCACTCTTTTCTAGACAAGTATTGCCACAAAGCTTTTCACCTCCACAAGATCCAAAGTGTAATGGGTATCGAAAGAACAATGAAAATGACAAGGAGAACACAAATGAGAAAGCTGAAGACGGATCACAGTTGGACCTTAATAGCAAGGCATGGGGGACTTCTTCCATTCATTACCCTGCAGAGAACGAATCCAACGTGTTATTGAGAGGCCAAAAAGATGGGGAAGACGGATTGCTGAGAATGGAGCTCGGGCTTGGGAAGCTCAAACATTGCCGAACAGGGTTTAAGCCGTACAAAAGGTGTTCAGTGGAAGCCAAGGAGAGCAAGGTGGCAAGTGGCAGCAACCAAGGTGAAGAGAAATGCCCCAAGCGAATACGCTTGGAAGGAGAGGCTTCAACTTGATGGGTGGTGGTGACGCGTGCAATTTCCAAGGGAAACCTTTGTGATTGTGCATCCTTTGTATTCTAGCTCCTTCCTTATTTTCTTTTATAGCGTCGATTAATTTGTCTAGTCGTGAAGATCACGAAACTTTGTCGCATATTGGTGTGTACTATGGCATTTACGTGTATTTTTCCTTGTGTTATGGAAACACTCAAGAACTCCGCTGACTAGACAATAATTGTAGTGAAATGAATTGCCTCTTCCCCTCCAAAATAAAACCTCTCTCTCTTGCCGTTCATTAAGATTAAATTTCTCTTTCTATTTCTCAACCAAGCCCAGGCTAATGTACTCATCGTGCTGGTTTCCATGGGGGAGGTAGGAAGCTCTCCTAAAAAAGTCGCCTGGAAAAAAACTTTTTTTATTGCGTGGGCTTGGTTGCAGAGGATTTATACTTTGTACTCATGTGTTTTGTTTCACCTTCAGTTGATACCTGGCATTGAGAGGATCCTTCTTGAAAGGGTGGAACAATTAACCTTTTAATTCCTGCAGACTTGTTAACCAGTAAGACATTTGGAAGAGGTACGGAGACGGATTAACCTTTTTATTATCAGTTTATAAAAGCTGGAATTTTGAAGGCAGAAGAATGGGGCTGCTGGGATTGGTGTTATTGTCAGAGATTGTACAGGACAGTTACATAAGGATGGGCCCATAAGAATATTCCATGCGTCTCTAATTTTTGTCCCAAATAATACTACTATTTGTTATTTTAAAAAGATTATTCTAATTGAAAAGCAATGGGCAAAAAATGTTATGTTAATTATTTTACCCTCACTTTTTGAAAGTATGTGCATATAATGATGATATTTTAAGGGGTTTAAAAAGTATGACGAGTGTAATGACGATGTTCGCCTAATAAGTTGGGATCTCCAAAAGAGACAAATAAATTGGGATGGAGGGAGTATGTTTAGGCTTTGTTCTCCTATAGAGTTTAGCTGTCCAGCGGATCATCCGATCCGCCAATCCGACCAATCCGAACCGATCCGAACCATCCGTTGATCCATCCGTGAATGTTCGGTTCGGTTCCGGATCGAGAATTTCTTATCTGACGGTTCCGGATCCGGATCGGATCGGATCCGATCCGCTCGATCCGCTCAATAATCCTTCTTTAATCTGTCAAATCCCCCCGATCCGACTCGATCCGATCCGATCCGTAACCGATCCGTGAATGTTCGGTTCGGTTCCGGATCTTAAAAACCATAATCCGCTATGAGCGGATCGGATTGGATCCGTATCCGATCCGTCCGGATCCGATCCGTGGACACCCCTAGAGTTTAGGTGCATTTTATGAAAATCTCATAAAATGAACATTTTATGGAGGGGGTGATAAAATGGAGTTGTTTTTCCAACTAATAAAATGTAGTGGTTTTCCTATAGATTTTGAGGATTTTATGAAAATCTCATAAAATCTTTTTTACATTTTATGTGTTGAGATTGGAGTGTCATAAAATGTGAGATTTTATGTCCCAAAAATCTGTTAAAGTGTTAGAAAAGGCCAAGTGTATGGGTGCACAAGAAAACCGAGATAACCACCAAACCGATCCGATCCGGACCGAACCGGTCTATTTGGTTAGGTTCTATGGTTCATTGGTCTGGTTATGGTTCTAAAAATCTAAGAACCGGTAATTATGGTTCGGTTATTGGTTCTCAATTTAGGAACCACGGTTAGAACCGAACCGAACCGGACTGTATATTATTATTATACATATACATATATATAAA
Source organism: Vaccinium vitis-idaea (assembly GCA_963854785.1). NCBI lineage: Eukaryota > Viridiplantae > Streptophyta > Magnoliopsida > Ericales > Ericaceae > Vaccinium > Vaccinium vitis-idaea. The sequence continues at coordinate 24,776,297 of OY978217.1, read as the reverse complement.
ATATAATTGTAACATGTACAAAATTATGAATCTTATAAAATCTTATAATTATTAATTTATTTTATGAGTTATTTTGGTGCTGTAAATTCTAAATAATCTTTTGAACTCATGTGTTGTGATAAAGTCTTCCTTAATCAGGTAGAACCGGAACCGAACCATAACCGGTCCGGTCTTACGGTTTGGATTTGGACAGGTTCTTCATGTGTATTGGTTAGGTTTCGATTCTTAATTTTCTAGAACCGGTCGGAATAGTCCGGTTACTAGATTTGTAGAGAACCGGTCCAATCCAAAGCGTGTGCACCCCTAGCCAAGTGCTCAGATCTAGACATAAATGCATCCGGAATTGTTGGATGTATATGAGACCTGAATCGGTTGGTGGACCCAATGTAAAACCAGGGGTCACTTGCCCCCTCGTGTTTTAAGTAATAGCAATAATAGCCCTAAAAAATGAAATACATCTCATATTACACATTGAACCTTATATTATTGCCCGTTCTTGGATGCATTATCACTCTTCCTATCGTATGCTATTTGGTATTTCTATGCAGTAGAGTAGTTATTAGGGCTTTCAGTTGGAATTTTGTTAGTGTATCATATTAATTTTCTTAGACTCTTATGTACTCAATTGGATTTTTACACTTTTGTTTATGAATTTTGGCAAAAGTATATACTATTTTTTTAAAAAAAATTTGGTAGCTTCTTATCTCATTGTAGTGAATTAAGGAAAGAATTTTTAACATTGTGACTAATAGGTGGCCCCTCCTTTCATAAAATCTTGGATCCATCGTTGCCTGTATCTACCTTGTGAGACTTACGTGCATTATACAATATTAAACACATTTGTTTTTGTATTTGTGCACTTTTGTTTGTGTTCAGAGTGTTGCTTGCAGCGGATCACATTAACCATTGGCTATTGGCAAATGGCGGTTTAACGTCTAGACTACTTATCTCAAAGTCTGAGGCTTTAATGTCCCAATCAACAATGAAGAGCATACATTTTGGAATAGGATGTGGATAATCTATTGTCCATAAATCCAGTCCATTTGATGGACAGCATTTATCTATAGAAAAATTACAAAACTATTCAGAAACTTATGTATTTCTAGGTAAATGTGTCTCAAAATCATATAAACAAATGACAGATCAACATAATTTTTTACTTAATTGATTCTACCGATGAACTTTTGTTGACACGGAATTCTCCAAGGAATTGTTAATGCCAACATCGAGAGGTGTTGTGGGTGTGAGGGCGTGCCAGGAGATAGAAGATCTCCAAATGTAAAGATGATAAATGCGCCTGATCTGAAACCCTCCTTCAAGCGTTGCAATACTTTTAAAGAGGAACAAAAGTAATATGGTTCGATTGCCTTGAACAAGGACTTCAACAACAAAAAGAAAAACAAGATTACATGGAAGAAGAAGAAGAAGATAAGAAGAAGGAGATGAAGAAGAAGAAGAAATGAGAAATAAGAGACATGATTGAGAAGGAAACAATCGACTAACTCGATGGTTAGGAAATAAACCTACATGCTGCTGTGAGCTTTTGGTGCGTGAACCTTTGTAATGTTGCACAATGACTTATATTTATAGGCATCATTTGTCTATGAATGGTTCAGGAGATTTTCGGACCCACTAAGCACATCTTCTGCCCACTTTCTTCAGAAATCTTCTCCAAAACTGCCAAGTGTCCTTTGACTCAGTCATCCCCTTTTATTTGGTGCTGAAATTAACTCCTAGGCCGCCAAGTGTCACTACTTCTATAGCTAACCACTTTCCACAAAAAGTGGTAACTAAATCCTTGGAGGCTTTCATCCCACGTGGCAATAACTACCCACTTTCCTTGATTTAAGCTTCATGCATTTGAAAGAATGTCTGATGCTCTCACATATCGGCACGTGTCAAGAGATATTCGTACCAGGAGATATCGTCAGATCTCCTAGGAGATATCGTGCTGACAAATGTCTCATATGGCCGAAATTAACTATTTGTGATTTTATGTAATTATCACATGTTAATTTTGGTCTCTTGGAAAAAAATCATGGGATAAACTTTGCTTCCTACAATTTAGGTAACCACCTTATCACTTTCAAAAGATGCATTATCTCCTAAATTGTAGGGAATTCGGCTTAGGGATAAATCCAAATTCAAATTAAAGTCTTTTTTAGCCAATATTATTGCCATGTGTTAAAAATTAAAAATTATGGTACAAACATTGCCCCCCATAAACTCTATTTTTGAAATAAAATGGAGTTTAAAATATGTTATATAAATAATAATGGGGAAAAAGAGTCCATAGATACTAGGAGATAATGGCTATAAGAATACAAAGAGATGGGGACTCTTTTTACTGTTATCTTCTAACACATGGCATCGTTCAATATTTTGGCCTTGCCCCCCTTGACCTCTTTGCCCCCCATTGTGTAAAGTTTATACTTGAAGAACTTTGGGCTTAAGAAGGTCTTTCCATGATACCTTAAGGGGTAGAGATTCAGATTTCTTCTAGACATACCGGTACTTCAGCCTTGATTTCTCCTTAAGCAAGTGAGGAAGTTTCTGATTTTCCTCGACTCTATCCCTCCTTAGCCAATCTCATTCCTTGTTTAGTCCCTTGAAGCTTCCTTTTCTAGGGATTTGACAAAGCATTCTTTGGCTATAGGAGTTTTGAATGCTTGACTTTGAATTATTGGCAAGAAGTAGGAGGTGTTTCGATCGTCAGGTTCTCCAATTTTCTCTACACTTCGGCCATGGCAAGCCGAACGTGCGTAAATACTGAAGACCTCTTTCTCCTGCCATGTGTGTTGGCTGGAGAAAATCTTCTCTTTGTTTCTTGACCACAATTCTTTAAGTCTAGCATTCTTCTTGGGTATTCATAGCCTAAGTTCGGTGTAACATTGAGTCTTCTTATAAGGGAAACTTCTCCTGATGTAAATAGCTTCCAGATCTCACCAAACCTCCTATCTCCTAAGGAGATGGTGTCAGAATCCTCCCAAAAGAGGTAAATATGTAGTATAAACGAAATACCCAAGCCCCCTTTGCTCAACAGAAGGTGAAGCAAATAAAGGGCTCTGTTATCTCCTGAACCCTTAATCATGGCCGTTACAAGATCTCCTGCCATTTTTTGTTGGCTTTGACCTCATTCGGCCTAAAGTGAAGAGGAATTTCGATCTGCACATCCCCATGCCTCCTATACTTGTGTTGTTGACAAGAGAAACTTGACAACTCCTTTGGAAGGCTTAGAATGGTGTTGCAAACCGTCCCTTCTGATTTTCCTCTAACAGTGAGCCAATATCTCCAGGAAGTAGAATTGGCTTAAATCTCAATGGTTTTCGCATTAGAAGAAACTCATTCAACTCCTCTTTGTCCTCTTGAGAATCAGGTTATACAAATCTTTGATATCTCCTGATCCCCTTGTTGAGAAGAAGACTTGGTGGCTGTTGCTGAAAATTATGGCCCATAGGCTGTTTGAGCGACAACATTGGGACAAAAAATCTCCTTTATGCCCCCTGTTTCTCCTTAAGGATAATTAAAAAGGGAGTTTGGTATTTCTCCAGATTCATAAATGGGCATTGGTTTATCTTCTGAGCCCAAATTTACTTTCTCCAAAGGATCTTGAACATCTTCTGTCAGATCATATAACTTTGCTGGTGGAGCTTCCAAATCTTCTAACTAGATGACATCATCAGGAGGTGTATTGCCCCCCTAGGCCACAAAGGCCGAATTATCTTCTGCATCCATGGTAGGAGACCTTGGCTGATGAGTTGATATCTTCTGTGACATCAGCAAGTGTAGAGGTCACTTTATCACTGAAGAAGACCATCATCTCCTTGACGGCCTTTGCCAAACTATTTGTTGACTCTTATCGCCTTCAGGAGATTGTTAAAAGGAAGATCCGAATTGCTCCATGCTCCATGAGGTTGACCGTTGCGAGAAGGAGAAGGTCTTTGGTCGGGACCAACGCCTTCTTTCACCTCTTTCGGCTTATTCCAAAGCAAAAACTCCTGTCGGCTTAGGCTGCTGCTCCTGAGGAGATATTCTTGAGTCAAGAAGCAGCTGAAATCTCCTAAGGTGTCACGCCCTCAATTTTATAACTAAATTACCTCGTGAGTCCACACTGGACAAATCAAAAGTCAAACATTTTCTCATTAGAAAAGTCAAGTTCTTAATAGAATTCCATGATCAAATGCCTTTGAAAAGTCAAGTCGATTAAATATTCCAAATTCAAAGTCCAAATTTTGAAGTCTCCTTCCCAAGTAATACAATAACTAATACATAGAGTTTCCAACAAATTTGAAATCAAAAGTACATGAGTTCATAGATTACATCATAGCCTCTCTAATACTAGAGGTAAACAAGAAGGGTTAAGTAGCCTGAAATCGTTGGTGCTTTCCCAAAAGTCCATGCCATGCACGCACACTAATGCATCCCACACCATGCTCGTCAACGTGTACCTGAAAATGATAGGTTGAGCTAAACTAGCCCAGTAGGAGAACTATTCTACACACGCTAGGTGTATAAAAGTGATACATGCATATGGGGTTTAGTTAGACCAATTGAATGAACAGATATGTATAGCGATAACAAAACAAGTCAAGATGGACATAAGAAATGTCGAAGCGTCCAAGAGAATACCAAGTGTCCAAAAGATAGTTAAGTGTTCCAAAAAAGAAAAGTCATTCGAGTGTCTAAACAACCTTTTTATCTATCTATTGGTTTTATCAAAATCACCCGAGTCATTACATGTATCCAAGATTATTACCAAAGTGTCCACAATTTTCACTAAAACAACCTTATAGGGATCTCACAAAATCCACTTAGCTCTTTGCAAATAGTGATAGTAGTCGACCCATTTAGTAAAAGACATCTCATTTTCCAACATCATTCCTACATTTAATATAAGTATTGTCTCAATTTAAGTATCCAATCACAGGTAATAGTCATCTATCATTTGACACACCGAGGAATATCTCCACGCATGATTTGCCATACAAGCACTACATTATAATAACATCCGTGCACCGTTTTCACCCATGGCCCAATATATGGGTAATAATATCAACTGGGGGTTTAACCCTTTCCGGATATCACAAGCTCCGTATACCTTATATAGATTCAGGGGCTATTTCCCTCTCATATAACCCAGACATCCCATCGTCATTTCTTTCGTTGAAGAAAAGCCTTCATTATCATTAGAACTGGGGATTAAATCCCTCTGCCGGATTCCATAGGCTCCGCGTGCCTCTGCCGGGTTCTGTGGGCCCCGCGCGCCCCTGCCGAGTTCTGTAGGCCTCGCGTGCCTCTGCCGAGTTCCGTAGGCCTCGCGTGCCTCTGCCGAGTTCCGTAGGCCTCGCGTGCCTCTGCCGAGTTCCGTAGGCCTCGCGTGCCTCTGCCGAGTTCCGTAGGCCTCGCGTGCCTTTGCCGAGTTCAGTTGGCCTCGCGTGCCTCTGCCGAGTTCTGTAGGCCTCGCGTGCCTCCCCAATACACAGGTCATAATAATAACCAACGCTTCCAAGGCGCAATGCTACACTAATATATAGGCTCAAGACCTTCCTTGGTGAAGCAACACAAGTTCATAAAGAAAAATAGAGTTTTCAAAACGAGATTAAGATCCGTAGATTTGTGCCCAAATACCGGAAACTCAACTCCTTCTCAATACCCGAAGGTAGAGGCATCATACACTTCATTGATTCCGTAGAATACTGAAGGTTTTAAACAAAAGATATCTTCACAAATTCTCAATACCAAAATACTGCTTTGTCACATGACTTACCCATTCACCACGTAACACAAGATGTCTTTTCCGTTCATAAACTCATTCATTCTCTTAAATCATTAAATATTCTCTCATTTCTATCAAAGGCATGTCTACGAGCCAATCATATTCCCCAACACGGCATCACACTAGCATTTATAATCAATGTACTTACCAACTCACTTAAACATTTTCAGGCATTAGTATCTCAACGCGCACATCCCTTTCTTACTATGTCGCTCTATAAGCATTCAATACACCCACGTGTTTTAGTCTATCTCCCAAATGCATAAGTATATCTATAATGTAATTCGTTCCTTTTAAAAAAAAACATTTCATTAAAAACCTCTTTTCAAAGTCAAAACCATGTCAAATTTCCTAGTTCATTTCACCAACACACGTCTTTCGACAAACCTTGCCACACTCACGCACACACTTTCTGAAAATCAACAAACTTTCATGTGACGTAAGATGACACATTTGTTTATAAAATCATAATCCTCGAGTCAAACATGGGTGAAAAATAATGCCAAAGGTCGATTTTGTAAAGGAACAAGCGATCGGGGACCAAACGAATATCAAAGGGTCACCGAAAATCACCCCAAGAATAGCAATAGCTGCTGGAAATAAAAGGGGCAGCAGCTATGAACAGTGAACAGTGCAGATTTTCACCTCAAAGGTGTGGAATTTCAACCCAATCACAAATGAGATAGTTTAGGCTCAAATTGGAAATGCTAGGCAACAATTAAACATGAGGGGAGGTCAATGCCACTCCCAATTTCACCAAACAACAAGCAATTTCATAGATCAAAGAATTAAAGTGGAAAACCCCACACAAATTGGGGAAAACATGAAATTCAAGGAATTTGAAGTCAAGAACAAGATATGTGCAATAAATCACAAGCATACAACTAGAGAGGATAGAAATTGTTCCCCTACCTCAAGGATTTGCTCAAAAATGGAAGATGAATGAAACCCTAGGTGTAGAAAACCCCAAACTCCATGAACGACCTCTACCGAAGCTCCACTACGCGTTCAAGAGACAAGATAAGTCAAAAACGAGTTACAAGAGTGAGGTTACACTCACTATCTAGGAGAGAAAGAGAAAAACGTGAAACAAGAGCAAATAAGCTCAAGAAACTCAGCCCTTACCTTAGAGAGAGAGAAAAACGTGATCCAAGTGATAATCTAGCTTAGAAACGCGAGAATCTTCAAGATTGGAAGTGGGTTTGTGTTGAAATCAAATGGTTTTGTGTAATTTCTAGAGAGAAGTGAGAGGGAGGAGCTCTAGGGCTCAAAATCGGGGTGTGGGGGTCAAAAATGGGTTAAGGGGTCTATTTATAGAACCCCCAAATCGCGTACAAAAATTCTGCAGAAAACACTCTTGCTACCGGTAGCAATACAACATATTGCTACTGGTAGCAAATGCTAAATGAACCCGCTGATCGATGGATACCAGTAGCAATATACATATTGCTACCAGTAGCACCTGGGAAAAGGTTTTATGCTACACAAATTTCTACTACCAGTAGCAATGTAACATATTGCTACCAGTAGCAACTGGAAAAATTTTAAATTTTCTTCACCTCAATCGGTTGGACCTCCGATCATTTCTAGCATTATTTCAACACCCTAAAACCACGTCACAACATCATAATACACCCCTCAATCATCCACCGAACCCCGGTACACCAAGACATACACACCCATACAAACGCTTTTACGGAGACACACTTTAAAAACTTTAATTAATACATTCACATAACTTGAAATGAATAAAAGAAATACAAGAATTTTCATAAAATTTTCGGGTCTTTACATAAGGTCTGAACCTGAGTGGCTCAACAATAGAACCCACACTTCATAGAGGTCCAGGAGATCTTGTCTAAACATGGCCAACATCTCCTTGATGGCCTTCGTCAAATTCTCCTGATATTCTTTAACCTCCTAAAGAAGGTATTTTTGAAAAACAAATTGGATCTCTCATGCTCCTGGAAAATGACCGTTATAAGGGACATGAGATCTTTGGTGAGGACCATTTATCTCCTTTGTCTCGTTCGGCTTAATCCGAAGCAAAATTCCTGCCGACTTAAGTTGCTGCCCCTAAGGAGATTTTCGTGAAAATCTCCTAAGGGCTGAACTAGAAACTGTAAGCCAATAGGCCGAGCTTCCTTTGGTTTGGCAAATCCATGCCCAAAACATATACATTTTGGGTGTATCGTATTTTTTATGGCACTGTAATCTTCGGTATTTATTTTTAGAATGTCTGTTTTAGGTGTGGAAAAAGAATCATCTCAATATGTATGTTTGTGAGCGCGGTAGTATTTAGTCAGGTATTTTTGGAAGCAAATAAAGTCGGTTCAATATTGCAGAACTTGCTCAAGCAACCTGTCAAGCAAATCACCTGTTCGCTAATGAGATTCAGTATTGCAGAACTTGCTCAAGCAACCCATCAAGCAAGTCTCCTGTTCGCTAGTTGCTCGAGCAACTTGGTTCTTACTTGAGCAACCGAGGTGCGCCTATATAATGATATCAATTAGGGTTGAAGAGTAACAAAATGAGAATACATCTTTTTGAGCGGCTATTCACATACAATATACTTGTGAGAGTCTTTTTTGGATGCACCTTGAAGATCTTTGAAGGCCGGATGCTTAGTGATCATCTTCAAGGGATTTAATTCGTCAACAACAACTTTTTCTCTATCAAAGTCCTTTTGTTGAGTTCGAAAGGCAAATCTTTTGGAAGGCTTGAGGATTCAAGACGTGGCGATCATGCAAGGGTGTGATGTACGTGGATTCGGCAAGTAGGGCTTAGGATTCGTGGTGAGGATACACGGTCATCGAGTAAGTCTATTTGTAATCACACAATGTTTCTAGTGCATGATTCCTTCCCGTGGTTTTTTCCCATTTAGGGGTTTCCACGTAAATCGGTGTTTTCCGATTGTTTGATTTCGTTTCATTGATTGGTTAAAGTTTTGATTGGTGGGTCGATATTTAAAAGAGATTAGATTAAAGAAAATCTATAAACCTAGACAAGCTAGGATTTTTCATTTGGTATCAGAGCAGGTCGCTTTATATTAAAATCATTGGGTTTTAAGCGGATCCTTGTTTTTGCAATGGAGTTAAATTCGAATCGACCTCCAATACTAGAAGGAACAAACTTTGATCATTGGAAAGCAAAAATGAAAGCCTATTTGAAGGCTATCGATGAAGATGTCTGGACTACATGTGAAGTGAAATACACACCTCCAACTGAAACGGTAGATGGAGTCACCCGTCCGAAACAAAATGCATACTACTCAAGGGCTGAAAAAATTAAGAGAGCAGCTAATAGTAGGGCACTAAATGTATTGTTTACATATGTTGACACGAAAGAGTTTCATCAAATTTCAACATGTAAATTGGCAAAGGAGGCATGGGATATTTTGGTTACAACACATGAAGGAACAGCTATAGTGAAGCAAGGGAAGTTACAAAGGGTAACAACCCAGTTTGAAATGATTCGAATGGAGGAGGATGAGACCTTTGATGAGTTCTATGCAAAACTCAACCACATTGTCAACACCAGTTACACCCTAGGTGAGCCTATTACTCCATGTCGTGTTGTTATGAAAATTTTACGTTCTCTTCCTGCTCGTTTTAAAACTAAGGTAGATATTTTAGAGAGTAAGAGAAAACTACCTGAGATGTCTGTTGAGGAAATAGTCGAACAATTTCAAAACTATGAATTGACTCACCTTGGTCAGGATATAATTTCCACTAAAACTTTTGAAAATTCTATTGCATTTTCTAGTAAACAAAATGAGCCTAATGATTCTGATAGTGATGATAATTACGATATGGAGGCTTTGGATTTGTTTATGAAAAATTTCAAACATTTTTTTAAGAAAAAGAATTATAAAAATGAAAACAATGGTAAGAAGAGTAAATGTAAAATTGAATTTTCTAATAGCAAGGAGCGAAAAGGAGTAAAAGGACCACCCTCTGGGCCGAAGTGTTATGAATGTCATGGATATGGACATCTAGCTCAGGATTGTGCGAATAAGAAAATGAAGCAGAAAGTTTATAATGTAAAGACATGGGATAATGATTCCGTGAGTGAAAAGTCAGAAAGTGATAGAGATGACGATATTGGAAAGAATTACTTAGCTTTTGCAGCCAAACATCAAACAGATGAGAAAGGTAGTGAAACAGAAGAGGACAGTGAAGTTGAAGAAGAGGCTGTGGATTTTGATGATCTTCAAGTGGCGTATAACATGTTGTACAAAGAAAGCTTGAAAATTAAGAAGAAATATGTCAAGCTAGAGAGTAAGAGTGAAGTAACAAGTAGAGACTGATCAAGGCCTTGTCTGCAGCCAAGGAGTCATCAAAATCTTTGGAACTTATGTCTCAAGAAAGAGATCAATTGACAAGGGAAGTTATACGACTCCGAGCGAAAGTCTGTGAATTGGAAGATCTAAATGTAACAAACAAAGGTAAAATAAATGATCTATCTACTGAACTGAGTAATGCTAATTGTGTTTTCAAGCGTTTTAATGTAGGATCCAAAGCATTGGATAACATTCTTGAGGTTCAAAGGCCAGCCAACAACCGATCTGGGCTTGGATATCATGCCTCATCCTCTAGTCAAGAAAAAGGAGAAAAGGTATCCCATGGAAAAAATATGAAGGGTGCATCAAAAATCCCGGTAAATGTTCCAATATTTCAGAATAAACACAATGAGGTAAAAGCTAAGCCCATTCAAAATTTTGCTAAGTCTAAAATTTTTGCCGAAACTCCTATAAACAACCAAAGGAATAATGTTGAAAAATTCATTCCTATTTGTCATCATTGTGGAGCTCAAGGCCATATTAGACCTCAATGTAGGAAGTTACATGACACTCATTCTTCATGCACACACTTTGCACATTCTCATGATTATAATACTTTTACTCCTGCACATTCTCATAAATATAATAATTTTATTCGTACATGTCATTTTTGTGGGGTGAAGGGCCACATTCAACCAAATTGTTTTAAACTTCATGGTTATCCCAATACTCCTTCCAAATATTACCATGCTTATGGTTATAGGGGTAGAACCCAAAGACCAAGACTCAGGGTGACTCGACATGAACATAATATGAATGTGAATCCTAAACGTACGGCTAAGTTGACAGAAAAAATTAAAAATGTGAAAATTAGACCTGTTTGGGCGAGGAGGACAGATTTAAGACCCCGTGCTGATTTCTCTTCCATCCCTCTAGATGACACTGGATCATCCAGAGGCGTTAACTTTGCCTTTTAAGGTTTGGTCTCATACCCATAGTCTAGGTTGGTGTTCATTGCATATGGTTTACCTAGAGTTATGGTTTGTGTTGGTTTTTATATTTTTATTGCTTAGTTTGTTAACATTCTTTAACAAAAATCTTAAAAAAGAAAAAAAAAAGATTTTATTTATTTGTTTTTATGCTTCCAATGTTACTTTCCTTTACAGTTGTCTAAATTATCTTGATAAAAAAAAATCATATATATATATATATATATATATATATATTTTTTTTTTTTTGTGTTTGTTGTCCTTTAGACATCACAGTGGATCAGTTAATCGTTATGAGATTTTATGAGGATCTTCATATTGTGTATGCCAATGCATCTCTTTTATCTCTATATGGCTTGGATGATATTCTAGAATAAAATGTAGTATGGGTTATGTCCTGTGATCTACACTTCATTCACATCAGATATATCTAACTCCTTCGCTCTTAACTGCCATTTCTCATGTAGCTGGCATGTGCCTTGTGCAACTCCTTTGAGATTGACCACTTAGCAGTTATGATTTTATCAAGGCCATTTATATAACGAATTTTTTATTATTATTATTGTGTGGGTGTTTAGTTGAAAAGTGTGATGAGATTGAATTCATATTCTCTGCATTTTCGGGCTTTTCACTTAGTAACCGGGCCTCTTGCCTCAGTAAACAGTGAGTGTTCGCGTCAAACGGTGGAGAGTTTCGGGATTGTAATATGTGGTTTGCTTGAGTTCGTAGCCTTTTTTACTTGAGTAATTAAGTCCGTTGGGGTATTCTCTATACCTAGTGCCCTAAGGCCATTTGGTTTGGGTGTCACTGACCTAAAACTCGCTACACGGGTCAATTAGAAAGCTTAAGGGACTTTGGCATTGCACGACCACATTATGAGCATTGAACTTAGTTACGGGGGTTCTTTTATTTTCAAAAAATACAAAATAAAAAAATGCATGAGAGGCAGGTGGAAATTCATTCAGTATTAGTTGAGGGGGAGTTTGGCTCATTGACAAATCCAAAAAATTGTTTGGTTTGACTTCTTGGGGAGAGTTTATCTTGTCACTCCATGCCTACATGAGAAACCAAGTTTTGTGTTGAGTTGAACTCGCTATAATTGACGTGACTCACACACTCACTTTTGTCATCGGTACTTGACTCATGATACATCTGTTATCTAAGTATATTCTTGCTATTTGAATTTAAAGATGTGTCAGTGCATTACATTTGATGTGTGCTCATTGAATCCCATAACCTTCAGCCTGCTTCACTTGTGCTTGATCTTAAAATAAATTTTAGTTTGGATGGATGATTTGTGTCGATGAGTCCCTTTAGTTCTATCGTTCTTCAAAGGAAAAATTTATAAATAACTAAAACGGTGTGGCTCTAATTATGTCTCTTATATACTTGCTTTTATTTTTTTAAAATGGGGTAGTCAATCACTAATTCTATATCGAATAATCAGTATCTTTTTCTCGACATTGGTTTTGTTGCACCAAAGTTGTTCATTTGATCTTAGGATTTCTTGTTTGAGGATTGTGTTGACCCTAGTTCTTTCCTAATTTCATAATATTTCTTTTGCTACTAAATTCTTCTATACCATTCTTAATTATAGCATCTAATTTAGTATATTAGTATGGCTAGTTTATGTCACCGTGGTTTACCAAACAAAAAAAAAAAGTTTATGTCACCGACTGTCGTTTATTGTAGTGCACTGTCATTTGCTGACTTTGGCTAGTTCCCATGTTTTATGGTTGTTCATGCATTTCTTAATTGCATACTATTATTCCCTTGATATTTTTGGTTGTTATTATTCCCTTTGTCCTTCCGTGACAAAAAGGGGGAGAAACTTAACACTAATAATTTGAGTGAAGTATTTGTGTCTGTGGTGCAGCTTGCAGGTTTCCTATCACACTCTTTTAGGGGGGATATAGTTTTTAGTGTTTTGTATGTTTTGTCATGGAAGTGCCAAAGGGGGAGATTGTAAGCCCAATAGGCCAAGCTTCGGCTGACATGTTTGACGAATCGGCGGTTGAACCCCATGAAGGGCCAGGAGATATCATAGTCTCTCCGATCAGGGCCATCGTCTCCTTGATGGCCTTCGTCAAACTTTGTTGAGGCTATGTGATCTCCTGAAATGGGCCGAAATGAAATTAAACGGCCCTAAAGACAAACTGGCATTGGATTCAAGAATAATATCCCGCATTCCAACAGCCACCTCCTGGAGATATTTTTGAGAGGCTGGAGCAATTTGATCTCTCCAACGCCTCCTCCTCCAAGCGCAGTCTTCTTCAGGTGAAGCCTCAACCGTCGCCATATTCTTTGTTCCTCTTCTAGCACCACATCCTACCATCTTGTTAACCTTTGTTGCCTTAAAAGGTCCCACTGGGCGTGCCAAAAATGTTGACATGGAATTCTCCAGGGACAGGAGAATTGTTAATGCCAACACCGAGAGGTGTTGTGGGTGTGAGGGCGTGCCAGGAGATAGAAGATCTCCAAATGTAAAGATGATAAATGCGCCTGATCAGAAAACCTCCTTCAAGCGTTGTGATACTTTTAAAGAGGAACAAAAGTAATATGGTTCGATTGCCTTGAACAAGGACTTCAACAACAAAAAGAAAAACAAGATTACATGGAAGAAGAAGAAGAAGATAAGAAGAAGGATATGAAGAAGAAGAAGAGATGAGAAATAACAGAGATGATTGAGAAGGAAACAATCGACTAACTCGATGGTTAGGAAATAAAACTACATGCTGCTGTGAGCTTTTGGTGTGTGGACCTTTGTAAAGTTGCACAATGACTTATATTTATAGGAATCATTTGCCTATGAATGGTTCAGGAGATTTTCGGACCCACTAAGCACATCTTCTGCCCACTTTCTTCAAAAATCTTCTCCAAAGCTGCCAAGTGTCCTTTGACTCAGTCATCCCCTTTTATTTGGTGCTAAAATTAACTCCTAGGCCGCCAAGTGTCCCACTACTTCTATAGCTAACCACTTTCCACAAAAAGTTCCATATGGCCGAAATTAACTATTTGTGATTTTATCTAATTATCACATGTTAATTGGCCTCTTGGAAAAAAATCGTGGGATAAACTTTGCTTCCTACAATTTAGGTAACCACCTTATCACTTTCAAAAGATGCATTATCTCCTAAATTGTAGGGAATTCGGCTTAGGGATAAATCTAAATTCAAATTAAAGTCTTTTTTAGCCAATATTATTGCCACGTGTTAAAAATTAAAAATTATGGTACAAACAATTTAAAAAGTGAATGTTTTCTAATAATTAATCAGCCTAAAATGGCCCAAACGGCTTTCATTGATTTTATGGACCGAATAGTATTAAAATTATTTAGAATACCCGTTGGAAAATATAATGTGCTTCCTTTTCAATCGATCGAACTCAAGTATTCCAATTCATACACAAAACGCTTTTTTTTTCCTTAATAATTCTAAGCTAATTATACCTACCGCAATCTAAGATCCCATCATCCCACCATCAAAATGCATTTTTTGTTTATGTTTGTACGATTTTGAACTGTTAATCGAAACTAGAAGTGAAATCCATGTTTGAATAAATTTTAACAGTCATCTCCCCTAAGGTTTTTGACAATTATAATGACCATCCTACTTTTTCTGAATTTGCACTGCACTCCTTTCTGGTTCACTTTTGGGCAAATTACGGTCATCTCCCCTCAGGTCTCTGACAATTATAATGACCTTCCTACTTTTTCTGAAATCGCATTGCACTCCCTTCTGGTTCACTTTTAGATACAAAATGACCCCTCTCGTTAGCTTACCGTCCATTAGCTAAAAGAAATTTGCTGAAGTAAACAATTTACTCTATATATCCAAAAATCCCTACTTACCCCCGCTATAGTCTTTTATATAACATGGATAGCCATATATCCATCTATGAAACGAGAATAGTATCCTAATTAATTAATTTTCCTAATTCTTCATTTAACAACTCATTATGATATTTTAATTGTAAACAAAAATTTAAGCATACGCTTCATATAATAAAAAGCCCGGCATTGATTAATTTTTAGTAACTTTTTGTACTCATTCTCAATTTTTCTCAACTCTATTAGATTGGAATTAATATATATATATATAGTCCGGTTCCGGTCAGGACACCCGGACCTATCTTAGGTCCGGAATTTTCACTTCCCGGTCATTTGGCCGGTATCCGAACCGTTGGATGTTTTTAAAACATTTTTTTAAGGTTCCACGCGGGAAATGGGCAAAAAAAAATACCGGGAAGGGCTTCATCCGAGCATTTTTCGATAAAATTGTCAAAATCGCAGTTTTATCGAAAAATGCTCAGATAAAGCCCTTCCCGGTATTTTTTTTTGCCCATTTCCCGCGTGGAACCTTAAAAAAATGTTTTTAAAACATCCAACGGTTCGGATCCCGGCCAAATGACCGGGAAGTGAAAATTCCGGACCTAAGATAGGTCCAGGTGTCCTGACCGGATCCTTGTTGTATATATATATATATATATAATTTTTTTTTTACCTTCAGATTCCTAACAAGAAGAGAAAGATATATAATTTTTTTTTTACCTTCAGATTCCTAACAAGAAGAGAAAGATATATAATTTTTTTTTTTACCTTCAGATTCCTAACAACAACAACAACAACATTTGAAGTTAAATTTGAGCATATTTGAGTACAACAACAACAACAACATCTGAAGTTAAATTTGAGCATATTTTAGTACAACAACAACATTTGAAGTTAAATTTGAGCATATTTGAGTTTGTCTTTATTTTAGTTGCATTTTTGGGACCAAGTTCCCATACGATGTGCTTATTATCCTGTCTTGTCCAGTTTCGGACCCTGTGGGTCCGTAATTGCCCACAAAAATGGTTGAAATTGTTCATTTTGTAGTGCTCATTGAGTTAAATATACACGCCAAAGATTAACGAGATTGAACATCAGTAAATATATGAACAAAAGAGATTTGGGCAAGATAAAATTGCCTGACAAAATTTTATGTGAAAATAAACACCTTATGTTCAATGGAACTAATTTTTTCCTGCATATTGTTGCTTGACAAATACTACAAAATGAACGATTTCGATCATTTCACTAGGCTATGCAGAGGCTCACAAGTCACAAGGACTCAAATAGGATAAGACTGGTGTAAGCTCCATAAGTGGAGCTCCCTTTTGGTTGGCACGCTCATGACCAAAACCCACATTTGCTAGTATCCCTATTTATTGAGTTATATATCTTTTTTCTTTATTTTTAGAGTGTCTATTTAGGATTGTGGAAAGGAATCGTTTTAAATGCATTGTGTTCGAGTGAGGTAGTTTTTTAGTCAAGATGGATTGAATGTATTGAAAAAGACGTCAAAAGTTGCATGCATGGTTCAAGAATTTTTAGCAGATGATTTAGCTCGAGCATTTTCAAGTCTGTCTGCCAACAAAACATTCTCATTGATTTCGCTAGATATTTTGCTCGAGCAAAATATCCATAAAAAATGGCCAAGTTCAACAGCTATAAATACATAGCCATTAGGTCATTCTAAGAGAACGCAATAGCCACACTTTGTTCCCTGCCCTCCAACTCATCGTTAACACACTATTGGGTGCTAGGGTTTATGAATCTTGAAGAACTATGAAGGTTTGTGAGTGCCTTATGCATAAAGTTCATCTTCCAGAGGTTCGATATGTACACCGTCAACTTAATCACCTTTTTTAGAAAAGCCCTAGGGAGGATTCCTATCCAATACAAGTCCTTCGGTGGATTCTGGGAGGCAAATGGAAGGCTTGTAGACTCAAGGCAGCGGCAGTCAAAGCACTGGGTGATGAATGTGGATTTGGCAAGTACATCTTAGGCTCGATTGTGAGGATTCTAACCGTACGTATGGTAAGATTGCTTGTAACTACAAATTGATTATAGTGTTTTTGATTCATTCCCATGGTTTTTTCCCCCATTTAGGGGGTTTCCACATATATCTTGGCGTTCTTTAATTGTTTGCTTTCGTTTTCTTGATTGATAGATACTATTAATTGTCAAATATTTGATTAATGCTTTATAAATAGCAAATCTATAAACCTAGGCGATCTAGGTTTCTTTTTAGCTAGTATTAGAGCGGGTCGCTTTTTGTGGAATCGTTGAGTTCTAAGCAGATCCTTATTTTTGCTATGGGGTTGAACATGAACTGCCCTAAATTACTTGATAGAAGGGATTTTGATCATTTGAAAGTAAAAATGGAAAAACGTTTCGAGTCTACCATTAAACATATCAAGTCCAATGAATTGGACATTAATGATAACTATGAGATGGAGGCTATAGGCTTGTTTATGAAAAAATTTAAAAGCTCTTTTAAAGGAAAGATTAATAAAGATGAAAATAATAAAATAATTTTTTAGCTTTCACATGAGTCTTGAAACTGATGTCTCGCATGAACTTGATGTGCTTAAAGGCAAACATATGAGTCTTGAAACTGATAGGCATAGCCTTTTTGTGACTAACAAGCTAGTTTCTTGAATCAAAAGTAGCAACTTTGCAAGTTAAACTTGACAAGGCTAAATGGCCAATGCTACTTTGAAGAAATTGAATGCAGGTTCACAAGCTTTAGAGGAAGTCTTGGCATCTCAAAAGGTGCCTTGAAACAAAGAAGAACTAGGTTGTATAGAAAAAGCTTTGCTATCAAAGACAAGACGAAAAATTACACTTATTAAGTCAAGTAGCAGTGCTCACACTCCTCTCGTAGACAACAAAGTCAAGTTACCAATTAAGGAGACCAGTGTCAAAGATGCTCACATGAAGCCCAATCCTTCTAAGGAAAAGAAACATTGTGCAGTGGTTAAAAATACCACACCAAGTGTGGTGAGGTAAATTCTTTTAAGTTTGTTTGTTACCATTGTGGTATTAAAGGTCACATTGGACCTTATTGTAAGAAGTTGCGTACAACACATACCTCTTGGACACGGGTAGCAAGTCCACATGGTCTCGACAAATAGATTCCTACATGTCATTTTTGCAGGGTGAAGGGACACATTAGACCAAAATGTTTTAAACTCCATTGTTACACTATTGTTCCACCTCAATATTATGCTGATAGCAATGTGAGTAAATCCCAAAGGCCAAGACAAAAAGTGACACCGCAACCTAAGGATAAGAATGTTATTTCTAAACCCATGCCTAAAATTGTTAGAAAGGTTGAGGAGGTCAAGATTGGACTTATTTGGACTAAGAAAGTTGAACTTGGTAGCCTGTGAGAATTTTCCCACTAACCCTCTAGATAACATTGGATCATCTAAAGTTGACCTTGCCTTCGGGAGCCGATTTTTGACAATTATATGGAGGGAGGGCCATGATCCCTAAAATGCTATGCCTAATGTCTAGGCTATCCACATGCATGATTTTATAATGCTCGATCCAAAGGATAGCTGTATAGCTCACAGTGGGAGCAGTATTATACATACTGTGTCATTTTACTTTTACAGGGAATCGTACGTTCCGCTGTGGTAAGTTAGTTTGACGTGCCTGGCGTTAGCTGTCTCTACTATGGGCGTATCCCGTCATCGATTTTCTTCGATAATTGGGGTTGGGACAAAAATTTGTTGTCAACAATATACATATTGATGTCTGGTCAAGAAGATTTTTTCATAAAATACAAATTTGCGAGCCCCATAAGATGAACTATTAATTATAATAATAATTGGACAGTGGAGCTCAAAACGATGGTGGTGGAAAATCCACCGTTCCACCGCCGGTGAAAAGAATCTAATATCTTGTTATGAATACTAGAAAAATGGAGAATTTTACAGATACATTATACATAGTAGGGGTGCACAACCACCGGGCCGTGCTTATGCTAGATAATAACAAGATTTTTCTATTCCCAAGCCCGACCCATTAATAATCGGGCTTCATTTAATATGTCCAAGCCCGGCCCAATTATAATTTTAATTTCCCAAGCCCGTCCAACAAGCTTATTTTTCTAAAGTATGGTGTATCACAAATATAAATCAATCAACCATAATGATCAGTATTACAATTGACAACCATAATATTATACTTAAAGTTATATGTTCTCCCAAAAATATTAGAAATAGACCCATAAATTAAAGTGAAATTAAAGTGATTTAAAAGATGAAACTCTAACATGTAAAAACTTCTCCCGAGTATCTCTCTTTTAAAATCACACTTCTTCACAGCTAATCTTGTAGAGCACAATAAAAATGAAAGGAAGAAAAAACAATGAATTATTACTACAAGACAATAGTTTAATGAAAAAAAAAAACTTCAAAGTTTTCTTAACAAATTGCTACTATTTCAAATGTATTCTCTACATAGGTAGCACCTTGAATTCATTTTTATTAATGTCACTTTCATCAAAATAAATAAACCCTAAGCATTTAGGTTCAAGCGATAACATACATATATAGATATAGTTTTAAAATAAAAATATAATTTAAATCGGGCCGGGCCTTAGAGGAATTTCCCAAACCCGGCCCAATTAGTAAATAGGCTTAAAATCTCAACTCAGCCCGGCCCTATGGTCCTAAATATTTTTCCCAAACCCTAAAAAAATCGGATTGGGTTGGGCGGGCTAGGCGGGCTAACGGCTGATGTGCACCCCTAATACATAGAGCAGCCTAGGAATCCTTTCCAAAAAACAAAAAAGGCAGCCTAGGTTAGTTGGTCGGTTGCTTTGCTTTACACATCCAAAGTTAAACTCTAGGCAAAGCTAACAAAAGGTAGTCATCCTTTCAGTGTTTTTTGCACTTTTTCCCCTCCTGTTGTGGTTAGCCTAGAATCCCAAACCACAATTGAATTTCTTCGAAAATCACTCTACCACCAACATACTTTCTTTATCTACTCGCAAAATTGAAACAAATTTATGCAAGTTGGTAAAATAACAAAAATACAAAACACGTGGCCATTTTACCGTAACACATTCAATTCTCTATGTATTGTCTTGTAATCTACAAACTCAATGTGATAAAAATATAAATTTGACTATATAAATATAGAGGAGGCCCAATATTCAGAAGTTTGCTTACAGCGCATCTTCAAACCAATTCTCTCAATTTCTTTATTTTGGAGACAAAACAAAAACAAACAAAAAAACAAACTTCATTCAAAAGGGTATTTAGAGCATGTTCGTATGCACTTCAACCACAATACTATATTTTCATGCATCTTCATTTTTCAAATACACATTTATTCCTTCTCAAGACACAATTTTCCCTCTAAAAATCCGTAATCATAACAAGTTCATGTGTTAGATAAATGTATCGATCGATATCTTTTAATCGATATCAGTTGTGTATAAATTGCATTTATATATTCTCTCCGTCCGGATTTGTTAGTCCATTCTGGGAGTTTGTGTCACTTTTTAAATGACTATATGTTATAATTTATAATATGTTTTATGTAATTTTAAAAACATTATCTTATAGAACTAATTGAGATCTATCAAACAAAATCTATATTTGACATATAATTACTTACCAATTTAAAGATATCACTAATTTTTAATCGATTGTAATAGAACGAGGGACAAACAAATCCGGATGGAGGAAGTATATTGAAAACTATGCATTTTAACAATTCGGGGATCCATCTTCACTCTTTGGAAGTCTCCATGTACGGAGAATTGAACACGGGTCTCCATTTTAGAGAAACGAAGATGTTGGCATGGAGTGGTCTTATTAGAGATTTGGCATTCCAAATGGAGGTTTTGGGGTTGGGTTGGAGATACTGTTAAGTCAGAAAAAGTATAGAACCGGCCCTGATCGCAAGACCCGTGAACCTAATTACACCAACAAACGACCCTCGTCCTCGAGTGAGTGAGTGAGTGAGAGAGAGAGAGAGAGAGAGAGAGAGAAGAGAGAGAAGAAAAAAAGTGAGCAGTACAGGAGGAAATGATGATGAGGATGCCAGCCATATATGTTTGTGTGGGTGTGGGTGTGTGTAATTGTGTCTCTACCCCCTAGCTAAGCGAGAGTGTGGTCCTCCTCCTACATGTATGCATGCACGCATATGGTTCGCCTTTAATATAGACATTTGTAATTGAATACAAATGCCAAATCTGTACACAATTACCATTGATGCTGATCACCTGGAAATTTCACCAAATAGTAAACAAGCAAAGTAAAAACAACTTTCTTCCATTATTTTAACATAGATCGATCATTAGCTACAATTAATGGGAGGCCAAGGTCCCCTGCTCTCATTATATATAATAATACTTGTGTGTATGTATATATATATATACAACAGATACGTACATGGAGAGATCGAGGTCGGTCCCATGGCTATAGGGCATAGCGGCATGAGAGGGTTTTGATAGGGGTTTTATCTTTTAATTAAAGTGCACCATGCCACCACCCACTGCCCTCACTGTACAACCTGCCTATTCTAAACATTCGCAACAGTATTGGGTCCATATCTTTATAAAGTACATATCCATTAAGTACTAATATAACTTTTTTAGTCCGGCTCCATCTATCTTGTTAATGTCTTGTACGCATTTCGCTACGTATATAAACTTAGCGTTGAACAATTGTTGATCTAGGTTTTTTGATAATTCATAGTCTCTAGAGCTCGACTAATTTCTAATTTTTGAAGACCTAACTCATCTTTAATTTAGGGCGAATTTATGTTCGACTTTCTATTCTGGTGGGTTTATTTGTTTCACGAGTCTAATAGTGAAATAACATAAAATGCCACTAGCTATACAATTTCACCCTATTAATGATGACCGGCTTAATAATAGTGAATATGGAGACCAACATTTAGGAACTATATCTCATTTTGTTGAGAAATGAGTTGTTTTAGATTGTGTCCCTAAAACTACTAATTTAGAGACCAAAGTACTTTTGTTCCTAACCTCAAGGGGTTGTCCTAGTGATCAAGACTTAAGACTTAGGGGTTTACTTCCTCCTAAAGTCTCAGGTTCAAAACCTCGTAAGTACCGTCAACTTCTTTCGGGACAGTCCATACAGAGTTTTGCTCTAACTTTAAATGAGACCCCCAGTAATGGACTATGTGATTGATTGGCCTTCCAGGATTAGTCGAGAAGCGTGAATGCTGGCCCGAACACCTGGTTATAAAAAAAAAAAGTACTTTTAAAGACATAGCAAAGCTTCCTGGTGAATTCCTGGTGACCAATTCCTCCATCTACTAGAAGTGAGCCTATTTAACGACAGAGCAAAAGCTTCATGTGAACGAGGCCGATAAGAGTTTGTAGAACTAATTCAAGATTTTGAACCAAAGACATAGGAGAGATGAAACTCCTAAATGTCACAGGAGAGATGAAACTCCTAAATGGCTAAAATCCAAGTCTTGACCACCAAGCCAATGAATGGGGTTCTTGTTTTCATTATTATGACAAAGAAAAATCAGTTTTTCAAAGAATAATCACCCACTGCATTCACTATAAGGCACCGACACGTGATACCCCAACCGCCTCCATACCACACACATGTAAGGTTACAACAATTGGAATTTTAGGGTAAGTGCACAAGGTGTCTAGATATATATACCTAATATGATGGGAAGGACATGCTCACATGAGGCTAACCAGATAATCCATTGGTCCCCAACCTAATTATAAAGCTTTTCCTCCTCTCATAGATCTGTCCTATATCATCTATCTTTTCTTAAAGCTCATGTTGCTTGTCCCAGCCTAAGGATATGATATTTCTCAAATTCAAATGCAACTCTCTTTGGACTAATGTAATGGAGGTATATACTAGTTATTACACAATGTTTGGCAACTCAAGACACCTCTTGAACTAACCTCAAAGTCTAAATTTTTTTGGAGTAAATAAGTACATGACATGGATGTGAAATTACTTCAAAATAACATTGTATAACAATTCATAACATTTCCATAAAAATTTATAACATCAAGACACAAAATTTGTGAACTTTTATAAGTTGGGATGTTCTTTCCTTCTTGTGATGTCATCGGATCCTTTTAATCTCTGTAACTTTTTTTTTATGAAATTAGTAACTTTTCTTGTTGCTCTCTTCTTCTTCTTCTTCATTTTTTTTATTTTTTACTATTCAGAAAAATAGTCAAAGTTGATATTATGAATTTATGAGCTAAATGTTATGAATTTTTGTGAACGATATGTAGATAATATTAATCTTGTGAATTCATTCCCAAATATTATGGATTTTTAAACAATCCATGGGATGCATACTGCACCTAAATTTTGGAGTGCGAATCATAGCAGTTTTCATCTACAACAAAGATGTTCTAGGTGTAACCAACTAATGTAAGCCCTTGAATAAATCCTTTCTGCCGAATTTTGTACGTGCTAAAATTTTGGTACATTATTTTTCATTGCATCACGTGAAAATCTCCGGCTAGGTAGGAACCCTTAAAATTGAGAAGATTATCATTCAATAGTTGAAAGTGCTCTAAAGCACCGATACATACAAAATTGGGTACGGAGGTTTAACTTGAGCTACTCAAATTACACGACTTTGCTCATTTTTTTTGCATCTTAATAAATGTAAATCCAAATCGTTGCTAATTGCTATAGTACTTATTTGCTGTGTAAACATCATATATATATATAGCTCACGGTTCTAATCCACACCCTCCCGGAAATAAGAAAAACACGACTTTTTTTGTGTTGCAAATTATTTTTGGAAAATCCGATCCGTCCAATGTGATCAGAAGGTGTTTTCAAGGGTCCTACATTTTTTGCGAAAACTGCTTGGATCAAGCCCTTCCCGGTTTTTTTTTTTGAAGATTTCCCGCGTGGACCCTTGAAAACACCTTCTGAACACATTGGACGGATCGGATCGTCAAAAAAAAATTTGGATTAAAAGTCCGGAAATTAAAAGTCCGGATTAGAACAAAACTCTATATACATATAGGTGGATTTTCTAGTCCACACCTCCCGGAAATAAGAAAAACATGGCTTTTTTTGTGTTGCGAATTATTTTTGGAAAATCCGAGCCGTCCAATGTGTTCAGAAGGTGTTTTCAAGGGTCCTCGCGGGAAATCTTCAAAAAAAAATACCGGGAAGGGCTTGATCCAAGCAGTTTTTCGCAAAAACTGTATTTATATATTTTTGCGAAAACTGCTTGGATCAAGCCCTTCCCGGTATTTTTTTTTGAAAATTTTCCGCTTAAGGGCCCTTGAAAACACCTTCTGAACACATTGGACGGCTCGGATCGTCAAAAAAAAATTTGGATCATGGAGGTCCGGACTAGAAGCCCTCCCTATATATATATAGGATCAACTTCTAATGAGGGATCCCTCATTTTAAATAAAATGAGGACCAAGCAATTTTTCCACTTTCCGAACTAAATTTTGACGATCCGAACAGTTAGATGTGTTTAAAATGTGTTTTTAAGGTCCACCGCGAAGATTCGTCCAAAAAAAATACCCGCAAGGGTTTCGTCCGATTAGTTTTTGTTAAAAACGTTATATATAGCGTTTTTAACAAAAACTGATCGGATGAAGCCCTTGCGGGTATTTTTTTTGGACGAATCCTTGCGGTGGACCTTAAAAACACATTTTAAACACATCTAACGGTTTGAATCGTCGAAATTTGGTCTGGAAGCATGAGGTCCTCATTTTAAATAAAATGAGGGATCCCTCATTAGAAGTTGATCCTATATATATATAAAATGGACCTCTTTATTACACCCCACTTGTTTTGCCACACCGTAGGAAAAGGTGGACCTATGTTATTAGGGGACAAATGTATACACCTTTAACTTCTAAAGAGAGATAAGCTTGGAGGGAGCTAGGTTACCACTCTGTGAGGAAACTCCTTCCCTCCCTCCCTCCCTCTCTCTCTCTCTCTCTCTCTCTCTCTCTCTCTCTCTCTCTCTCTCCCCTCTTTCTGTGTGTGATCAGAAGTCACAAGAAGAAGTAACTTGGTGGCCATGATTAGTCTTGTTTAATTAGGGTTTTGATCTGGAGTAGGTCTTGGTTCAAAAAGTCACCCAACCTTTGTTCTGGTGAAAGATCCCCCTTGGTTTTCTGGAGCTTCAGTAGTATCTGTATGAAGAATCTTGAAATCAGGTATTACTACATACAAGTTGTTCTATACGTCAAATCTATTTGACCAAGATCAAGTTGGTCTTTAGTGAATCTATTAGATCCATCAACTTTTTGTTTTTTTCATCAATCCATTTCTTTTTTTAGTTCTTTTCAGTTATTTCAAAGATTGGAAGCACAACTTACACAAAGTTAACCATGGAGTTCTACGAAATTAAAAGGGTTAATTCAGATGAAGAACAAGAAGAAGACAAAGAGGAAGAGATGAGAGACATCGAAGGTAACCCTAGTTACTATTCATCTTCTTCCCATACTTCTTCCAACCACCACCAAAGCCGGCAGTGTTTGGGGGCCTCTTTTGATGTGTGGGGAGAAGACGGTTTGAGGTCTTATCACGGAGCTGCAATTGCTGCAACCAAGATCCAAGAATTAGACCTAATGGACTCAGTACCACCACCAAATCGTTCTACCGACCAATCTTGCCAATTGATTGGTAGAAGCAGTGATGTTGATGGGGGCGGTAGTAGTAGTTTCTCCATGCTGGAGAAGGAACACATGTTTCACAAGGTTGTGACACCAAGCGACGTGGGGAAGCTTAACCGCCTCGTGATACCAAAACAACATGCCGAGAAATACTTCCCCCTGGACTATGACCAGCTGAAGGGTCTCCTCTTGAATTTTGAAGATCGGAATGGGAAGGAGTGGAGGTTCAGATACTCTTACTGGAACAGCAGCCAGAGCTATGTCATGACCAAAGGCTGGAGCCGCTTTGTGAAGGACAAGAAACTCGATGCCGGAGATATAGTGTTGTTTGACCGCGGTGTTGGGGAAACGGGCAAGGACCGGTTGTTCATAGATTGGAGGCATCGAACGCTACCTGACACATCTCATCACCTAATCAATGCTCCATTAGGGCTCCAGTGGGGCCGACTCATATATCCGATGCCTCCTTCGCAACCTACGACCATGCCCATGCTACGCCCCGATTACTTTTATCATCAACATCATCATCAGAATCACCAGAATCAATGGGATGGTAGTAGTAGTAGTGGAATACATGACTATGGCGCGATGAATTTGGGACGAATTGGGGGTGCTCAGGAAATGGGAGAAATGATAAGGACTAGGGTTATAAACTCGGTTCCAGTTAGGCATAATAGTGCTGTCGTTGCTCCAAAGCGTCTGAGGTTATTTGGAGTAAACATGGATTGTTCTTCTACACCACAAGAAAATAACGAAACCGTAGTATTGCCTTCTGTGCCATTGCTTGTTACGACAGCTTCAACGGCTTTTTCTTCTTCTTTAGGCCTTCCTCTTCGCCAATCGAGGCCATATGATGGTTCCCCAATGCCTAATTTGCAGCCTGAGTCGAGAGGAAAAGGGTACCGGCGTTACGATATGGATATATGAGAGGATTTATATATCTTGCGCTCATTGGGAATGTATTTGGAAATAAACTTAATTTTCCTGGTTTTGAATTAAATAGCATCTCGCACTTCTTGGCTAGATATGCTCAATCGATCAGGTAAAGAAGCATACATATATAGTTATTTGTTATGTTAAGTGACTACTACACCTTTACTCTCGACTCGAGGGGATTACCATTTATAATAGAGAATTAATGTAACGTAACCATGTGCCTTTTATTTTAGAGTAGTATTTTATTTCATTTTTATGTTTTTTTTTTTTTACTATGTTTAAATAATTGTATAATCAATTGTTCGATCTGATGGGTCCAATGAAGGGTTTGAGGTATTTGATGAGTTAGTTGTTCCTATTTGGATCTCAACTGCACCATCTCTCTCTCTCTCTCTCTCTCTCTCTCTCTCTCTCTCTCTCTCTCTCTCTCTCTCTCTCTCTCTCTCTCTCTCTCTCTCTCTACACCATGGATCTTCACACGAAAGGAAAACCTTGTTAAATAATGTGAGGGAACATATATAACTGTTTTATTGGTTTCTTTAATTTCAATTATGTCTTATGGTGTGTCTTAGTAGCTCCTACATAGGTTGGTCCTAAGAGTGGGTTGCAGAAGCTGCATGGGATGAATGTACTGTCTCAGAGCTGCAGAGCTGTAAAATAAGGTACTTTCTGTACTAAAACAATTAACTCCAATTCCCTGTCTTATAGTGTTATTTCCTTATCATTCTTACATACACATTTAACGCTATAGCTTCTTGAATCTTGATTGTATTGTCCTTTAACCTTCAACTCAATTGCTTATTTTCGTATGATTCAACAGTACCTACTTAGGTCGGTCCTTCTAGTCCATCTCTGCAAGCCTAAGCTATGGGGACACCCATCAATGTTATGCATTTGAATTTTGGTTTCCCCTTGAATGGCTTCCTGATATTTTGTCAAGTTTGAGTGGTACTACTCTTTTTCTTTTATTTTGGCCAGTTTTTTCAGCATTTCGCTGGATTGTTGGCTTTTGCCTTATCCGTGCTATTTGCCGGATGTTGGTTTCTCGATGTACCCTTAGTCGAGCTATAATAAAATTTTTCTTCCCGATAGAAAAAAAAAACAGTACCTACTTAGGTTTTCCTGTTAACGTACAGGTAAGAAATACGCAACAACATACAATGTACGCAAAATAAAACAACGTTATACATCTATGGAAAACATTACAATAAAAACAATTATTTTGATGTGTGCCATATGCACCCATGAGCTGTCTTGAATTCATTATAGTTTGCATCAATATTTGACCACCAATCAAAATTGTTTTCATTACTTTTGCATAGCAATAGTTCATGATTGCTTAAAAATTCAAAACATGCCATATGATATGAGTTTTTTTATCTCGAAGTAATGAATTTTAAGCAAATGTTATGAATTTTTATATAGATATTAAGATTTTTATTAGACTGTTATAAATTAAAGTGATTCAAAGAGGTGCATACTTTATACACCCAAATAGGTGTGCATTGTAACATTTTTATAACTCGTACCTCTTAAGCAAGCTAGATTTTGAATAGCAGCCAATACGATAGCGTATCCGCCACTACAATGATGACTGGTGGGTGAAGTAACCTAGAACGACAACAAAAACAGGGAGAAAACCAGTAACGTGCAAAAACGAGGGCCTCCATTGCTGTTAAGCCCCAACCAATTTCACCCAACAGTGAAACCAGCGGAGACCCAAATGCCAACACAAGCAGAGAGCTGGATAGTGAATGGGAAAAGGGAGGAAGAAGAAGAGAAGAACCAAAACTTCGCCGCCATTGCCGCCGCTAAGAAGAGGGGAGAACAGCCGTCAAAACGCTCTCCAAAAACAACCAATCCAAACCTAAAAGAAGAAAAAAGAGGTGGAGAGAGAGAGAGAGGAAGGAGGGGGGAGAAGGAGCAGCGTTTTAGAGAGAGAGAGAGAGAGAGAGGAGCGTGGCCGTACGGTACCGTTACACCCTAAATACAACTAATAGGCAAAACTTGCATGTGCGTCGGTCCATTCTGGATACGTATTGTTTCTTATCCGATCATCTCTTTGCACTTCAACACTATAACTTCTTCAAGTGCGCAGGAAATTACTTCATAAATTTATGACCAATTCTCCCAATTCTTGATGCATATCATTTGGTACTCCCGCTAGCACTATTTAAAACCTTTGCTCTTTTCCGTTTCTTTTCCCCTTTTTTTTTTAAGCTTTTCCTTTGCCACTAGGTACCCAGGTGTATTTGTTTTCAAGACAACCTGATTTGCCTCTCTGGCATAGAATTCACTTGTATGTTATTGTTTAAACTTCTTAATTTGCCACTGACCACTTTTTTTTTTTTTTTAGAGTCAAACCGCCACAAGATGATTATTAAAGCAATTACAACAATTATTAAAGTGAGCTTGTATGGAAGAAAAATTATTAATGATAACTAAATACTACTTTGTTGATTATTAGTTATTAGTTAGCTTTATCGGGTTTAGTACGATCTTTGTAACCCATGATTTGTCTCTCTTGCAGAATTCATATTGACGTGGAAATAGAAAGGCAGGCTTATTTCGTGCATTAATCTGTTTTTTTTTGTTTTTTTCTTCTGATAATTTTTTTTGGATTTTTTTCCTAAAATTTAAATTTCTATTTTGGTATTTGGAAGTCCCTTGTAATGTTAGTTAAAAATTTCTTTACTCAGGGTATATTTGTATACTATAATTAAAAATAAGGCTTGTTTTACTTTCCATTATGTGTATGGTGCATGTGTGTACGTATACTTACATCATCGTGAATGTTTCCTTAACTCTCTCAGTAACAACTGTGCGTAGTATTTGGCTTCTCCTCGATGTACCCATTATTGAGTTTAATAAAAAATTTGTTGCCGATAAAAAAAAAAGAAGCTGATTGTTGTACAACTACATGACTACTAGTTGCTTTGACCATTGGCTTTTCATTTAACAATATTAATGTTATGAATTTATGTGCAAATTAACATATTATGGAGGTCTATGCCTTGTAAGTTTGATTTGTTCCACTTCCATATATACATTCAAGGTTAAATTTCTATGCATGTATAAATCTATGGCCTGGTATTATATATTCGCATTCCTAATTGGTATTGATATTCTGGATTAACATGCAAAAAGTTATGAATTCAAAAAGTTATGAATCTACGGCAGTTTAATGCATGTGGGCCTCACACGATAGATGTGAGACCCAAAATGCATTGGACGACTAAAGACCGTCAGTATGCAAATATGTGTTTGGATATCCGTGTCCAGAACATTTTTCTAATTCAAATAAACATAAATTAAGTAGCCAGTAATATACTATTCTATATCGCAGCTCATTAATTGCTTCAGTCTTTGAGAGTATAAATTTGTCCAAAAATGATATATACACTCCCTCTCAGCCACTCCTAGTCACACACTCTCTCACATGAGGTGTGGTCCCCACATGTGGACTCCATGTGGGCCTCACACTCCATGTGAGAGAAGGTGTGACTGAGAGTAGCTGGGGAGGGAGTGTATGTATCACTATTGAAATTTGTCTGACCTAGAAACACTTAAACAAAATACATAGAAGTAAATGAAGTTGATCGAGGATATCTATAAAGCAGAGGGTATAAACACGCATTTATCACTTATCAGCCATGTCTTTCTTTTTTTGGTTAAAAAGTAGGAAGCATGCATCAAGCTGGTTTTGTCTTTAACCGGCACATGCATTGATGGCATGCCGAACAAGTTACTGCAAAATGCAAGTTAACATGCATATATAAAAGCAACAATGTCCCTTCATTAATTACTAATCAAAAAAAAAAAAAAAAACAATGTCCCTTCATTCTTAATTAATTTATACAATATTACAGATAAAGGTTTGTAATTCCTACTGCAAAAAGTGCCAATTACTGACAATAATTATTTTGTCATTCACAAGCTATTACTATCCCCAAAATACTTGTAAGTGTAAATTCCTAAGCTGGAAAGAGATTAGACTAGGTCTCCATAGGCGTAGGCATAGTTAGTGCTAATAACCCAGCCACGTGCATGCAATGCAGATTAATTTAATAGGGTAAATTACACTGACCTCCCCTGAGGTTTCTGACTTGTACACTGAGCACCCCTACTTTATCTGAAATAGCACTGACCTCCCCTGAGTTTTATATTTTAGTATCAAAAGCACCCTTCAACAGTACCGACGGGTACCGACGGCGCCAGGGACCCCCTTGTGGGTCCCCAACGGTCAATCTGAGTCGTCCGTTCATTCCAAAATCGAATTCCGAGTGGGTCTACGCGGGAATCACCTCAATCGGACGGTTCTAAGTGCTCGATCCAAAATCACCCCATTTCGTTCAAAAATTTTGGATCGAGCACTTAGGATTGTCCGATTGAGGTGATTCCCGCGTAGACCCACTCGAAATTTGATTTTGGAATGAACGGCTCAGATCGACCGTTGGGGACCCACAAGGGGGTCCCCG
The DNA here is from genome assembly GCA_963854785.1 of Vaccinium vitis-idaea. Lineage (NCBI taxonomy): Eukaryota > Viridiplantae > Streptophyta > Magnoliopsida > Ericales > Ericaceae > Vaccinium > Vaccinium vitis-idaea. The sequence goes on along the minus strand of OY978217.1, from coordinate 24,745,371 downwards.
GCGCCATCGGTACCTGTCAGTATTGTTGAAGGGTGCTTTTGATACTAAAATATAAAACTCAGGGGAGGTCAGTGCTATTTCAGATAAAGTAGGGGTGGTCAGTGTACAAGTCAGAAACCTTAGGGGAGGTCAGTGTAATTTACCCTATTTAATAAGGTTTCAATTTCAAGGGTTTTTTTTTTAATTTCCACCTAGGGATCTTGTACTCTTTGTTTTCTTTGGATTTTAATCTCAAAATGTCGCAGGATGTGTGTGTTCTACTTTAATTACTGCCAGGCTGATTTTGCCTCCAAAACCCTCAACTATGGGAGTGTTTTCCATAAATTATGTTGCATTAATGCCATACGGTTTTTAATATATAAATATAATACTCTATTAACTTAACCACCCACTAAAATCTTTAATTATTAATTCGTTGGAACCCTAGATGAGGCGAAGGAAATATGTGCTCAAAAGTAATATATAAACATAAACATGCCCTATGGGCGGCCGGAACCTAATTTTTGTACGAGGGGGGGCAAATTTGGAGTTTCCAGATCTCGACTTCGACATTGACGGCGGCGGCGGCGGCTGTCACGACAGGCTCCGACGGTTTACTATTTTTTTCCTTTTCCTTTTCTGTTTTGAATTTATGTTTTCTTCTCTTTTTTTTTATAGGTGGCTGTATTTGTTTGATTGGTTAATTAATGCATTTATCTCTTCATAAAAAATAAAAAATAAAAATAGAAAACGTAAACATGCCCAAAACATGGTGAAAATAAAAGAATTTGCTAAAAGTTAACCGACAGAAAGGTCATCATTTTTGTTTTACTTGTCAAAAGGTTATGAAAGGGTAATATTTGAATCTTTCAAAGCTCAGAGCCAAAAATGCCTTTGGATTGGACCATGGCCTTAACAAAGTTTACGATGGTCTCGAATTGCTATTCCCTTTTCTTTTGTTATGCGTTTTGGATCAAACTACAAGTTAATATAATTAACACAAAGGTTGAAGTGGAACACATTGAAATAGCTAGAAATCAAGGTTAAAGCAAACCATAGTATATGTCAACACCAATTGGGAGCTTCTAAGTGCAAACTGTAGTGGGCCGAAATCTAGCGGTCCAAAGTGGGCTCGGAGAACGAGCCCAGAAGGACCAAGGCCCAGAATAAAGCTTTAAGCCCAGCTCAGGGATATAACGAGGTGGGCCGTTCGAGACGGTCTCACCTGAGACGACTCGGTTTCTCGGCCGAACTGGACCACAATCCGGACGAATCATCCAAGACGGATTAAATCCGAGATAGTTTAGATGGAAGTCTGAGATACCGGAGACGTCATATGTGATGTCATCTGAGGCAGTTAACGTAAGTAACAGATCGGGAAAGGCACATGTGCATGCTACAGCTGTCCCTACGTCATGGTGACGGTATCCGAGCGGTTACGCTACGTGTCAGTACCTCATTCGAGGACCTGTGCATGCAATTGTAACAGCTTTGGCTCGTGATGCACAGTGACGTCATCCGATCCAGATTACTGATCTACCCCTGTACTTAGGGAGCCTATATAAAGGAAGAGGAGGAATCCTATTGACGTACACAACACTTTCTCTCTTTACACATACTCTCTCTGGTACTTCTACTTTCGATCTCTCACTAGGGCGTTAGAGTGCCTTCCCTGGCCACATTTCGGCCAAGTTTGGCACTAACGACGGGCGATACGTGTGCAGGTGTACCAAGGAAACCTTGCTCGTTGCTCTTAAGGGTTAAGGAAGAGTTCAAGAGGTACATCTGGAAATCAGGGCACCACAATTGGCGACTCCGCTGGGGACACGAACCCAGAATCTCCAGTGTTCCTTCCTAGATCGGCCTCATTTCTCTTTTCTTTCTCTCTTCTCTTGACTCAACACCATGGGTGGCGAGCCAACTCATCCGACTCACTCGACCCAACCAAACCCCACTAACCCAACCCACCCATCCTCCTCTAGAGATCCCAAAACAACTCCTCATATCTCCGTCTCAGTTCTTCCGGGTCACGCCGGACTCACTCCGAGCCTGGACTCTCAGAAACTCATTCATCACCTGGAGGAGCGAGACGCCGCGATGCGGGCTCAGATCGCCAAGTTGTCCGAGACTGTGAAGAAGAAGGCAGCGGTGGAGGCTACCACAACGTCTCGCGGAGGCGTATATTCAGAGTTGCTCGGTTAAAGATCGCCTTGGTAACCCTAGTGATGAGAGGGCTCACAATAAGGCTCTCGTGCTTCGGCACGGGAACCCGTTGACCGAGCACCTCTTAAGGGGGAACCATGGTGATTCTTCTCGACACCGTTCGACACAGTTCTAGAAGAGTGCGAGAAGGCCTTGCAGCACTTGAAGACTTATCTATCTGAGCCTCCTCTGTTTGGGACGCCTCAGGAAAATGAAGATCTGTTTATCTACCTCTCCGTCTCTCCACATGCGGTCAGCTCTGTACTCGTTCCTAGCAGAGGGTACTGAGCACCGCTCGGTTTACTATTCTAGCAAGACCCTAACCGGTGTCGAGACGAGGTACCTTCCCCTTGAAAAGGTTGCCTTTGCTCTCGTCACTGCCTCTTGGAAGCTGCTCCCCTACTTCTAAGCTCATACAATCATTGTTCTCACCGAGTATCCTTTGAAGGCTCTATTCCGACGAGTTGACCTTTCCACCCGAGTCTCCAAGTGGGCTTGTGAGATAGCCAACTTTGACATTTAGTACCGTCCGAGAACAACTATCAAGGTGCAGGTGTTGGATGACTTCATTGCCGAGCTAACACCAGGAGTAGAGAAGCCAAAAGAAGATAAACCCAACCCAACCCCACCCGAGCAACCTATTATTGAAGACCCTGATGCACCCGTGACAATTGAAGATGTTACTGACCAGGCCTCAGAGGATGACTCAACCTCCCAAACTACAGTTGAGGGACCAAAGGATGAAATTAAGCAACCAACCGGCTCGGAAGGAGATCTAAGCTAAATTGCAGATGAAGACCAAGCAACCGTCCCATTTGCCATTTGCCATTTTCCACTTGGCACATGTTTCATGGTAGCGCTTGGAAATTACATCTAGATGGAGCATCAAACCACCGAGGAGCTGGAGCAGGAGTAGTTTTGGTCTCTCCGGAAGGAATAATTCATGAGAACGCCATCACTATTGATTTTCCTGCCTCTAACAACGAGGCTGAGTACGAAGCTGAAAAAATCAGGGTTCCCTAAAAATCCGTAAAAACCCTAACAGCAGAAATTCACTAGTTAATACTACCAGCAGAAATTCACGCAAACAGTCAAACCCCACAACACAGAGATGTACGTGGAAAACCCTAAATGGGTAAAAAACCACGGGAAGGAATCAAAATCACTATACTCATTGTGCAGTTACAGATATACTTATCCAAACGATGTAAATCCTCACAAAGTTCTAAGTATCACCTGCTAAGTCACACGTACACCGCACTCAGTGATCTTGATCGCCAACACCTTGAATCGCACAAGCCTTCCTTGGATACTTTCGGAATCCCACCAAAAGTATTCCCTAGAAATCACTTCTAGATTGTAGAGAACTTCTTGGAGATGAACATGTCTGATTGTGTTGAAACTCCAAGGTTATAATCACTCAAAAGATCAAGAAACCTTTTTCTCTCTCTTCCCAAAAAGTGCAGCTACTGTAAGCATGAGAGATAATGAAAAAACCCTAGCACATCGATATTTATAGATAGCTATCCACGCCCAACTTGCTCGACAGGTTGCTTGAGCAAGTCCTGGAGTTATTCTTGCCAGAAGAGTTGCTGGACATGTTGCTCGAGCAAGTCTTGAGCAACTTCTGAACTAGTAAAATATCTACTCAACTCACCACTAAAATACATACTATCGCACTCTCAACCATTACATAAAGAGATGATTCCTTTCTACACCTAAACAGACACTCTAAAAAATAAATTTACAACTCGATGTAAATGTGTGTTTTGTCAAACGGAATTGCCAAAAAAAAGAACTCCGAAACTTGGTCCTTAGAATCTCCCCATTTGGCACTTCCATGACAAAACACACTACAAAGGCAATCTATCCTATATGAACGAGTTGTAGAGAGCCTGCAAACAAAACTCAACATCCAAATATATTAGAACAGTAGGCAATCTACTCCCCCTTTTTGACATGGAATATCAAAGGGCGAATATGATAAACAATAAAGCAATAAATGTGAACAAAGGAGAATATTGAACAATTAAAGACCAAGAGAAGCAGCCAAGAGAAATATTTAAGAGAGAAACGAACACTAGCACAAATAGCATGATGCCTAAACTCAATAGCAGACAAAGTAGTAAAAGCACGCAAAGCTCAATAAAACATAATCAAACTCAATGCTAAAAGATTATAAATTTTTTGAAGATATGAGCATGAGAATGTTTTAGCGCAAGTATTATATCATGAGATGAGATGAACAAGACATCCAAACTTTAAGACACAACTTGATGATAGAACACCATGCAAGGTAGAAGAAATACAACACACTATGATCAACGACATGTGAGGAAAGTGTGTGTATGCATCCATTGCCTAGATATCAGGTTAGCTCAATTTAGGACCCATATTCTCATGAACAATAGGAGTATCAAGATGACTCCCCCTCAAGAAGTCAAACCAAGCTAGGTCCTCAATGATTTTTTTGTTGATAAGTACTTGCGGAGCTCCCCCTCAACTTCTAATTTTTATTCTTTTTACAATGTATTCTCTTTTACCCCACTCGCCGTTTGAAGCGACCGTCCGAACTGGATAGAGCCGAATGCAACCAGTTACTAAGCAAGTGGTCCAATACTAAAACCACCTTTTCCATAAACTCTCAATTTTTACATAACCTCACCGAGGAAAATAATTTTTTTATTGTATTTTGCACTATCATCGGCGGCTTTCACCCTACTAGGACTTCTGTCCTATAGGTAGCCCTTTTCTCAAGTCATCCATTCTCTCAATTCCGGAGAGGGAGATGGAGACAAAAAAGAAATGGTGGTGGATGGATTTCAACATCACATTTGGAATTCTAACCACGGGTCAATCTCAAGATACGGACCAAGTGTATGAGAACAAGACCCCTAACTGTCAACCATCCATAATAGCCATGAACAAGTGTACAGAATGTCGGATACTCATGGTTTATTGACATTCAAATGTTCTTGCAGTGAAAATACCAAAAATAAGTGCAATAAAAAAATACGGATGAACATGTTCATAAAATCCGATGATATTCAACTACGCACTGAAGACTATCATGCTCAATCCACACAACAACTGATAAAACAGACACACATAATTTTTTTTTTTATTAAAAAAATGAAAAAAAACGAAACAAACTATGAAACTCCATAACTCTTGATATCGAAAAATGCAAGATCAAATAAACCTAAATTATGGAACCACGAACTAGCCTCAAAAGGCAAGGCCGACCTCTCCAAATGAACTGTAGTCATCTAGAGAGTCAAGATCATCATCAACATTAGAGACCAAATTAATTTTACGAACCCAAACCTGTCTAGTCTTGCCCTTTTCACTAGTCTTTTTAGTGGTCATGGGTGTTGAATTTACCTTTGTAAAATTAGCATGCGAATGGGTTTTATGTTTAGGTCTTTGAAAAAAATCCCTATGATTATTCATGTTATAATAGCGGGGAGGAGTCCTATTATAGCCATGAAGGGCAAAACAATAAGGACGAATATGACCTCTAATTCCACAATGATGGCAAGTGGGTGCAAAATTATTATTACAATAAGAATGAGCTACATATGCATCATGTGAAGTGTATGACTCATGAAACTTTCTATAGTTCGGTCTAATATGACCAGTCATACCGCAATAGTGACAAGTAGGAACGAATTTAACAACATGATTAAAAACTTGAGACTTAGCATTATTAATAACTTTAGTTTTTACCTCCTTGCGTTTGGGATGTCCATGTGCCACTGTTGTCGTTTGCTTCTTTGGCGTGGGAGAATTGAGCTTGTTCTGTACGCCATTAGCATTCTTCTTCTTATCTTTATGATTAGTCCCTTCTTTCCCAATTGGCGGAGTTGAAGATGTCGCATGATAACCAAGCCCTGAACAATCGCTAGGATGCCGTTGGATGGAAAGAATATGATCCAACACTTGGGTCCCAGTCTTTGTATCATCTTCTAATTTTTCCTTAGACTTCGCATTAGTCAATGTCTTGTTTTTTGTCAAGAAGGAGCTCAATTTATTTATTTCTCTCATCACTCTCTTGAGTGCATTCATTCAGAATATTCTCTAAATTCTTGACCTTATCGGAAAGTTTATCATTCACACTCATCATTTTTTTAACAAAAGCACGGAGTTTGTTATACTCCTCTCTGATCTCATCTAAATTATCATAGTTTTCTGGCTTGCTATTATCAGTCTCCGAACCACTCGATCCAGAAAGACCTTAAGGATTTAGGGATACTCCAAAAGCCAGAAAGTTTCTATTATCATTTTCGTCGCCCTCCAATTCTTCATTCGATTCATCAGAGTCGCTATCATCCCACGTTTGAGCAACAAAAACCATCTTTTTCTTTTTATTGGCACAATCTTGGGCATAATGACCAAAACCATGACACTCAAAACACTATGGTCCCTCAGGTGGTCCTTTTCCCTCATTTCTAATTTTTTTAGAAAATTCTCATTTTCCTTTATCATTTTTCTTTTTCATACTATTTTTAAATTGTTTGAAAAAAGCTTTCATCTCCTCAAAATCGACATCATTATCATATATCTGAACCTTTCTTATTTTTTTGAGTACTTTTAAAAGCAATTGAAGACTCCGAATGTTTTACTTTAGGCTGAACAGGTTCAGATTGCAATAGGTCAACCTCATAAGTTTGGAGAATCCCAACTATTCCATGAACAGATTTTTCTTTTAATTTTCTCTTAACCTCCATCATAGTTACTTGAGTTTTAAATCTAGGAGGTAAGGAGCGTAATTTTTTTTTTAATAATACGAAAGGAAGGAATTGGTTCACCCAAGTTCTCACAGCTATTGACGATGGCGATGAGCTTGGAATAAAATTGATTGAAGGTCTCTTCCTCCTGCATTCTGATGGTCTCAAACTCCGTAGTAAGTCTTTGCAGCTTAGACTGCTTAACCACGTCTGTCCCCTCGTGACAAGTAACCAGAACGTCCCATGCCTCTTTCGCTATTTCACAGTTAGCTATTTTCCTGTGCTCATTAATATCAACAGCAGAAAATAAAATATCAAGTGCACGGTTGTTAGCATGAAGTAATGATTTTTCAGCGACTGATAACTTAGATTGGGTTTTTTTAACCTGTTTGTCCTCTACAGTTTTCATGGGCCGAGTGTACCCCACAATACATGAATCCCAAATTTCTTCACCTACTGATCTCATTATAGCCTTTATTATTGATTTTCAGTAATCAAAATTATTAGCATCAAGTATAGGCAAATTTCTAGACACTTGATTCATATTCATACTCATGATGGATCTGCTCTAGGAAAATAAATCCTAACGGAAGGAGCAGCTCGCTCTGATACCAATTGAAAAAATCAGGGTTCCCTAAAAATCCATAAAAACCCTAACAGTATGAATGTGAATCACTAGTTAATACTACCAGCAGAAATTCACGCAAGGAGTCAAACCCCACAACACAGAGATATACGTGAAAAACCCTAAATGGGTAAAAAAAACCACGGAAATGAATCAAAATCACAATACTCATTGTGCAGTTACAGATATACTTATCCAAACGATGTAAATCCTCACAAAGTTCTAAGTATCACCTGTCGAGTCACACGTACACCGCACCCAGTGATCTTGATCGCCGACGCCTTGAATCGAACAAGCCTTCCTTGGATACTTTCGGAATCCCACCAAAAGTATTCCCTAGAAATCACTTCTAGATTGTAGAGAACTTCTTGGAGATGAACATGTAGTTGTACGATTGTTCGATTGTGTTGAAACTCCAAGGTTATAATCACTCAAAAGATCAAGAAACCCTTTTCTCTCTCTTTCCAAAAAGTGCGGCTGTTGTAAGTATGAGAGATAATGAAAAAATCCTAGCACATCGGTATTTATAGATAGCTATCCGCGCTGAACTTGCTCGACATGTTGCTCGAGCAAGTCCTGGAGTTATTCTTGCCAGAAGAGTTGCTGGACATGTTGCTCGAGCAAGTCTTGAGCAACTTCTGAACTAGTAAAATAACCTACTCAACTCACCACTAAAATACATATTATCGCACTTGCAACCATTACATAAAGAGATGATTCATTTCCACACCTAAACAGACACTCTAAAAAATAAAATTACAACTCGATGTAAATGTGTGTTTTGTCAAACGGAATTGTCAAAACAAAGAACTCCGAGACTTGGTCCTTACAGAAGCCCTCCTTACTGGCCTTCGGCTAGCCGAGGTGATGGACGTAAAGACCCTACTGATTTACAGCGACTCTCTGCTCGTTGTGAACCAGCTTAACGGTGAATATGATGCTAAGGATGGCAGGATGGCTAAGTATCTCGACTTAGCAAGAAGCTTAACCGAGAAGTTTAAAGAAATTGAAGTACATCAAGTAGGCCGAGATTACAACGCCCATGCTGATGCACTTGCAGGGTTGGCCTCAGCTTGCAAGGCTTTCGAGCAACGAACCATCTCGTTTGGTACAATTTCAAATTCGAGCTCCGATCCACCTCAGATGCCAATCCTGAACATCGAGCTTTTGCCAAGCTGGATGGATGAACTTGTTTTCTATCTCCGAGACGACAATCTGCCTGAAGACAGACGAGAAGCACACCGAATCAGATGCAAAGCTGCAAACTATTGGCTCTCACCAACTTGCTCACATTCCCGGATAGGACCGTACCTCATGGTGGTCCATCAGAACCAAGTTCACTCCATACTCCAAGAGATCCATTCTGGTAGTAGAGGCTGCCACTCGGGAGGAAGGTCTATTGCTCACCGAGCCATCACTCAGGGGTATTGGTGGCCTAAGATGAAAGAAGATGCCGAAGTGTTTGTTCAGAGGTGCCATATATGCCAGTTGTTCAAGCCGTTGATCCATCAGCCAGCCGAGGACCTCCAGCCAATTGTCAGTCTGTGGCCCTTTGATCAGTGGGGCTTTGACATCGTGGGCAAGCTTCCACTTGCTCCAGGAGGATTTCGCTACCTAATCTCTGCCACTGACTACTTCTCGAAATGAGTTGAAGGTGAGCCTCTTGTTTTCATTACCGAGGCAAATGTGAAGAGCTTTCTATGGCAGAATATCATCTCTCTGTATGGAGTCCCATACGCTATCGTCTCGGATAACGAAAAGCAGTTTACTGGGAAGCAAATAAAGGAAGTGTGTGACAAGCTCGGAGTTCGCTTCTTCAACTCCACTCTTGTTTACCCTCAAGGTAACGGCCAGGCCGAGGCGTCTAACAAGACGGTCGCGGATGGACTCAAGAGAAGGTTAATTGCGAAACGAGGAAAATGGGTCGAAGAGCTCCCTCACGTCCTTTGGGCTTTCCAGACCACACTGAGACGTTCTACTGGACAGACCCCGTACTCACTTGCTTACGGTGTTGAAGCCGTTATCCCTATCCAGAAGGGGTTACCTACAATTCGTACCGAGTACTTTGGTGAAGCTACAAATGATACGACCCTAAGTAACAATCTGGATCTGGCCGAGGAGAAGAGGGAAGCAGCTCGGGTCAAGTTGGCAGCTTATCAACAGGAGGTGGCTAAAGAATACAATAAGATGGTTCGGATGAGGACTTTCTGCCCAGATGACTTGGTGCTCAAGAAGGTCACGAACAAGCAAGAAGAAGAAACTGATGCCAAATTGGGACAGTCCCTACCGAGTCATGAAGAAAATCGGGAAAGGAGCCTACCAGTTGGAAGATATGGATGGAAAGCTCGTTGATAAGCCTTGGAACGCCTACAACTTGAGGAAATATTACTGTGGATGGCCCGCGGATGGTTCGGTTTTGCATTTGAAAAGATTGTGATTGTTAGAGTCGCCACCCGGATTTGAGGTCCGAACCCGAGAAACCGATTTCAAAAATGACTCATTTGCCCATTAAAAAAAAAGAATTTACTGGTCATGGCGGAACCAAAGATTTCTCGAATTCGGGGGTTTGGTTACGAGAGGGGAAGGGTTTTACGGCACCCCTCTCGCCCGGTCCGTGAACCGGTCTCTATTCAACATTTTGTGGGATTTTGAAAATACTTGAAATTCGATTTATCCACGTAGACGGGGAATTGGGGATAGGAATCACATAACAACAATATATACACAAAAGATACGAATCTACGGCGGATGCTCGTGCACGTGATCTACATGGGTGATGATGATAACAATAAAGAAAATTACAACAAATATTCACAGAAGTAAATAACAACAGAAACTGTACTTCGACACAAGAGACTGTTCAGAACTGGGCTTGAGCACAAAAGTTAGCAGAACAGAGACTGTTCAGAACTGGGCTTGAGCGCTCAATGCCTGAGGCTTGAGCGCTCAACCCCTATTGCAACTGTAAATTTAAAAAGCGTTTTGTTCAGTTATTTTAGACCCTGTAAGACCAATGCAAGTACAGAAAGCTTGCTTGGACCTACTTGTCTTAGAGAAAGCACAAAAGTTAGCAGAACAGAGACTGTTCAGAACTGGGCTTGAGCGCTCAACCCCTGTTGCAACTGTAAATTTAAAAAGCGTTTTGTTCAGTTATTTTAGACACTGTAAGCCCAATGCAAGTACAGAAAGCTTGCTTGGACCTACTTGTCTTCCTCAGAAAGACCAAAACAGTGTGGTTTTCACATATTTGAGTACCTTTTGAAGATGATTGTAACTTGAGCTTGATTCTTGGCTTGGTAGTGGTTGATTTTGGACGTTTTGGTTGGTATTCTAGATGAGTGAGACAATGTATGTGATTGATTGATGATCAAAGATCAAATTTAGAGCTTGAAAGATGGTTTTTGTAAGTGGTTTAGATTGTGAGTGAGTGGTTTTGTAGAGAGAGAAAGTGGTGAACGATTTTAAGGGCTGTAAGAGGGCTGGAGTGTGTGTCCCTGGTCCCCCAAACCAGTGGGCAATGGCTGGTTTTTATAGGGAGTGAGTGGGAGGGAAGAGAGGAGAGAGAGAGAGTGGGTTTTGTATTTGAAATGGGGTAGGAGTAGCTTTAGGAGTAGATTAGGGCAATGTAGGATGTATTATACATGTACAAGACGTAGACAATCAGTTAGACGCTCCTCCCTGCATGAAATCTCATGATGAGATACTCTGCAGATTCCTGACTGAGATCAGAGTTGAGCGCTCAAAGACATGGGATTGAGCGCTCAAGGTGGAATTTTTGGGTTTGAGCGCTCAAGGTCCAGAGCTTGAGCGCTCAAGGTTACTGGTGGCAGGTTGATGGTTTTGCTTGGTTTGGTTATTTTTAGGTGATTTTGGACTGTTTGGCGATGTTTGGTTGATTTTGATCAAGTTCAAGCCATTTTCACCAGTTTCGGGTAGTCGTGATTGGTCCGTTTCATCATCGGGAATGCTCGAGCGCATCCCGGGTTCAAAATCGGGGTGTCTACAATTACGCCTAAAGTTTTTGTTGCTCTCGGATAGTTTTTCTGAACTTCAAGTTCTTTCAAAGGATGATGTATTACCAAGCTTCAAATGAATGGAAAGTTACTCGTTTACAATTGATGTCTCTTATAATTAATCATGTCTCAGTATTCATACGAAACGGCTTCGGCCAAGACATACTTGACAAATGGGACTTTCCCATACGATCTCTCGGTACGAGTATCGAGCCAATCTTGTGATCATTTCATAATCAGACCATTTATACGACACCTAAATGGTGGTAACAATATAAACGCTTCGGTTCACTAGCCGAGCTCGAAAAACTATCCCATTCCAAGGGGTATTGATCAAACGGTTAGCTTGTTTTTGCAAATTATCCAATTGGCTCGGTTTTGCGTGCTGAACCAACAGGACTGGCCCTGAGGTGAAGCCAGAGGTGCGGTGGCTTTAGGCCCGTAATTTAAGCAAAAAAATTGGGGCCCATTTTCAATAGAAGTTGTTTTTATAATATATATATATACACTATGACTTATGAAACCCAACGTCAGAGATTGTCATGGTGGTGAGTGTGCGTCCACTATAGGTAAAGTGTACCAGGTTCGAAACACGGCAGCGCCGTCGCTTGCTTGTTAATTTTTTTCCCTCAGTTTTTTTATTGATACAACATACTCCATAGCTCTTGAAACCACTTGTATTAGTATAAATTAACACAACATACCCCATATTTTGATAAGTTTTTTTAATCTTCATTTATTAATTCTAATTTTATGTTTAATTTTTAATATCAAATTCACAAATACCTAATTTTTGACAATAACAAAAAAAAAAAAAAATTATTTTTAGTCAACGAACTTCAGTAGAACATGCTTAAAGGTAATAATCTTTTACTGTTAAAAATAATATTCTTACAATTACAAATAATAACATGATTAGTTAGAAAAATGCATTCTATGAGCAGTACTTCGGAAAAAAATCTCCAATGATATAAAAAATTTGAAAGTTTATATTTGTTAAATTACGAAGCTAAAATACCACGTTAATTCTTTTTACCATTTATAGTCACTGATATGGATTTTTTTTTTTTTTTTGGATAGAAAACCTAGGGCCCTATTTTTCAAATTCGCTTTAAGCCTCCCAAATGTCAGGGCCGGCCCTGCGAACCAAATAAAAGAATCCTCTAATGGGGGTATTGATCTAATGATAACTTATTTTTCTAAGTTACAGAAACCGACTCGGTACAAGTTCCCGAGCAAACGAACCACTTTTTAGGGGTATTGAACTTTCAACTATTGTATATTCGAGACTTATCCATACAATTTGATCCGAACCAAATCTTAACGAATTGGCTCTCGGTTATCAACACTTGTGAAAATTTCCTTAAATTTTTACAAATCTTTTACACATGACAAAATTCAACCATCATACATATTCACAATTGACTCGGCAATATATCCGAGCAAACCAATTACTCTTATAAGTCTATCTCTATCCGAGCATTTTCTGGGTATTTAGTTACTTCGGATTGGCTTTCATGCCTTAGAAAAATTTTCATCATATTTCAACTTAGGCCAGGGGTATTTTATTGCCCTTAGCCGAGACGAATGTGGGTATTATTATATGACAAAAGAAGTTTCTTAGAAAGGATCATTCAAGCACAATTCAAAAGAAAGAAGCATGCATCTATTCACCCATTCAAAAACAAAAAGAGCATTGTTATGAAGTACCAAATGACAACCACAAACCACCACAACGGTCTGGCATAAAATTCCACCAGCCGCGATCAAAACAACCACAGAAATAGTTCGGGGGGAGAGAGAGAGAGATATTGTTCAAAACAAAAAAGACCACAACTTCCTCGGACTTCAAGTTTCCTTTGGTACAGCATCTCCTTCACCTTCAGCTTACTCCACAACGTTCTCTTCAATTGCCTCCTCCTCTTCCTCCTCCCCGGCAGGAACCTCGATCTCAGGGAGCTCCATTTCGGGCACCTTGCGGAGATCGGACTCGGTATGAACGCTGGCAACTTCCAAACCGAGCCCATATCCTTTCGCAACACCTTTGAAGTAAAAAAAATTTGCTCCTTTCTTGAAGCCTCCATTGTGGATCTCGGTAACTTGCCCTTTCTAATGTTCAAATACCTTTTTCTTCACCTCTTCAAACCCTGCGACATGGGTATCGGTCTGCTCTTTTTTGTGCTTCTCGGCCTGTTCCCCCATCTGTAGCTTAAGGTCTCCCACTTGCTTCTTCAGCTCGTCCATCTCAGCTAGCTGTTTCTTAACCGCCTCAAACTCCGAGAGCTATAGTTTGGCAGCTGCAATCTCGTTCTCGGAAGTCTTCCTTTTTTGGACCTCATCTTGGTATTTTTGTTTCAATGACGTGAACGAGGTTGACATATTGACAACCTTTTGATGGTACCCAAGAATAGACTGGTTGGCCTGAAATAGGATGACACAATAAGTAAGGAATTTCTAAAAGATTAAAAGAAAAAGAGACCATTCTCGGATATCATACTTACCAGGGTCAAGTAGGAGAACATGTCTACAATATTGCCTTCAAGATCGGAAGGAAGCTGCTTCATGTCCTCAGGCAGGTAAACCCCCTGAAACACGGGGTAACCAAGCCTGGGATTGGCTCGGACACTATCAGTTGTGAGCACGGGCAGTCCCTGCTTGACCTGAGGGGAGAAGATAAAAGGAGTAGGAGAAGAGGCTTGAGTATTAGCATCCTTGGACGGGGCACCTTTCTCGATTGGCTGCTTCTCGGTGACAACCTTCTCTTTTGGAGCATCCTTCCCAAAACCCGAGCCTTGCGCAAGTTTTTGCTTGTTTAACTCAGCAGCAGTGGTCTCGGCTATTGCAGGGGCTCTTTTTGTTTAGGCCGGAGTGCCTGTAGCGGCTGGGATGGTGGGTTTCTTCGACTTCTTGTTCGACAGGAGGCTCGAAAGATCGTCCAGATTCCCACCCATTTCTTCTTCTTCAAATTCTTCTTCTCGGGGTTCTCGGATTTTGCCGATCAAATCTTGAAGCTCTTGTCGGTGGAGATCTAGCTCGGAATCAGAGCTTACCTCAACAACAACGACAGTTTTACCCTTTCGGCTCGCTCCTCTCTTCCGTTTGCGGCTCGGCTCGGCTTCCTCGGATGAAGTGGTTTTGGAGTTCTTCTTCCTCTATTTCAAGTACGAAGTGTAAGAGGGCTCGTACCCGAGAAGGACGTGGGCAAATCTCTTGTGCTTGGGGATAGCATAAGCTGCACAGATGTTCTCGTCGTTCTTTGCTTTGATTAAGCGGTTTGATACGGGAGAAACATCTACAAAATGAAAAGAAAGAGCTCGGTGAGCATCAATTCGTTACAAATATGCAGACGATATGGAAAGACGTGATGTAAAAAAAAAAAAAAAAAAGAGCAAAACAAATCTTAAAATGTATTGTGCCTTGGGTAGGGGCCATCGTCCTCTGGACCGAACTCGAAATTCCCCCGAACCTCGACGAAATCGTTCGCCCAGGGGTCTGAGGCTGGAAGGTGATCGATCAGGTAGGACCGAGGTTCCTTTGGGGTACTTCGCAAAGATAGGAATCGGCGGTCGGACGGGCTATTCCGAGATACGTTATACACCCCAACCAAATCAAATAAATTGAAGATAAGGCCAAACTTCTCTCGGAGTACGTATACAACGTTTATTATCCGAAACGCGTTGACAGCAAGGTACCGTGGGTTTATTTGGAACTCGGAGAGGAACTGTCGAAGAAGGAGGTTCACTGGAAAATGGAGCCCTCCCTCCGTATTCGCCATCAGAGGCACGATAATGTGGTCCGGACTAAAGCTGATATCGTCTTCAAGGACCAACCGGAGCTCAACATCGCTCGAAATATTGTATTTTCGGCAGAATGCTCGGTATTTCCCTGCCTGACCATTAAAATAGTGGAGGTAAGGCTTCAGACCTTTCACTGGAGATTTTTTTCCGAGGGTCTGACCCTCCTGGGGCTACTCCTCCTCAATGGCAAACTCGGTGGTGTTTGGCTCTGTTTGATGGGTTTCGACTATTTGGACTTCGGGGACCCAGACTGAGGCCCCGTTCTCGTCCCTGTTCACACCAAGGTTGTTCGTCTCGGTGTCGCTACTAAGCTCACCCTGATTAACCGACCCCTCACTTCCTGAGTGAGTAGCCGGAGGAACTACTATTGGATTGATTGGAGCCTGCCCCTCATCCTCTAACCCTATATCGGTGGATTCTATCTCTACGTCTGGACCAAAAACTGTTTGGCCAAGACAATAACTATAATAGCCGCTATTATGTTGTGTGACCTCGGACTTGTCTGTTCGGTTGGAACTCCCCGAGGAAAGGATGATTGGCTCTAGGATTGCAAAACCTGACAAGGTGCACGGATGAAACATAGGTAGCCATAACTGATAGTGATCTAAAAATTTGGTTTGGGTTACTAAGTGGCTAAAGAGGCTCGGATATCTTCCGAACTGTAATCCTATTTGTCTCGGATGACCTAGGCGGTGAAAGGGCTATTAATGGCTCAAGTTTCGACTCGACCGAGGTCCGGATTCAACGTCTCGAATGACAAACAAGTTTTTTGGTTAAAACCCTAAGTCTTTGACGATCTAAAAGGTGATCCGAAAGGTCATTGGGTTTTATGCTACTCAAGAGCACGATGGGTGATTAACAGTGACACCACTGTTCACCCCCATCACAGTCCATCAACAAACGCGATTGTAAACATTTTTGTGAAAATGGAAGGTAGATGGATTCACGAAAAACGAAGAATACTCATAAACAGTTGCAACAAGAAAAAGATGAAAATTGAAAACCGATGAATAGGGATGAAATCTTTACCTGAGTTACACCGGAAAGGAAAAACGACGATGGTCTCTGGTGGAGGACGATGAAGAAGTTGAATAGTAACGGCAGCGCTGACGATTCTTGCGGTGAATGACTTTGCCACGGTGAGAGGAGTAGAATGCTCAGGAGAATCTGATGTGTGAAGAGAGAGAGAGGGAGATCGAAAAGTGTTTTTCTCTCTCTAAAGGGGCTATATATAGGAAGATGGAGATGGGTTTAAATGACTGCGCGGGAAACGAGGCATTTTTCGACGGCGTGATTAATGTCTTGAAACCTGACATTGATGGGACAGGCGAAGTTATCTTCTGACAGCTCACGTGGGTACGACTCTTCGGTTCAAGCCCTAATCCGCGTGATCCTTTCTCGTCCAACTGAAGACCAACACGTGTTGCAATCTGAAGTGATCCACGAAGTAATCAAGGCTGGGGCTCGGGTAGTGAGATCGCTACGGAGGAAGCCTTATCTTGTCGGTGAAAACTTTCCTGAGGTTCGGATTGGAGAAGCGGCCCAATTAAGAACATTCAACTCCTTTCTCGGAACCAAATGTCTCGGAAGAAGTTGAGGGGCTATTGTAGTGGGCCAAAATCTAGCGGTCCAAAGTGGGCTCGGAGAATGTCACACCCTCAAATTTTAAAGGTAAAAGTGATATAAATCCACGTGGAAAGTCAATGAGATCCAAAGTCCAGGTCAAAGTCCAAGCTTGACCCGCAAGGTCAAAGTCATACACAAGATAATTCACGGGATTCTCGTGCCCAAAATAAGTACATGAGTTACCAATGTTATTACAAGCCAAGTCAATGATGAAAACTCACTTAAATTACAAAATCATCTTTTCAAAAACATAAGTTTCAAAATAATAAAGTAACTCCTCCGTTAAGCTTTCAAAAGACAAAGAGATGCATGCATACACTCCAATCAATCCATATCATGCTCCGTGCTGGGTACCTGAAATTATTACGGTGAGCTCACTAGCCCAGTAGAGAAAAGTCTACCAATCCTAAATGCAATGAAATGCAAGTGAGTGATAGATAAAGGAGGCACAAGTTACGCAACAAGTTTCAAGAAACTTTAATGATTAAAGGATAGAAAACCAACCCATAGGCCACTAGATTTTCTTTACTATTATCCCTCGTATCCGATATATATACCCGACACGCCATATGTCTCCTAAACATTTTGTATACACATCTCATTCCTTTAAAACATTAGATTATACTCCGGGCATATCATATAGGCCCCTTGTCACTCCAGGCAAACCATAAAGGCTCCGTGTCACTCCGGTCATACCCTATCGGGCCCCGTGTCACTCTGGGCATACCCTATCAGGCCCCGTGTCATCATTACCACATAGTAAACTTCATTTCATGCTCATTAGTATCACTATGGTGTCCGCATGTCTCATCGTCTTAATTAATCGTTCATCTCAATTCACGTATGTATTATCGCATAACTCACACCCACAACTCTCTTTTAAAAGATTTCACGCGTTCGTACGCGTCCCACAAGTACTTTCAACCATTGTGTCCTAAACACTTTTCGCACAAACAACAAAAACAACAAAAAGTTCATCAACCAAGTCTAGGACAAGTTTATCTAAAAGAAATCACAAGTTTCTAAACTTTAGAGGAGGATCCGGGCATTACCGAAGGTTTAAAGAATAAGAGAACGAAGTATTAAAGAACAATGGATAAGTGTATTGATACACCATTTTGGGTGTATCATTACCCAGGTCACGAAGTTCTAGACAACAAGTGTATTGATACACTTTTTCTGATGTATCAATACACAAACTACAGAATCCAGAGAGCAAGTGTATTGATACACTATTTCTGGTGTATCAATACCCAAGCTGTACACGAAAATTTCATGGCAGAGGACATGTTTCGGATGGGTCTCCACCAAACTTAACGACATAAGGTCCCCAACACAAAATTCATGGTACTAACAACTCATATGCAATAGAGAGCAATAAATCATCAATAACCTTTCAACAACTTCGTGGGAACAATGATCAATATCAAAGAACAAACCAAACATGACCAAAATGAGTTTTCTCAAGGAAAGACATCAAACCATATACAAGATTGATTTAGGGGAAGCTATACACACACCCACACCCACACTACATTAACACTTGGAGAAGGTAGAAATTTCCCTACCTCAAAGGGTTTTGAGCAAAACCCTCAAAATCCAACAAACCCTAGCTTTTTCTCCAATGCTCCAACCAAATTTTCACCTTCCGGAGCGAAATGAACAACACCCGAGCTTCCAAACATGTGTAGGAGTCTAGTATGAGTGAGGGTTTTGAAGGAATTTGAGTGAGGGAGTGAGATTTTGTGTTGAAGTGGAAGAAAATGGAGAAGGGAGTAGAGAGACAGAGAGAGAGACAGAGAGAGAGAGAGAGAGGGACGTCTGATGATAAGAGGGGGGGGGGGGGGAGTGTATGGCTCTCTCTCCTCTCATACACCACACACACACATATATATATTAAATAATTACACTCCAAGTCCCTATAGTTGCTTGTGTCATGCAATAAGGTCTCAATCCACTCACATCACCAATTAATCCAACATTTCAAGCAAGTCCTCACATTTCCCTAACTTTATTTCCAAAAAAAAAAAATTTTATTTATTATTATTTTTTTTTTTGTCTGCCGAACTAGACCACAATCCGGACGAATCATCCGAGATGGTTCGAATGGAAGTCTGAGATACCGGAGACGTCATATGTGATGTCATCCGAGGCGGTTAACGCAAGTAACAGATCGGGGAAGGCACATGTGCATGCAACAACTGTCCCTACGTCATGGTGACGGTATCCGAGCGGTTACGCTACGTGTCAATACCTCATTCGAGGACCCATGCATGCAATTATAACAGATCTGGCTCGTGATGCACAGTGACGTCATCCGAGCCAGATTACTGATCTACCATTGTACTTGGGGAGCCTATATAAAGGAAGAGGAGGAACCCTTTGAGGTACACAACACTTTCTCTCTCTACACATACTCTCTCTGGTACTTCTACTTCCGATTGCTCACTAGACCGTCAGAGTGTCTTCCTGGCCACATTTCGGCTAGGTTTGGCACTAATGCCAGGCGCTACATGTGCAGGTGTACCAAGGAGACCTTGCTCGTTGCTCTTAAGGGTTAAGGAAGAGTTCAAGAGGTTCATCTGGAAATCAAGGCACCACACAAACCATATCCATTGATCTTAGTACAACTTAATTTCTAATCAAACCCACCCCTAATTGTATAGTTTTAGAACAATCGCTCTATAATTCGAATAACACTATCATCTTCGACTTCCCAAACACACTAATACACCCACCAATTCGTTAACATGACTACCACCAGCAACCACTTTTGCCACCACCAGACATTCTTGTCCATAGGCGTAGCATTGCACCATTGCACAATCCCTCACTACCTAACCTTTCTATCACCCATGCCTCGCTATCATTGTTCATCTGCCTTTCAAATCTGAACCTTTTTGTCTTATGCCTTCCTTTATTTCAATTCGTCAACGCCCATGACTTCGACCTCTAACAACACTAACATCCAAAACCTCTTGTTAAAAATGTGCCTTCATCACAGTACCAATCCCGCCATTACCAACTTCACATTAATACACCAATTGTCCCTAGCAATTCAACCATGGTTGTTCAAACTTCAAACAGCCACATCCAATTCAACGTTGTAGTTAGTTAGACGAGGAGGAAGAGATGTTGTAGTTAGGTAGAGGAGGAGGAAGAGATGCGGCGAAGGAGTTAAACAAGGGTAATTTCGTATATTGATTAGGTCGTTACATGGTGTTAGTTAATAGGGTTGGTCACCACTATTTGAAAGAATAAGGAGAACAAAATGCTATTTAAGGAATATGTAAAGGGGGTGCTTCTGTAATAAAGTATCTCGAAGACCACTGTGATGCGATACTAAAAAACACACAAAATGACAAAACCTCCGTAAATCTAAGAGCATCTCCACTCCTTCACCAAATTTTTACTCAAATTTGAGTAAAAGTTTGGTTAAAAACTTGATTTGGTATCACCCCTTCCAATGGGAAACCACTCTTTTACCAAATTCTAGTTAAAATTTTGTTAAAAAATAGTTTTTTGCATTTTGGCTTTAAAACTTTCCCACCATTTTGTCAAAACAATTATTATTATTTTTTTCATTTTGCCTCCAAAACTCACTTTCTACTTTCCCATTTTTTTCCCCTCCATTCCCCTTCTTTTCCCTCCATTCCCCTTTTACTTTCCCAATTTCTTTTCAACCACGAGCAAAAGTGTAGGTAGGATGAAAACACAATTTTTTTTTTCCAGCCTTATCACACAGATTCCCATTACCATTAGTATCCAAAATATCCAGCAAGCATATGAACAGAAATATCAGTGCATACAACACCAGTAGGACATTCACCAGTAGAAATATCCACCAGCAGAAGCTTTTCTAGGGAAACAATAGAGCCGTTGCTCATTTGGTGTTGAGCTAATTTGGTAAAAATTTTGTGCAAATTTGGTGTTGAGCAAATTTGGTGATGGATTTGGTGAAGGAGTGGAGTGGGATTTTTAGTCATTTTTACTCAAATTTGAATTTGGTGAAATATTTGGTGTAGGAGTGAAGATGCTCTAAGACGGCTTGGGAGATTGGCTTCCATCCAACAATTTCCACACACACAGAGAGAGAGAGAATGCTGTGAGATGGGTTTCCGATGTATCGAGTGTGGATTTCGGATTGTTAACAATAAACCACTATTTGTCCAGTATTCTCCTGGAAACATCCATCTTGTGAAATGTGTATGTCATCTTCTCTCTCTCTCTCTCTCTCTCTCTCTCTCTCTCTCTCTCTCTCTCTCTCTCTCGGTGATTATCCAATAACCCTGTTCTTTCTTGTGATTTTTCACTTACTCTTCAGTAAAATTGTGTTCTTTTGATGTGGCAGGAGAATTGTAAAGCAGTCGCAGATGAGTATATTGAATGTGAAATCATGGTAAAGATAAAAAAAATATTTGAGTCCTGCTAATAAAAGCTATGATCTTTGTCTATGCCCTTGTAATGTAATTTTTTGTTTGGCTTTTTTGACCCTTTAATTGTGTTTTCTGGACTTTGTTTTTGTGTAGATCCTTTTGATTGATTTGATATTGCACAAGCCCAAGGCATACAGACATCTACTCTACAATTTGCTCAATCCACAATCAGTGAATCTTTAGGTGTCGACAAATTGATTGGTTTAGCATAGTCTCTGTATCTCGCTCTAATTATGTACACGACCATGTATATGTATATAATATATGTCTTATGATTCTAATTTGCTATTATCTCCATGTGATGTTGAATTGAACTTAGCATCCTCGTATTGTGATGTAAGCTAGTTGTCCCCGAAATCCCCTAGTATCATTTACTTGTCTTTGGGGAATGCTACTGCTATTTAAGCTCTGAAGTTTTGCATTCTTTTGTGATAACGCTGTCAAAGCCACTCTATTCCTTCTTGGCAGGTTCCATTGAAATGGAATCAGATTGTATATCCTCTACAACATCATTTAAGCAGTTTGAATACATCAATACAACGATCGGTAAATGGATAACAAATCCCACTATTTTGTGATGTACAATATGTTGGGATGCGTTATTTGTGATCCCTCATTGTTAGTCTGATGAGATTATTCAACTTGAGAGATTATATTTTCTCTTGCTTTGTTACTTGTAGTCCGACCGTTCAAACAGGGCCTTTTAAGTGTTAAATTAACTAGTTTAGAGCCCATGGCCTTGCAGAAATACCTTCTGCTAGGTCACCTTTTTCATAGCTGTATTGATTTTGGAAGAAGGTTTGATTGCACAGAGGCTGTGTTTTAACTTTTTGACCACTTTGCAGCAGGGCTTGTTTTGGAAGACATCTTTTGCTTTTCTTCTTCTGGATGCTTGTATCCATTTCTTTGTCTCGATTTCACCATTAGTGTTGTTGTACCCTCATTTAATCTCCTCATCCGATGCTACATGGTAAGCCTTCTTCAGACATGTTCCTCCTCTTGAATTGTTGTGAAGAGGGATGGGTTTCGTCTGCGAGCCTTTCGATATTAGTTTCAAGATATGGAAAGGTTTGCCTGTTTTCTCCAGTATGAATCAAACTTTTCCAGTCAACAATGTGCTATGAGTTCAATCGACTTACCAATAACCAATCTCAGTTTTAGGTGGTGATGGATCTCCTATTTGGGAACTTCGTATTTCTTAGTTTTCTACTTCTACTGACAAGATATTTTTTGGAAGCATCTTTTGGAGCCTCGCAGTAAATTTTTCGAATTTTAT
The DNA here is from genome assembly GCA_963854785.1 of Vaccinium vitis-idaea. Lineage (NCBI taxonomy): Eukaryota > Viridiplantae > Streptophyta > Magnoliopsida > Ericales > Ericaceae > Vaccinium > Vaccinium vitis-idaea. The sequence continues at coordinate 24,722,687 of OY978217.1, read as the reverse complement.
ATTAAGCTGTGTTTTTTTTTTTTTGCTCCTGGAGCTAGTTATCTTGAGAATATTCTTTAATAAGTGAGACGACTTTTACTTGAATGAAGGAGTGAGAATGGTTGCGCAAAAATTCTGCTGGAAATGCTTTGCCTTGTTGCACCACATATATATTCTGAATACAGATATGAAAGTCCCTGAATCAGTGTCCAGTGTAAAGCCAGACAAAACTTACATTACCAACTCCCCTTGCCTATCAGGAAATGAGTAAAAGTACTAGAAATGGTCTTTCATGTTTGCAGATTGCTGTGTTTGTCAAAATTGTACAATTCACAATGCGTATCTTACAATTTGATCCGTTTGGAGGTAAATTCAATACATCTCTAAATATATCTTAGATTTTAATGAATCTTACAGTAGAATTAAGATACGATGCGTGTCTTACGATCCCGTACATTTAGAGATCAAACCGATACACAACTCTAAAGGTATATTATGAATAACTGAATAAGTGAATATCTTTTGCGATATCCATACAGGATATGCAATACATGAAAATTTCCTTTCTAGACCATGTTGGGTGAAGATGTGAAATTTATTTACGTGAAGTTTTCGTGGAATGTAACTTTGGATTCAATTATTTGAACAGCTGGTTCAGTCTTCTTAACACTGGAGTAGTTGCGAACTTGCTAGAATTACCAAATTAGGATACGTTGACAAGAATGAGTTTGATAAACGTGAGGCGAAGGACTAGAGAGAACCTAGGCATACATTATTCTCAACTATTAGTACCTTCACCGTATTCTTAATAATTTTTTAATCCTTATCAGTTGGATTATCTTATTATTCATGCAGGTACACAGACGTTTTGCTTGCCATCTTTATTTCTAGCTACTTCAAGATCTTTCTCATTGTCATGATGGTAAGCTTTCATTATAGCCACTGTTGTAAAAGCTTTTAACGGTTCCTTCCGTTTTGCTTCTTTTTTTTAACGGTCCTTCTGTTTTGCAAGTTAAGTATGGACCTCATCTTACCGATCACAAAAAAAACTATGGACTTCATCTTGCAGATTTGGGAGTTTCCATCTTCAGTGGTTTTCATCATTGATATATTCGTTCTATCCTCCAATACAGTGACTCTGAAAGGTCGGTCAATAGGATTAACTCTGTGTGTATCATTTGAAGAAACATAGAAAGAGGAAACCAATCGTTCAAGATCGATGATAGTTATATGATTTTCTATTTTTGTGATGTTGGACAGATATTTATATGATTCTGTTTATTATGGATTTCTTGCAGCAGAGCTCTGCTTAACGTAATTTTAGTCCCATTGATTCCCCATTTCTTTGGAGATTCACTGCCTATTCAAGAACTTAGAACCCATGAACAATGATGTCAACCTGTAATTGTCTTAGTATTTATTATAACTGTGACTCTTCTGTTCTTCTTCCATTTTTGGCCCTTTTTTAAAAAAAACTAAATTGTCTTCTGAACAAAATGTGTGTTTGTGTAGCAGTTATGTAGCAGTTATCACCGAGTCATCCATTGAGAAATGTATCGGGGCTTGCTTTAGTGCACATGCTATTAGTTATTTTTCAGAGGGTTGCTTGACATGGTCTGCCGAGATCATTAAGATGATCTATTAGTAACTCTGTTGCCTGATGCCTTAGAAAGCAGCACGTAAGAGTCCTCAGTTATCTATATCTATTCCTTTCATATATTGTGGAAACGACATCAATGTCGACATTCCGAAGCTGACTGATGTGCTTGGTGGTGCAGACGTGACCCATACACATTGTAACATTGATATCTAGAAACTGTAGTTATAACTTGCCTCCTGCCCGGTACTTCTGATTGATCCCCAACTTTTGTACAAGTGGGAGAACCGGATTAGGAGCCCTATGGGCTATGATTGTAAGTCATACTATTATTTGTCATTATTTCAGAACAAGCAGAGCAAGTTATTCACGATTTTATCCTCCTCTGGCTGACTGACCTCCTCAGCCACATCCCCCTAACTCTCTGTAAGAGCAGAACACTAGTTTGAATTAAAATTTAGCTGTTGATTTTCTTAATTGAAGTTACTGGTTTACAAGTTTGGGATTAAACTTGGTTTTTCCATGATTCTGTGAAGAGTTGATGTGGGCTGTTGGTAGCTTATTAGAGTACATATTGAATATGTTGGTTGGCAGTGAAGAGGGAGGAGAAGAACAAAGAGATAAGTCAAATTTTACGGGTATGGTCAAGGGAAGGGGGAGTCCAGGGGTCATTTTCATCAGTTCAAATGAAAAATAAAACTACAACAAAAGAAAAGAAAAAGAAATAAGAAAACAAGACCTTAAAAATCTGAACAAAAACACATGAAAAAAAGAAGCTCCGGTGTTGAAAACTACCATTCCTCTCAAGTGGTATTGAAGACGACCATTCCTCTACCTATCCAATGAGAAGTTGTTCATGTAAAACATCAATTTGATTGGACAAATATTTAATCTGAAACCAGGATAAACATTTTTGGATGGTATAACTGTGGATGTCTAACTGGTCTTATAATTCTTAAATGGATGATGATCTTTGATCCAAAGCCTTTATGAACGATCACCGAAATGGGTCTGGAGAAGGCCCAAACTGGACCAAACAGGTGTTCCATAGTAACTTGATGAAAAACTGTTTGAAGCAAACTATTTCCTGAACCTGTCACCAACCCATTGCATTCACATACCAAATTGTATTCGCTTGGAAATCAAGCTGCCTCAAACCGTCATGCCCACCCACCCAGAAATGAAGGGTAAAAATATGTCATTTCCTGAGAGAATTGCTAGGGCACTAATGTATTAAATGTACACATGTAATTTTTTAGTGGATGAGTGTATCATTCATTGATATGGTAATGACGTGTACTTTTAATGCAATAGTTTATATGTTATTTATTTGTGCCTCTAGCATTCCTCTATGTCCTAATCAGACTCTGATGCTTGAAATTTTATTAGAAAAGTTTTTGGACTCATGCTTCTAATATTTGTGCTAGGAATGGCTATTCCTCAAAATTTGTCATGTATAAAACACAAGATTTTGCAGCAATTTTACTTTTACATCAGTTCCTCCGTAATTAAACTACTAATTTTTTACTATCACATAAATTTCTTATATCAACGTATGAAGAAAATATTTCTTTTCTTTTCCTTTACTTCACTCCACTTCACTATAATTTTCTCTGGATTCTTGCACTAATTTATAGACAAATGGATGGAACCAAGGCCAAAATGAAGGTAACCATGTTGAGAGTTATGGCGAGTTAGGACTAGCTTTTACTCAAAATTCGTCCTGCAAATATTATAAAATTTTACAAAAATCTTGGTTCTATATCAGTTTCTCCATAATTAAACTACTTCTCTTTCAATTTCTTACTAGGTTTAAGGCCTCGTGCATAGCATGAGTTTTATGCCCATTAGTTGAATTGCTGATATTGTAGGTAAGTCGTGATGTGAAGGCACTTTGCACAAGGAGTTTAATCTTTTCATGTACACAAAAATGAACTTCTAATCTACGATATCCACTAATATAGCTTCTGCAAAAAAACGGCCACTCAGGTGGAAAAATACGATGAGCCTGGGGCCGACCCTAAAATGATAAAAATGAGGAAAAATTGTATTATGATCGCTTTTAGCCATCAATGATAAAAGTATCAAGTTACTTGGCTTGTTTTGTAGTCTAAGCATAAAATTACCAAACTAGAAATTGAAGCCATCTCAGATCCTACAATTCCTGACCAAGCAGAAACATTTACAACTTCACTATTGAACACGGAAAAAGTCTATCAATATTAGGACCAGAAATTACTGAGGAAATAACACAACAAAGAAAATAAAAAAGAAGAAAATACAGCAACTTTTTGATGCTCCAATTAACTACTTGGCAGTTGCCAAGAGGTAAAAAAAAATCCATGACAATGATAATAATTGTCGCAACGACTTTTGAGACTCAGCACCTGAGCCATGGTTCTGTCTTTAGAGTCCCAGCTAAAGATAATCCTCATTTTACTACTAGGCAAAATATGTACTTGCCCCTCAAACTATTCACAATTTTTACGTCCTCCTTAAACTATCAATTGAATATGCTTGCCCCTTGAAGTATCCGTACTTTATTTAAATCATCCTAATCCCATTTTCCATCCAATTTTTTGGACAGAAAAAGTGATATTCGAGGGTGAAACAGTTTTTTGGCGCGAAAAAGAGAGTATGCTAGAGATTTACTCACAAACCCTACCCACCCTAAAACATTTCCTTCTCTAAACGGAAAACGAATGGGACTTGTCAAGAAAGAGCATCCAAATTGGGTTTTCAACTGTTTCGTGAATGATCAAGGATGGTATGGTATGTTTAATTGGATTTGCTACACTTCATTACAGGTTGTTTTTGTAGTTTTTATTTTTGTTTGTTTAAAAGTTTGAAGTTTCACTTTCGGAAGCGGCTACAATACACACCCCTCTTACGTTGTGTATCATATGCACCCTTGCTATCCACCGTTGGATCGCTAAAAGTTACGAATCAATTATAAAAAGTTACGAATTGGTAATTTGTTAACCTGAGCAACAGGTTACCTACCAAATTAAAGAAAAAAAAAAAAAAAAACAAAAACCTAGGAAAAGGGAAAAAACAACCGCCATCTCCTATCATCATCGCTTTCTCATCTGAGTAGAGGAGCAGCGGAGTATGAACATCGGACGCCGCCATCTCCTATCGTCATCGCCGCCATCTCCTATCGTCGCCATCTCCTTGCCACAAACAAGTAAGTTTACAGAATCGACAAACCCTATAGTCTAGACCCAGCAGTGTATCAAACGCCACTCGCCTCTACGTCTGTGGTCGTAGCAAAGGAGCAAAAGCAACCAAGATAGAGGAGGTTAAAGACACACCAAGTAAGTTTACAAAATCGACTTCTCATCTGATCTTTTGTAGTTAAGTTCTAGGTTATGATTTTTCTGTTTTGAATAACTAGGATGGATGTAAATTTGTAGAGATAATTTTATCTCTTGCTTCGCTTTGGATAATACAGAGAATTCATTAGCAGGGGAGAAAGTAAACAAGTCATGCCCAACTGAAAAATGTGCATTAAACCTACCTGAGCCATTATGGCAATGAGAGGAACTTGGCGAATATAGCAACTCTTTCCTCCCATGTTTGGCCCCGTCACTATCTGACATAATTCTCTTTCTGCATGCAAATTTGTGTCATTAGGGACCAAATTATCTTGTAATATAGTCTCCATAACCTGGTTAAGAATTATTTTTGTGAGCAATGGCCAATGAACTAGTGAATCACATTGATTCAGAACTAAACAATCACTACAAACATAGAAGGAAAAGAATAGTTTCTTTAATTTTTTTTCTTCTTCTTTAACTCAACAGTTTGTGTAATTATCAAAGAAAGATCCCTGGCAAGGATCAAAGTGTAATGTTAAGCCATCTAAATATACAATTGAAATACCCTGATTAGATCAATGGTGAAATAGCAGAAGACAATAGTGTACATAGATTACTCATTAGAACACCAATCCAAGGGAATAAAATGGGCAATTGAAGAATGAAGTTATAGACACCTCATAAACCATACCATTCCCGCAAGTGTAGGGTGCTCCACAATCAGGCGTGTTGTAGGCAGCAATAGCAACAGTGAAGGAAAAACCATGAAAAAAACTCCTACAGTTTAGCACTCATGCTAGAGTCTGTTCATGAAAATAGTGGTATTTGATACGAGCATAAGCTAGAACGACAATCTTCCAAACACATTAAGTGACAGGCATCATAAGCACAACTATAACAGCAAATACTCCTATCGGCTCCCAGGTGTCTAAGGAGATGGCCTCATATTGTGCAGGTGAAGTAGTATTATGTCCATTGTCAACAAAGTTGGGCATTTAACTACCTAGACATTGACTTGAATAAAAAGAGTAATAGTAACACCAATAAGTTTCTTATTTTTAGCACACAAGACACAAATCAGAGCCTCTGTAGTTGCTGAAACTGCTTGTTTAAGAGCTGAATTCTTTGTGTTGCGTGCTGGAAATATGAACCATGTGCTGAAAACATGAATTATTGGTGCTAAAACAGGGTTTTGAGTTGTTGAAAATAGTGTTTTGGGGTGCCGAAAGTGTAAAACAGTTGCTGAATCATGTGTTTTTAGTGCAGGAAGTTGCTTTTAGTTGCTAAAACTACTTTTTTAAGTGCAGAAACAGCACCTTTTAAGTGCTGAAACTAGGTTGTTAAGAGCTTAAACTTGCTGAAGATGAAGCTTACTTTCTGTAGACACCCCAATTTTAAATCCTTGTACATCCCCAATGATGAAAGAAATACTCAGCAGTACGAACAGCCATTGTGGACTTCAGAATTTTTGGACAAGAAAGCCCTAGCCGTACGGCTCACTGTGCTAGCCGTACGGCTCACTGTGCTAGCCGTACGGTTCAACCCTCAATAATCCAGCCGTACGGTTTAGTCATGTAAGCAGCACGGCCAACCTTCTTAGCCGTACGGCTATGTGTCAGGCAATATTCGAAAATCTGACAGCAGAAGCATCTCATCATTTTGGGAAAGATCTCAGATGAGATTTTATTCCTTTTTCAGCTATAAATACTTCTCCAACCGTTTTTGATAACTCAAATTTGAAGATCACTTTAATCGATTACCCAATTGATTGTGGAATTGATTACATAATTGATTATGTATTCGATTGTTCCCAACCGTTTTTCATAACTTAATTTTGACGACCACTTTGATCGATTACCCAATTGATTGCGTTGTGTTGTGTAGTCAATTGTGGAATTGATTGCATAATTGATTACGTATTCGATGGTTCCCAACCGTTTTTTATTTCTCAATTTTGAAGACCACTTTGATCGATTACCCAATTGATTGTGTTGTGTTTTGTAATCGATTATGAAATTGATTACATAATTGATTACGTATTTGATTGTTCCCAACTATTTTTTTATAACTCAATTTTGAAAACCACTTTAATCGATTACGCAATCGATTATACATGGTTGAAAAGTTACGATTTTTTATTCCTAAAGTTACAAGACTAACAAAAATGTTACGAATCATATATGTGAAAAGTTACGAATCAGATTTGTGAAAAGTTACAAAACGTACAAAAATGTTACGAATCATATTTGAGAAAAGTTATAATTTTTTATCTCAAAGTTACGAGTTCCATGAAAAGTTACGAAACAAAAGAAAATGTTACAAAACAAAAGAAAATGTTACGAATCATATTGTCCAAAAGTTACGAATGCTTAGTATAAAAGTTACGAAACATACAAAAATGTTACGAATCATATTTGAGAAAAGTTATAATTTTTTATCTCAAAGTTACGAAACCCACGAAAAGTTACGAAACACACGAAAAGTTATAAAATGAAAAAAAATGTTACGAAACATATTATCTAAAAGTTACGAATTCTAAGTATAAAAGTTACAAAACAAACGAAAATGTTACGAATGACCGGTTCTCCAGGTCATTTTTTATGAGGTGGTGCAATATGGGCCACACAATGGGTGCATATCGTACCCCCTAAAATGGGGTGTGTATTGTAGATTTTTCCTTCACTTTCATGTATGCATTGTATGCACTTATGGGTTTTGTTGGAAATCGAAGGATGTTTAAAAAAGAAGAGAGGGATTGTTAGTGTAGTTCATCTTTTGGATCCTTTGACGAGGAATTTGGATAAGAAAAACCCTGTTTCCCTTTTGGCGTCACTTGTACATTCCAAGAAGTGCAGGAATCAGATGATTGCGGCTGGAGTTTGTGTTTTCTTGCAGAAACTTGAGATATGGATGTGGAGGGTTAAGAAGCTGTTGGATTGGAAAGCCTTGGCAAAGGAAAGATTTATGGAGTTTTTTGTTTCACGTTCCAGCCAGCTGCTATCATTTTTTTTCACATGGCAGAGTGAGCAGATGGAGAAGACTCAGAAGAGAGAATGGGGTGTTAGGAGGATCAGGGGACGGAAAGACATTTTTGCCCTCAGACATCACTTTTCTGTCCAAAAATTGGATGGAAAATGGGAATTGGATGATTTAAATAATGTTTGGATAGGGGGCAAGCATCTTCAATTGATAGTTTAAGGAGAAAGTAAAAATATTTTGGATAGTTTGAGGGGTAAGTACATATTTTACCCAAATTTATAAACTGGGTTAACTTTTGTTACCTCTGCTGAAACCCTTAAAGCAACACTGAACCTTCAAATTTCTTAGTTTTTTTGTTTTTGTCACCTCTACTGGAGAGGCTCTTATTTTCCAATGAGCACCTAATGTGTCCTGTTCAGTGGCCAATTTCTTTCCTATTTACTGTACGTTCTTTCTTTACAAAAGGGGTATTGCCCATTCTTTGACGCAACCAATTGCACATTTCTTCAAATAGAGTAGGGTATTGGAAATTAGGAACACCACTGGATGAATGGTTTTCACCAGAGTGTTAAGCCACTCTGGTCAAAACATAAACTGATAAACATATGCAATATGGTCCAAGCCCTAAAAATACAGCACCCCCCAGACCCTGGAAAGTAAAAGCACTATTTTCTCCCTTTGTAATATTGGAGGAAGCTGGGAAAAACCACTACCTGTTACATCATCTATACTAGCATTCCCTAACCATCTTGAACAATGAAACAAGAATGCACATGTCCCAGCCAACTTCAGGATTCTATTAAGTATCTCTCCGAGTTAACTTCATCATTTACTTTCCATATTCCCAGTAAAATTGTTGTAACATTCTCCAACTAAATGTAATATGCAACATCTATGCCTTCACGGGACATCACAAAACTACAACATCTCCACTGTCCGGATCTTCACTTCCATAGCCATTACTGGATAAATGTACCTCGGCAAAACACTCAAAGCCCGCCAATCGGTTTCTTTCTACGGCTTCCTGTTAAGTTGAAGTCAAAATAGAAATGACAGAGTTAAGGGACAAATGAGAGAGATTCCATGAAAACCAGATCCATATTGATGTAACAAGAAACATGACCGATGCTGATTTTTGGCGGTGTAGGGTGATTGCAATTTTTTTTTTTTTTTTGATAATAGGGTGATTGCAATTAGAAACTGAACTGAAAGAACTATATGCACATGCTTGATAGGGGCCAAAGGGTTGCACGTAGGACATCAAATAAAATGTTCCACGAACCCTTTCCAATGCAAATTTTCTGGCATACACGAGTGTGCTGTAGCATAAAGAGGAGAAACGGACTGTAGGAGAGTAAAGTACATGTAGCTTTAGTTGAAGTATCTTTAAAAAACAACGCATCCTCCATTAATGCTGGGCTTTACAGTCCAACATTCTACCATTCAGTTGCTATTAATTTCCTGTCACAAGAAAATAAATAAATAAATAAATAAACCTCGAGAACTTTACGAGGAAGGAGATCCCTATTATGGTGAGTGGTGGCTTTGAATTCAACTGGTTTGATGCTCATAACCTGTTCAGACCTATTTAGTAGTATTGGCCTATCGGGTAACTAGACAGTTTGTCTGCTAGGGTTTTCTTTGAGGGCTCTAGAGTTCTATGAGGTGAGAGTAAAGGACATTTCCAAGCCTTATGCCAACTCATTGTATTCTCCTTTTCCCATAGCATTCCTCCGCCAATCTTCGCTGGACCTATTCTTGATAGTCAAACAATGGCTATCATGGTGTTCTGTGTGATAGGTCTTTCTTTTTGTTTTTTTTATTCCAAAATTTTCATGCGACACTTATTAGTGGACCCATTCTTGCGTCAGTTTCTTGTGAACCTAGCAATTCAAATAGACAATGTCTCCCATAAGAAGAATAAGAAACTGAAGCATGCTATTCTCTGTGTTCTCTTGTATTAAAATGAACTGCAAGGAGCATAGCCAGAGAGAGAGAGAGAGGTTCGGAGGGAGGAAGCTATACCAGTGGGTTTCTTGCTCCAAAGCACCTGAACATCAATAGTAGTAAGCTGTTGATCATCGAGGTGCTTCCTCGTTTTGATGGACTTAACTGCTCCCCACCCTCCGTTCTCAGTTTTCTCCAAAGACGCTACCACCACCCTTGCTCTCCTGTCCCACCCAGCCTTTCCATAAGCGTGGTATCCGAAGCCGCCAGCATAACAAAGATGAATGCCAGTTAGCTCACCACAGAAGTCGTTGACATGATCATGGCCAATGAAAACAGCCTTCACATCACCTGCTTCCACCATCGTTGTGAAGAAGCCAGAGTTTACTGAAGCAGAGCTAATGCCTTCTTGCTTAACACCCGTAAAGTTTGACGAGTCAAAGATCGCAAATTCAGGCAATGGAATGTGGAAGTATGCAAGCCCTGGGGCAGGTGCCTTCTGAGCCTCGGGAGTGTTCATGTATGCTCTCTGCATCAAGGACGTCATAAAAGAAGGATCATGGAGGGATATAATAACTTCGACGTTTTGTGGAATAATTCTGCATAATAAGTTGGATATCCACTGTCGCATCATGACGACAACAATGAGAGAGAGAGAGAGAGAGAGAGAGAGAGGCGGATGAGCCCAGTCATGCCCAATAAAAGTTTCAACATTTGTTTAGAATCATCTTACTCTTTCCTTTAAAAAGTTCAAATTATGTAAGTTCGACAGCACGACGTTATTAAAAAAAATCTAACACCAGCCCATCCAATAATTTGAAAAGTTCAATAATTGTCCTCCTAACATTACAAGCATCAATAAAAAATTTAGCACTAAGTTTAAATTTAATAGTTAATGTTTTGAAAAGGGAATGGTCATACAAGATTGTATCCATCTACAATTTTATACGTCCATATTTTCTTAATTGTGTAAGTTGAAAGAAAATAGCTATGATAAACTTTTTTGGTACTGTTTTTGTAAGCCCACCCACTATTAGATCTTCCATCCGTCCTTGGGGAGAGAGAGAGAGAGAGAGAGAGAGAGAGAAGTACCATGCTTAAGCGAATGCATATTATGGGACAATATAGTTCATACATTGGAAGAACTAGACTAAAAACTACATTAAAACCAAGGAACAAATTTCGCTTTGTTCCCATCAAAACAGCCGACACCTTCTTATTTCCTAAGAGAGAAAAATAAGTAGAATCCCCTGAAACTCCAATGTTTCCACAATAGGTTTGCCTACTACAAATATCGAACAATGACAACGTTTCAAAATGTTTCCTCGACCTAGCTAACCAAAACAGCATACCGAAACGACATACTGATCCTTGACCTTACACTTCGACGACAAATTACCCCCAGACTTTGCGTGACCCAAAATTGCAAAATATTTTGAATAGAGCAACATTAAAGCAACTGCGAGGTTGTTACCTGAAGCTTCTTGGAAGTGCTTTGGAACCAAACCTGCTGCGAGGGTTTGATCCAGCCATAACCAGGGATGAGGGGAACCGTGGAGTAATCACCACTGTCAAGGAAATAGAGATTGAGAACTGAATTATTTTCGAAAGCTGAACCAACAACCCCATGGACTTCCAGATTATAGTTCCCGAAACCATCGATATTGTCAACCTCAGGAGGATTAAACTGAGACAAGGTGTGCTTCATACCAACAATATGTTTCATCACCCCTGCCCTAGAAAGCGTAGATTCTTGGTCATGGTTTCCCAGAACAGCAGCCCAGGGGATGTTGGACGAAATTGCAGGGGAAAACGCAGCATTCATGGAAGATGCTGCATCTGTTGCATCAAATCCAAAGATGTTGTCCCCTGCAATAACCCAATGGAGAGCACATATTAAACTTGGGCTTCTCCAAATCTCAAGATTAGGAACACTTCTTCAAGTATGTAAGCCAAATGATTCAACAATTCCCAGATCTTAACTTAAATAGCACAACTTAAATCTCTAAACACATCTCTAATAAACATAAATGGGTCCCACTTTTAATATATTTAAGTTAATACACATTGTTGCACACTTTTTATGAGCACCCATTGGAGATGCTCTTACGGGCTACATGTTCCTCATTAAATCAGATTGCATTGTACAGTGAAAAACCGATGTTTACAGGTGAAGAATACAGTCATGTCATGTAATTATAGGAACTGAGTTACTCCACGTTATAATTCAAGCATATCGTCAACAAGCTTCAATTGCATCATCAGAATTAGCAAAATAGATTTTTCCTTTAATCTTGTACAGGAATTACATAACCAGTCACTTTGACAGTTCCTGGGATGAATCTTGCAACAAACAGTTGCACAAATACTCATATGGGGATGTGAGGGCCACACATACACACATGGTACCCTTGTGAGTGTTTGGGTAAGCAAGTCAACCAACTTCTTTTACAGTTTTAGAGTTTTGATTCTCGGACTAAGGGGGTGTTTGGGAGCCTTCAAATCCCATTCTTCATGTTGTTTTATTGGATTTTGGGCGTTTGGGAGAAAATCATAGAATAAGTTCTCGAAGAATTCATTCTGAAAATTTGACAATGGAGACACAATTTCAGAATCAACCAGGAGGTTCTCAATTTTCCTTCAGACAGGACATAACGATTAACGACTAAATTACCCCTAAAATTTTCATGAAATTACTTCCATCGAAATTACTAACAAATGGCACCATAAAATTACTCAAAATCTATTCCTCAGATTTTTCCCAAAACTACTCCGATACAAAATCTGTTCTGCAAATACCATCTAAACACTACTCTCTACTTTATCTAATAAAAAGTACAAAAAAAAGGACAATTTCTGCTTTTGCCTATTCACTTTTTCATCAATGAATTTCAACATTACTATTTATTCTTGCTCTCTATCCAAATAAATATATATTTTTTGAACATCTACCATTGAATTGAGTGGCAAAAATGTAAATAGAATGAGAGAGGAATAGAGTAGAGAGTCTCTTCCCCTAGCTACTGGTAGCTAGTGGAAATTATGAAAGGCAAAGAGGCTAGTGAAGTAAAGAGCCTCTTGGATCACTTAAAATGGGTTTTGGGTAGCTACTATAGCCAAGAAGTCTCAAGTAGAAATAGGGTTTTGGCTAAAATGTCTAGTCCAACCACAAAAATACTTGACCCAGCAGAGTTGCTACTCACTCGGCAATCTGGAGGGCACCTACAATAACTTGCTAGAGCTAGCGAGTTACTGTAGCATCGGCAGTCGATCCCCACAAATATACCTCTCAGTTTCTCTCGCCTTCTTATCTATGTCTAGACAAGCAAATTATAACTAGGGTGGTTGAGATTTTTCATCATCCTCAACATCAAGACAAGGTTTAGATTGTCTGATTGAGGAAAAATAGAACTGAAATTTATACTTCTTCCGTCCCAAAATGGATGTCCAAAATTAGTATTCACACATCTCGAAAAATCATCTATATGTTTTAAGCTAAATGAATTATATATGCAATATGAATCTTGTTTGATAGATATTGCTAAGTTTTTTAAATCGTAAAAAGTATTACTCCATAAAATAGGAAATACAAATGATTTTTTTAGAGGTGTGAATAGTAGTTTTGGACATCCATTTTGGTATGGAGGGAGTAGAAAGATTTCCCTAATTGATCGAGTATTGGGGATGAGACGTTGCGTTGTACAACCTTTAGAAGTATTTTAATTTTGCAATCTACAAAACCCATCGCTATCATGGTGTATCATATTATTTGTTGTCAAAGTGGAACAATACTCATTCCAAATCAATTTGGGTTGTATGAATTAGCGAAATAACATTTCTGGTTTAGGACATGCAGGCTAGAAATTTTTGTGACAATCTACATCTTAATTTCATTAAAACTACAGCACACTTTTTCGATTCTGTGGGAAACATGTTTAGACTGATAAGCAATTTTCGGCCTTGTTCGGATTGCTTGTTGAAAAGTTTTTTCAAAACCTCAATTTGAAATTTTAAAATAATTGACCTTTCTCATCTCACCCGGGCCCCACCCCACTCCTTCCATATTCTGGCAACGTGTAATACACAAGTACAACTCACCCACAAGTAATGCAATGGAGTGTACAACAACTCACCCATCACTCGACTTTTCGACTTTTTTTACTTTTTCTACGTTTTCTACTCCAGACTTGAATAGTCAATGGAGTGTACAACAACTCCAATGGGCCCCTCACCCATAACTCGACTTTTTCTACTTTTTTTCAAAAACTGTCTGAAAACATATCCGAACAAGGCCTTCATCTCTAAAAGATGTAATATTTTTCATATTTCGGTTTTCCGTTGATACCTTCTTATTCTCTTGTAGGGATGGATGGGAGACAAAATGCATATTTCACATATCTTTTACAGGATGATCCGATCCTGGAAGATCCAACTTTTGATGGAACCTCAAGATGAAATTGGATTTGCTTATGCGAATCAACATGCTCAATTGTTCATCCAAGCATCTCAAACCTCAGCACGAATGGGATACACTAGTAAGAAATCGCAACGCGGTGGCGAATTCCCACAAAAAAGACAAACTGATTGTATCGGCATATCTGAATATTAGCTTGGATGTCGTGCAATGGAATTAGCAAAACCAAAAAACATACTGGGGAAGAGTGTGGGACTTCTTCGAGGGGAACAAGTCCAAGTAGTTCGTTTCTAATGAGAATTCTCTAAGAAATAGGTGATCAATGATTCAGCTTTCCGTTAACAAGTTCTGTGGATGCTTTGCTCAAATTCAATCAAGGAATCTAAGTGGCACAATTGAGGAAGACAAGGTATCAAGCTTCAATATTAACAATTACATTGAATATTGCTTTGACTGTTTGACAGATTTTACATCTAAGGTAATTGTTTGAATGTTTTCAGGTGGGCGAAGCAAAAGACTTATACAAGCAACTCCATCAAGGCCCTTTCCAATTTGAGCACTGTTGGAATAAGTTGAAGAATCAACCAAAGTGGTTGGAGGACCTTGAGAGGAAAAAACCAAAAAAGAACAAAACTTGGACAGTACCTTCTCCTTCTACTCCAGAGTTGGTAGATCTTGGAGAAGGTGATGCCAACTTTGTGGACTTGGAAAGACCTCCAGTTAGGAAAGTCGAGAAGGAGCGATCCGAAAAGCAAAAGACATCAGAAATTCCTACTTCTCCTCATGCAAGAATACTAACTGGCATAAAGGAAGAACAAAAAAAATGAGCGACAAGAAAATGGACATCATCCGACAACTTCATGTTCAAGAGCAAGAGACACCAATTTGATAAAGAGAGACTTCGTCAAGAGCAAGAGAAAATTGCTATTAAACAAGATATGCTTCATTTAGAACAATTGAAAGAGGAGGAGAGGATAATGCTGGTGGATACAATTGGCTTGCCTCACGTGCAACAAAAGTACTATCAAAGCTGACAAATGGAGATCCGTCAACAACGCCAAAAAAAAGGATTTAAAGTGTTAGCAGTTGATCTTTTGTGGACATATAGTCGTTTTTTGAGGGTTGAACTATGTTGCTTTGATGAATGCTGGGTTTTTTAGTTTCCATGTCATCAAGGATGTAAATGCTTACTGCTGCTGTCATATTTCTTTTGTAAATTTCATCTACTACTGTACCCAAAACCTATCATTGGGTGTATTTTGGTAAATATTATTGCATGGCTTGTTTTTTTTTTTTTTTTTGATCTGGTATTGCATGGCTTGTTGTTCTTGCATTTTTTAAGGGTTGAGCAACAGTTTGGGCGTTACTTGTTTCTATTGCTGCTATGATTGGAGGGATATACTCTACCTGATTTAGGGATGTATTTCTACTGCTAAGAGCCTAGGCTATTGGGTAACTCATGTATCATGTCCCCATAACATTATATGTTTCATTACTGAAGCTCTTTCCTTTTCTTTTCTTTTTTTATGGAGCTAGTTTTGGTCTTGGTTTTGGGGCTAATTATGAGTTAACCTAATGCTAATGGCGTTGTTTTTGGTTCTGCATTTGCTGCATTTTTTGGGTGTCCGTGTCCGTAGCAGAACTAGCATTTTGGTTGACATGTTTGGATTCCTAGACTAACATTGATAACGGAAATTATAAGGAGTAGATGCTATACTGTTTGTGCAGTTAAGCTTAATTCTTTCTTATTCTTGTTTAGCTGTTCATTTATGCCGTGTATACTAGGATGTCTGGTATGCTAATGAGTAGAAACCATTTTATTTTTCCAGAACCAAATTTTGAATTGCAAGTATGAAAGCCAATAATATTATACGTAATAGACTGCTTTGTTTGTTAGAAAGAACTGATGTAACTTGGGGTTCCCACTAAATATCTGAGGAAAAAAAAACACACTAGCATGCATCAGAAATTCTGCTAAGTGCCCAAGCATGAATTTTGGTTGTTTAAGATTTCTTTATAATTTGAATTAAGTAAAGAACACGAAAGAAACTACCTGTTGGTCAAGAATCTCTGGTACAGCAAGTTACTTTTGTACTCTACCATTGCAATTCCAAATTGATTAAAAGAATATTACTGTGATTTGCATAGCCAAATGCCTAGGCTATTGGGTACCTCATAAATTAAATGGCTAGCTAAGGTAGTTTATTGCCTTTTGTCTAGCCAAAATGCCTAGGCACTGCGGGGGATGCTCTTACAGCAATGCATAATCTATTCTGACTATAATTAAAAAATCTACAATACACAATCCAAAATAAAAGATCTTAAAATAAAATTGGCCCTCAAACGCCCCCTAAATGGATTGCACTATAATCATGAGTCAATGACTATTTCTGGTCGTCAATTCTAGGAAGCTGAACCAACAAAACAGCATATACAAATGGTAAACACAAGGTTTGAACCAACTTGGACAAGCTCAATTGGCCAGCAGGAGGTCAGGACTCACAAGTACGAATCTTCCCCCTGCAAGAGGTTTTATTTTTACTTCCCCTTGTCCTTGTATTCGGTTGGGATTATTTATCTCCTTAATGGGGCTACTATTTGGGCTGGGCACATTGTGGAATTGTTTCCAATTTGATGTAATTCTCATACTTCTTAAAATGAAATACGAAAAACAAGGTTTCACAAAGTAGGAAAGCAGTAAAAAAGAGACGTTAACGTTAAGCCAGCTAAAGGTGAGGAGAGTGAAGGTACCTGTGAAAACAATGAGGTGAGGATTGACGGCAGCAATCATGCGGTGGAGGAAGGCGGTGGTATTGAGGTCGGAGCAACCCACAAACTGCTGCGGCAACACGTCCTCACAAAGGGTAGTCTTCCCATCCCCATAGTGCATATCCGCTACCTGCAGTATCCTGAACTCACCCTTTTCGCTGAACCTCAGCGATTGTCCCTGTTCTTTAGTACTACTACCAGAAACAGAAGCAGAAGCAGAGGAGAGAGATAGAAGAAGAAGGGCCGCCACAACCAATTGCAAATTCGCCATAGGCGAATTAGACGGTCTGAGGAGTGGGGTAGCTGAGGCAATTCCTACCTCGTCTTCTTCGATTTCTCTTCTTATACATATATATATATATACACTACAACCTACCCAGATGTAGAAGTCATAAATGGATTGTACCCAGAAAGTAGAATCACCGACAGTGACATTTAATCGGCCTGTCTGCCATTGGCTTCTTATCGTTAAATCGATTTACTATTGTGACGTAAGCAACTTGATGGTTCCTGGTTCAGTCATGAGGAAACGTCGTCACGGAGTCGGAATATACCTCTTTTCGGAAGTAAGGCATATGTGTTTTGGTTACTTATTAGTTTGTCTCAATTAGAGGAGTATAAAAATTAAAAATTATTTAAATAAACTAAATCTTTTGTGACTAAAGACAAAACTAACTTTTTTGGAGTACTTTTATTTTTAGTGAATATTTTTAAAATTTTGATCATAATATTTTACTTTTTAGATTCTTCTCAATGGGATGAACCATTTATCCAAAAAAAAAAAATTGAAGCAAAACTAACAAATGAAAAAAGAAATTGACTAAAGACAAAAAAATAATAATGTGGCTTAATTATGTAGTCAAGACACCCGTACCTAGGGGTTCATCAACTATGCGCTACTAGATTGTAATTCGTTTCATAGAGCCCCTTTTTTTTTTTTGTGGGGGGGGGGGGGGGGGGGGGGGAACACCACCAGCCTATCTCAGAAGTACTATGAAATGAGACCTTATGGTGAGGTGAGAATTGAACTCAGAATATCACCTTGGTGTATCACACAAATTTCAAGTCTATGAAAAAGACAAAAATATACTGATCAAAAAGTCAACTTATTGATATATAAAAAATTAGGGTTACAATCTCTGATAAATTTCTAATGAAAGAAATTAATCATCTTATTTTTCTCTTCATATGTTGAAACGAGTGCTAGACAGCTTGATACCGAATCAGACGGTGGAATCTTCTCCGAGATTTGTGAAGAAGATAATGATGTGGCTTGAATGTTCTTCAAAGCTTTGAAACTTTGATTTGAAGAACCGTCTTACTTGATGTGGACTTGGAAAATTTTAAAGGGCTTTGAGGCTTTGATCTTCAGAGTTCTAGAGCTTGAATGTTTGAAAGTCTCCCAAATATGAGAAAAAACACCTTTATTTTTATCGGGATGGAGGATGCATGGAGAGTAATGACAAAACCCTACCTCTTTCATATTTATCTCTTTAATTATTCTTTTATTTAATGTAAGAGAAATAATTATAATTTAAATATTATCCTTCTTATTTATTTTTAAATGAATAATTATATATGAAGAGAAATATTAATTTCACCAAGTGACTTAATTTGATTGGCTAAACTTGATAAATTAATAACTGCGTCACTTTAACACATGACGCCATTTGACTGGTCCCTCCACATATCTTTGACTTTTGACCTATAGACACTTGGCAGCATTTGATTGGTCATTTATTGTGCCCTACTTAGCTCTGCAACACGCGGTGTAATGGTCCGGAATTTTTTAATAACATTTTTAATATATATATATATAATATAATATAATTTCATATCATATATTTCATTTCATAGAGTTATACATTTTTTTTATGACTTCTCTTGAAATTTTCTACGCGTTTGGAGGACCAAATGCACAAGTGGGTGTTGTGCGTGGTACACCCAAGTATCAAAACCTCTCATCAGTCGACTACCATTCTACACCTAAAACAAAGGCTAATAATTCCAATATATTAACTACCCAACTGTCTCTAAACTTTGAAACCTTCTCCTTCTTTCCTTTTAAATCTTCCTAGGTGGACTTTTCCCCCACCAAGTTTCCTACCAATCTGCCTTCCCTTATTTAGACAAACCCAACTCCTCCTTGCCTTCCCATTGTCGGCAGAGAGAGAGAGTTCATGCATAAGACTTTGTCCCAGATATTGATAAGCCCCCAAAAGTGTTAATAATGGGGCTTATCTCGCTCACTTTGATCACACACACGCATGCATATTATTGTTTTAAACTATTGATTTTGCGCAAGGTTGTGTTTTTTGTATTAGCAGGAAGAACGGGAGAAAAAGACGTGTTTTGACACCATGGTTGAACCAAAGGATGCCCGAACACCGGAGGCCACATGGCACCCCGCCACCGAGTCTCGGGAATCAAGGAATGAAGTTTTGAACAAGACTCGGGAAGCCTAGAGGTCATGACGACAAGCCGGAAGGTCAAGAGATCAATACAAAGAAAAAATCTCAGTTTTTACTCTTTCAACCGGTTGACACTTTTTGCTCAACCGGTTGAAGCTTCAAATTTCTGCAACTTTTTAGCCCGATCAAGAAATATCTTGTGGCATTTTTGTAATAACTTGGCACGACTTTTGGGGCCTATAAAGGGTCCCCAACCTCAGAATTTTAGGGTTAGCTTGGTTCTTCACCTTCTCTCTCTACCTCCATTAATTTGCTCTTAGCTAAGCTCTACCTTCTCTCTAGATTTACATGCTTTCCACTTAGATTCAATGTATTTCCTCTTGTTTAATGTTGTAGTACTTGTTGAGATCTTCATATAAATCTAGTTTATTTCTGTTTTTATCGGTTAATTTGTTTCCTTGTTTTTCTAGCTAGTTACTTCAAAATCTCTTGTTTCTAAGTGTTGTTTGTTAATTTCTCAAGCATTAATGTTGTAGGTGCACTTAAGATCTTCATTAAAAATCAACTTTCAAGCTTATTAATCATGTTTTTAGTTTTCTTCCAATTTTTAGGGGTATTTACTAGTGTAATGATCGAGTAGTCGTTATAGGCTCGGTCATGGGGTGATTAGCACCCCGTGACTTAGGCTCATTCATTCTCCTCGCCATAATGCAAACTTTGCATGTTAATCAAAGAGTTAGGATTAATTTTATGTATCGAAATTTGGATTTGTTAATCCCGTTGATCATATGTAGCCAAGGGCTTGACCACTTGGCACGTGTGATGCTTCGGGCGATGTCAATCAAAATGTTTGTATAAATGGCACAAGAATCCTACTCTTTGAGAAACACAATTTCTTGTCAAACGAGTTTAAGTACCAAATCTTCCGTTCGGGGTCGTTTAACGACGTCCCCGAGCCGGTTATTTTAGAGGAGAATGAATTGGCCTAAGGCATGGGTGTTGTGAACCCCTTGACTTAGCCTTGTTTTAATTAATCGTTTTAATCTCGAGTCATTCTCGAAGTTAAGTGAATTCCACCACAAATCACCAAAGCCAAGTTTGCCGCTTTAAGGCTAAACCTTCTTTCGCGAAACAAATCAACACGCGCTGCGCATTCGGTCTTTGTGGACTCGACCCGGACTTCCGGTTATCATGCTATCGCCGGCCTAAACCCTACGCTTGGGGAATCAATATTGGAAAGCAATCCAAGGGCGCAAGCAGATATTCACCACCATTTCCAACCCTTTTTAAGCTCCAAAATGTCCCTGAGAACCCATTCCGTAACAGCTCCATTTTAGTCCAGAAACCAGCTCCTTTCCAGCAGCAAAACAGTCCCATTTCAGCTCCCTAAAACAGTCTTGTTGAAACATAAAAGAAGACGTATTTACGTGGTTCAGTCACAAAGGATTTGTGACCTAGTCCACGGGAGAAGGGAGGAGAAATCTTATTCATGGGTTGCTGTAATACAACACCCTAAATATAAATACACATTACATGTGATCAAAAAGGGAAACAATCCCATAACTTCAGCCACTAGTTTGAGCAACAAATCACCGCAGTATTGGTAGCGAATCTGTGATTAGAATCACGCATAATATGGAAAGATTTTCCCCTTCTCCAACACTCCCCCTCAAGTTGGTGCGAAGATATCGATTGAGCCCAACTTGGACAAGATCTCATGAAATCTCGTTGAAGGCAAGCCTTTTGTAAATATGTCAACTAACTGATCTGAGCTACGGACATACGGCATTCGAATAATATTACCCTGTACCTTCTCCCTTACAAAATGGCAATCAACTTCGATGTGCTTTGTTCTTTCATGAAACACAGGATTAGAAGCAATGTGGATTGCTGCCTGATTGTCGCAAAACATGTTTACTGGTTGGGAAGATGCAAAACCCAAATCAAGTAAAAGAGCACGAAGCCATATTATCTCACTAGTTGTCGAAGCCATGGCTCGATATTCTGCCTCTGCACTTGAACGAGCAATAACATTTTGCTTTTTACTTTTCCAAGTAACTAAATTTCCACCAACAAAAGTACAATAACCTGTAGTCGATCGCCGATCAACTGGACTTCCTGCCCAATCTGCATCTGTATATCCAATAATATTTGTGTGACCATTTCTGCGCATCCATATGCCTCGTCCAAGAGAAGATTTCAAGTATTGTAGAATTCTATTTACTGCAGTCAAATGATTAGTCCGAGGAGCATGCATAAATTGGCTAACAAGACTTACAGCATGGGTGATATCGGGGCGAGTGATAGTTAGGTAAATTAACTTACCTACAAGTCTCTGATATTGACCAACGTCTGTCAAGAGTGCACCTTCAACCCCAATTTTTCCAGAAGCATCAATAGGGGTTTCAACGGGTTTAGCACCCATCTTGCCAGTCTCTTTTAACAAATCTAAAACATACTTTCTTTGATTTAGGAACAAACCCTTTTTCGAGTGAGCAATCTCCATCCCCAAAAAATACTTCAACATTCCCAAGTCTTTAATGGCGAATTTCTTGTGCAAAAGAGACTTTAATTTGGCTATTTCATTCAAATCATTTCCGGTGACGATTATATCATCAACATACACCAAAACAACAGTAGTTCCCGTGGCAGCATGTTTAACAAATAATGATGAATCAGCTGAACTTCTTTGGAGCCCATTATTTATAAGAACAAAACTGAGCTTCGCATACCAGGCCCGAGGCGACTATTTTAGCCCATAAAGGGCTTTCTTCAATTTACACACTAATTGTTTTTGTTCTTCTTGAGGGTGTTGTGGACGGCCCACCGAGATTGTTCGAAAAGATTGTGATTGTTAGAGTCGCCACCCGGATTTGAGGTCCGAACCCGAGAAACCGATCAAAAATAAACATGACTTGTTTGCCCATTTGAAAAAGATTTCACTGATCATGGCGGAACCAAAGATTTCTCGGATTCGGGGGTTTGGTTACGAGAGGGGAAGGGTTTTACGGCACCCCTCTCGCCCGGTCCGTGAACCGGTCTCTACTCAACATTTTGTGGGATTTTGGAAATGTTTGAAATTTGATTTTAAACACGAAATGGGGGATATGGGAATGACAAACACGTAAATGAATATTAAAACACAAACTAAGTGATGGTGGATGCTTGTGTGAAGTGTACAATGCGATTACAGAATGATATAAACAAGGAAAATGACAATGAAGGAGAAAAATAGAACTTAAAACACCATTTTGAACAAAATTATTTATCTTTCCGACACTATTTGCATGTTTTGGAGGGTTTTGATATAGAAATGAGAAAAACACAAAACTAAAAAGTTGTAGCCCTTCAAATTATCTACGTTTTGATATATAATACGTTGAAAACGGAGTTCGGAGTAAAAAGTTATGGCTGAAACACTGTGACTGCCTATCTGTTGGGGTTTGAGCGCTCAAGGTGAAGGCCTTGAGCGCTCAAGCCCTTCCCAGATCGCCAAATTCTGCTATTTTATGATACTTTTCAGAACTTGTAGGCTCATTTCAAGTATGAGGAACTTGAATGAGCCCACTGGTCTCCCTCAGCAAAACCAAAATAGTGATTTTCACATGATTTTCTACCTTTTCGGCTATGATCAAGGCTTGAACTTGTGGTTTGATGAATGGATGGGTAGTGGCTGTGTTTATGGGCTATAGATGAAGTATTTTGGTCAGAGGAGTGTAAGTGTAGGGTTGATTGAGTGATTGATTGAGTGGATGATGGAGGATTTGAGCTTAAAATGGTGATTTTGGCTTGGATGAGGTGGGTTTTGATGGAAGAGCTAGGTTTGGACGAAATTGATGGAGTGTATGGGCTGTAAATGGCTTGTTAGAGTGAGAGAGGGGCTGTTGAAGTTGGTTTCTCAAAGACCCATGTGTTGTAGGCCTTAAAGATGAGATTTTTTGGTGTTTTGGAGGTTGAAAATGATGGAGGGGTGGTGGCTATGGAGGAGAGAAAGGCTAAAACGTGATTGAAGTGATGAGAGAGAGTGGAGAGGGCTGATGAAGGGTGTGAGAGTGTAAGAGTTCAGCCAAGGGAGTGGAGGAGGTTTATATAGAGAGAAATGGGAGGGAAATGGGTTTAATTTTTGAATTGGGTTTGGGGGGGTGATTGAGGAGATGTTCAAGGGTCTAGGAAGTGTATTTAGGCAGTAGAAAACATAGGTAGACGCTCCTCTTGCAGTAGAATATCATGATTAGATGCTGTGCAGAAAACTGATCTGGCTCGGAGTTGAGCGCTCAAGGTCCAGGGCTTGAGCGCTCAAGGCTGTTGCGCAAAAGGTAAAACTTTGCGGGGCCGCCCCGGGTGCTACCGAACTCCGTTTCATGCGTGGTTTGAAGCGTTGGAAAGCTTGTCGAGTGTACTTTGTAACCCAAGTAGTTTGAACCCAAGATAATTTGTACATTCAAGTATGTGACCATTTTACTAGAAGATGATATAGGCTTGGGTTTGTTTTGAAATGGTTTATGGATGGTTTGAAGGGTATTTTGGTCATTTTGGTTGGTTTAAGGTTGTTCTAGGAGGGTTTAGAATGGTTTAGGGTGGTTCGGTGAGTTCAAGCCTTGTTCTTAGCCTCGAGGTATGCATGATTGGTCTATTTCATCATCGGGAATGCTCGAGTGCATCCTGGGTTCAAAATCGGGGTGTCTACAGGTGTCCAGGGGTAATAGTCATGTAAACTTCCTCTTCTAGTTCTCCATGCAAAAACGCATTTTTCACATCCATCTGAAACAACTCCCAATCACAATTGACAGCAATGGACAACAACACTCGGACTGTGTTCATTTTGGCAACTGGGGCAAATGTTTCTTTGTAGTCCACTCCATAAGTTTGAGCATATCCCTTTGCAACTAATCTAGCCTTATACCGCTCGATTGTCCCATCACTATTGTATTTGATCTTATAAACCCATTTGCATCCTACAGCTTTTTTTCCAAGTTTTATTCTGATCAAGAGCAAGAAGTTCCTCCTTCATAGCCGTTTTCCAAACTGAATGATTATTAGCTTCATGAAAGCTAGTAGGCTCATTGATAATAGAACTCAAGAAAGCAGAGTATGAATGAGACACGTTAGCATATGAAAAATAGTTTTGAATTGGAAAAGCCGAGGCATGATAGCATATGACAAATCTTGCATTTTGCATCCTACCCTGGTAGATCGATGTTGGGGTGGCACATATGGAGAAGAGGACTGGCGTTCGGGCGAAGGAGGGACTTGGACTTCCACAGGAGGGGCCACGACAGAAGTTTCTGGTGAGACATTTATTTTGGATGAAGGATCAATAGAATTTGTCTCAATAATTGGAAGAGGAATGACATCATCAAAATACTCCCCCTGAAGCTGATTATCATTCGAGTCTTGGAAAAAAAGGTGTATCTTCGACAAAGCGAACATCACGAGAGACAATAAGCTTTTGACTCGTGGGATCAAAACATTTGTAGCCCTTTTGGGTGGAAGAATACCCAAGAAAAACACATTTACGAGCACGAGCATCCAGTTTATCTCTATGGGACGCATGAACATACACATAACAAAGGCATCCAAAAACCCGTATATGAGATATATCAATTTTGCGTTGCTTAAGAACTTCAAGAGGGGACTTACACCTAAGGACGCGACTTGGAAGTTGATTAATGAGGTTGGTAAGTACACCATAGGACCAAATTTTTTTGGGAACACGCATCTGAAACATGATTGATCTAGTGGTTTCCAAGAGATGTCGATTTTTGCGTTCGGCAACTCCTTTTTGTTGTGGAGTGTCAACACAGCTAGTTTGATGTTTAATCCCTTGGCTCCCCAAAAAATCGGCAAGAAGATTTTTTATAAACTCAGTGCCATTGTCAGATCGAAGCACTTTAACATGGGCATTGAACTGGGTAACAATCATAGCGTGAAAAGATTGAAAAACAGTAGCAACCTCGCTCTTTTTTTTCAACAAATAAACCCATGTTGCACGCGAATGATCATCAATGAAAGTCACAAATATTTAAAACCATCACAAGAGTCAATAGGAGCAGGACCCCACAAATCGGAATGAATTAACTCAAATGGTTTAGCTGTAACAGATAAAGAAGAATTAAAAGGCAACCTAGACAATTTAGAAAACTGACAAACTTCACAAGGACTTGAAGATGGTGCATGTGGAACAAGTAAGGACAAATTCCGATCACAAGGATGGCCTAAGCGCTTGTGCCAAATATTCGACTGTTGGACGCCCAATGCTTTCAAGGGTGACTCGAGAAGATATAGACCATGAGAATAAATGCCCTCACCAATCTTCTTCCCCGTGGCCCGATCCTGAAAGATCACAGAAGTAGGAGAAAAAGTAATGTCACAATTCAAAGTGTTGGTAAGTTTGCCAACAGAAAGTAGTTTGGAAGGAAATGATGGAATATAAAGTGCTTCAGAATATTGTTGGTTAGAAAAAAATTCTAGTTTACCACAACCATGAATAGGAACAGATGATCCATTGGCAACCGACACAGATTTAGTAGTTTCAGGAATAAACTCACATAAGCTACCACGATCATTAGTAATGTGGTCAGTAGCTCCAGAATCCACAATCCAAGTGCAATTATTAGAGCTTGAGGAAAGAAAAGCTTTAAGGTTACCTGAGACATGGGTAGAGGATGAAGTTTCAACAGAGGAACCTGTTTTGTTATATTGCTGCAAGAGTTTACTCAATTGTCCAACCAAGTCGGAAGCCTCAGAAGTTACAGTATTGGCAGCCCTATCCACCTTTTCTCCTCGTTTGAATTTTGGCTTCAAGTGTGGAAAAAGAATCCAACAACGATCCTTAGTGTGGCCATCTTTGTCACAATGGTCACAATGACGGCCTTTATTTAGGGAAAAATTACCACTTTGTTTCTTAGTGTCAATTTTCCTCTTGTCCACCATTAGAGCACTGGCTTCAGGATGGATGATACCAGATTTGGGTTCAGTATTCATTGCTTTCCTCCTAGTTTCTTCCTGTTGGATGCTAGCACAAACACTCGACAGAGAAGGAATGTCAGGTCCCATCAAATTTGGCTTCGAAGATTTTCAAATTCTGGTTTGATGTGGGCCATTAACTGAAAGACTTTATCTTGCTCGGCCCTTTTTTGCAATGTTACAAGATCAATTGTAGGAGGACGGTATAAGCCAAGTTCATCCCACATGCTTTTCAATTCACCGAAGTATTCAACAAAAGAACGATCTCCTTGTTCACAATTACTGATAGCTTGCTGCAATTGATAAATACGGGCAGCATTGTGTTGATGACCATATAAATCCTTCACAGATTGCCAAAGTTCTTGAGCGGTGTCCAAAAAGGTAAAGATTTCAGCAATTTTGGGTTCCATAGAATTGAGAAGCAAAGACATGGTGTACTGGTTTTCGGATTTCCATTCGTCATACTTTTCAACTTCATCACTTGTAGAAGTCTTTGATATAGTTGGAGGAGATTTTGTTCCATCAATATGCCCAATCAACGATTTTCCACCCAGTGCTAGTGTTACAACACGAGACCATGGAACATAATTCAGTCCATTAAGAAGAATTGAAGAAAGCCTTGCGGCCGAATTATTTTCTAATTGTCCACCCATCGATAATGTGGGGAAAGAAAAACAATAAGAACACCCAAAAGAAATAGTACGGAGAAATCTGAAAAATTTTGGCGAGAGAAAATCAAACCGACTGACTTTAAAGTCGATTTTAACCCCCGAAACAAGCCCGAAACTAGCCCGAAAGATGAGGAGCTAGATATGAACGATACGAATTCAACGCCACCGACCTTGTGTAAATCCGAGTTTCAGAGAAAAAGATACAAGGTTTTTCGTGAAGGGTGTTCAAAACGAGATTTGCAGGAACGTAAAGAAAGGGGTACAATACCTAACCTTCTTCCTGCTCTGATACCATGTTGAAAACATAAAAGAAGACGTATTTACGTGGTTCAGTCACAAAGGATTTGTGACCTAGTCCACGGGAGAAGGGAGGAGAAATCTTATTCATGGGTTGCTGTAATACAACACCCTAAATATAAATACAGATTACATGTGATCAATAAGGGAAACAATCCCATAACTTCAGCCACCAGTTTAAGCAACAAATCACTGCAGTATTGGTAGCGAATCTGTGATTAGAATCACGCATAATATGGAAAGATTTTCCCCTTCTCCAAACCAGCACCGAAAACAGTCCCGGTTCAGTTGTTAAACCGACTCGAAACCACCCCAAAAATTCTCTCAGAACCTGCTGCCTTTTTAGCTCCCAAAAACCAGCCCCGAACACGCTGCGTTTCACTAAAAAACAACCCAAGAATAGCCACCCGATAACGCCGATGCTCCGGTTTTTTTTTCCCGCAAAAACCCGAAATCCCGCAAAACCTTCGGAGGAGAGGTAGCGTAGACTCTTATTCCACTCTCCCTAAATATATTATGCGTAATATAGGCCTGTTGTTAATGCTCGATTGATGCGCGAGATATGTTTACGATCCATAAAAATAAGATAATAAACTCAAGTGTATAATTTGTCTTGATGTCAAACAGATCAGTCTACTTTGGAAAATGTTATAAAATACTATGTACCTCCGATTGTGTTGAATCTTATGTCAAATTGTAGATATACTTATGTCAAATTTAGAGCACTAGTTATTTGTTTTTCATAACTTTCGAAGTTGTCAAATTCCAACAAATTGGTTAACCACCACAGGTTATCTTCGAGCTTCAAGGCTCCACTGTATCTTCGAGCTTTAAGGCTCTGCCGTTTCTTCGAGCATTAAGGCTCTGTCGTATCTTTGGGCTTAAGACTCCGCCGTTTCTTCAGGTTTTAAGGCTCCGCAATTTCTTCGAGCTTAAGGCTACGCTGTTTCTTCGAGCTTTAAAGCTCCGCCGTATCCGCTTTTATTCTTTGGTGAGTCTTCTTATTTTATCCGTTTCTTTTGTTGTGCGAATTCAATATTTTTTCCAAGTAGTACCCCATACCTAGGCAAAGCAACATACTTTTTTTTTTTTTTTTTGCCTTTTCTATTGCATATTCAATTTACAACATATCATTTGCAAGCTTTGCAAGTGCGTTTGCTTGTCTATTTTCACCTCTCAGCATGTGCTCTAGAGTGACACCACCAAGCCACGCTATCAAGCGACGCCCATAGTTATTGAAAGGCTGGAGTTCCGGTTTTCTTACTTCGTAGATATCAAGGAATTGGTTGATTATCAACTATTAGTCTGCGTATACCTTGAGTTGCAAGTGCTTCGCTTCGACAACCATCTCCAACCCAAGAATGAGCACTTGATACTCAGTCTCGTTATTTGAATAGCTTTGGGTAAGAGTGAAAAATATATGGCAAGGCGTCTCCCTCTGTCGAAACAATCACCTGCTAGCACCTGCACCACTGCAATGAGATGCTCCATCAAAGTACATTGTCCATGGTGGACGAACTTCTACTACCATGATGTCTTCATCAGGAAATTCCTTCAACAACTCCCATTCGACAGGTATAGGATGGTCAACTAAGAAGTTGGCTAGAGCTTGCCCTTTAACAGCCTTTTAAAAGACATAGACGATCTTGAACTATTGAAAAAGAAGTGACCATCTAGCCAAGCGGTCAAATAGGATTGGCTTTGTCATGACATATTTGAGTGGATTTGACTTAGAGATGAGATGCACAGTGTGTGCTTGAAAAATAGTGTTGCATCTTTTGAATTGCAAATGCAAAAACTAGACACATCTTCTCAATTGCTGAATAGTTCAACTCATGACATCATTCTACTCAAATAATATAAGGTACATTCTTTACCCTTGTCATTTTGTTGAGTAAGAAAAGCTCTAATCGAACGCTCTTGTGTTGCAATGTACAAGATTAGTAGTCCTCCATGTATGGGTGCAGTGAGAACTTGAGAATTCATCATATATGACTTGATGCTCTTCAAAGCATTGTTGCATGCTAAATGGCTGACAAAGACCGGCTAAATTTGATATGAACCAACTGCAGTAAGCTAATCCTCCTTAAAGACTCTTTAGTTCATGTATGTTTCGAGGTTTAGGCATTTTTAAGATAACGTCAATTTTAGATTAATTAATCTCTATGCCATGGTGACAGACGATGAAACCAAGAAACTTTCCAAATATAACTCCAAAAGCACTCTTCAAGGGATTCATCCTTAAGTTGGTACCTTCGCAATCATTCAAACACTTGCCTTAGATCTTGAAGATGTTCGGCTCGTTTCTTTGTCGTCATGACTAGGTCATCGACGTAACACTCAACATTGTTATGGAGCACATCATCAAAGATCTTTTGCATTGCCCTTCGGTGTGTGGCACCTCCATTCTTCAAGCCAAAAGGCATTACCTTGTAGCAGTAACTACTTTTTGGTGATTGAAAAGCTGTGAGCTCTTTATCTCGTGGAGAGATGCAAATTTGACTGTACCCGGACGAACCATCCATGAAGGATAGAACCTCATGTCCAGTGGTGGCATCGACCATGAGCTTAGGTATAGGAAGTGGAAAATCATATTTTGGACAAACATTGTTCAAGTCGCGAAAGTCAATGCAAATTCGGATTTTCCTATTCTACTTTTTTACTGAGACAATACTTGAAATCCAAGTGGAATACTTGACTTCTTGAATGAATCCAGCTTCCATGAGTTCGTTAACTTTTGCTTCGATTTAGGAACTAACTATGGTCGATAGCGACGTTGAGATTGTTTAATCAACCGAACTCCATGTTTCACTGCCAAATGATGAACGACTCTTAGATCTAAGCCTGACATTTCCTTGTAACTTCAAGCAAAAATGTCCTTGTATTCACGTAGAAGCTCAATGTAAGCAACTTCTTCTTCGGGAGTGAGCAATGCAAAGATATAGGTTGGCCAACGGTGGACTTCACACCTTCTTCTAGCTCTAGAAGAGCATCTTCAACATTTTCTTCTACTTGAACATCATTACAAGAAGCCATGATATGGAATGACGAAGTGGGGCACTCTTCATCAAGGCGATCGTCTAATCCCTTAGAAGGAAATTTGGTCACCACCACAGTTTCGCATTTTACCCTTAGCATGCGAGAAGGTATTTTGCTCTTCAACTTCTTATCATCTTGTGATGAGACAGCATTGGTCCATTTTGAAACCTTGTTGATGGTAGTGTCTAAAACACCCAATCGGCTATGCACGAACTTTCAGGGAGTAGAAAGTTCATTTGGTGAACTCTATTTGCTTTGAACACACTTGCGTGAGCTAGACAGTGTAGAACTTTCACATGGTGGTCATGATCTAATTTGAATGGATCCTCTTGCACTAGATGGTGAGGCACCTTCATTTTGATGTCTTCATCTGTCAAAGACTGACCCTTGTGATTTTGGAGCACTCAAGTGATCAAAGATAGATGTCTTTGATGACATTGTTGATGTAGCTTCTTCTGCTGTAATGTGGTTGTTGCTTGACTCTTTACGAATATGCAAGCATGAGCAGGTGCAGTGTATCCATGGCCTGCTTTAGAATCCTTGACAACGTATCCTTTTTGGATCAAAGCCATTTGTCCGTTGTGAAGGTAGGTAATCATGTTCCACTATAGGACCATGTGTGGCTCTAACGAATCCTTTTAGTGGTGAAGTAACCTTTGCTTCCCTTAGGTTGGCGATTGGGAGCGTTAGTCCATCCAAGGCTAACACTTCACTTTTCTTCAACTTTGGTACATAGCAAAGTATTGGGATCCCCTTCTTCTTTGGTGAGTCTTCTTGTTTGACTCCTTGGTCATTTTTCTCCTTCTCCTTTGTAGGAATATTGGCCTTACTAAGGTCATCACCTTTGGAATGCTTGTAGCTTGATGATGAGGCAAATGGCTCCAAATCTGTTAACATCGTATATGCTAAGTTGAATTTAGCGTCAGCGAAATGTGATTCAGCTTCGCTAAATGGTTTGTCATCGATTACCACCGTCTTTATCATGTCATCTCTACAGTATATGAAGCATTGATGGAGGGTTGATAGGACAACACCATTCTTATGGAGCCACGGTCGTCCTAATAACACGTTGTAAGAGGTCTTGGCATCAATGACATGAAACAATGCATTTCATATCATCGATGGTTAAGTCTAGACAAATCACGCCGACAACTCTTTGGCCCCTTGACTAAATCCTTGAATCATTAATTAGATGGCTATTTGCTAATTCATTGGTAGTGATGCCAAACTCCTTCATAGTTTGAAGAGGCAAGATGTTGACTACTAATCCTCCATCCAAAAGCATTCTATTTACCCTTTGTTCGCATACATATCAGTGACAAAAGAGTGGGTGATTATGTGACATTGAACCAAACAACAAATCTTCGTCAGAGAATGTAGTGGTTTTGAGACAGGCAAAACAATCGTTGGCACAAGTTATAGAACCGGGCTTAATTGAAGTGTGTTTAGAAGAATGAAGCAACTCAGATTCTAGATCTTCAATTTCTTCAACACTCACAAGTATTGCATGAAGCTGCAGAAAATCAACATTGCGAATTGACTCTGGAAGGAAGTCCCATAAGGTGAAAGGAGTGAGTGGTTTTTGGACAGACACATCTTTCGGCAAATTTGAAGTTACTTTCTTTACTTTCCTCTTTTTTGTGGCTTCTTTTTTTGACTTTCTTAGGCCTTTGCGTCATCTTTGTTGATTGAGGATGCTTTGCACTCGATGCTCACTTTTTCCTGCAAGTGATAAGAGTCCATCCTTCATCATCTGTGCCATCTATTTTTGCCTTGGCATAGCTATTGCCCCTAGGCTATTATTCTTTCAATTGGATCGAGTGACCCAAATTGAATCGCCACGCTTTGAAACCCTTCAAGTTGTTGAGTTTCATCTTGAAGAGAAGCCACAGTTTGATTAGTAGCTACCACTACCTTTCCCCCCTCCAAGATGACCTTCCTAGTGTTTTAAATGGCTCACATCGCACCAAGGCACAATGGTTCCCTAGAGCAATAGCGCACAACGCACGGCGCGGTGCACACCATATTAAACTATGGCACACTTTATTATAACAAGTAGAATTCTAATATAGGCATAACTTTTAACACAAGCAAATGCTGTTAAAACGTTCAAATGTCATAAAACAAATACATTTCAATGTTTAAACTAGCGGTGTGAAACGTGTGTGCCGTGTCGTGTGATTCAACTTCCGTGCCAACCGTGCTTCGTACCATGCCCATTTACTTCATCGTGTCGTAGCATGCCGTGCTTTAAGTGTGTCGTGCTAGGCCATTTTACTTTACCGTGCTGTGTCGGGCCGTGCCTTTTTAAATCATGCCCTGCCGTGATGTGCACAATTCATTAATTCGTGTCGTACCGTGCCGGCCCATTGAGTTAATAGTGTCATGTCTTCTCGTGTCTTTTTTGTCGTGTCGTGCCTTTTTATCGTGTCATGTCGTGTCGTGCTTTTTTTAATCATGTCGTGCTGTGCCAGCCCGTTTACAGTTTACTTAATCATGTGTCATGTCATGCCGTGCCTTTTTAAATCGTGTCGTCCCAAAGCCTCAAACAGGTGCTACAATACTAACAAGTGCAGCAACACAAGTCACACCTACACGGCTGCACTAAGTGCACTTGCACAATACTACCAGATACAACACAAGTGTACAACTATACAAGTAGCCCTCGCCCCTCAATAGGGTCATGCAATGCAATCACTCAATTTGGGCCTAGAATTGAAAATAAACACACATAGACATAGTCACTAAAATTGGCTCAGACATATATTGAACTATAAACATGGTTACTCATGGCTGCAATTAAGGTTGCCCCGCCAAGGTAACTTCATGCATTATCATTTTTTTGAGTCATCCAATTCATCATCGCCAAATATAGTTATTGAAAGGCTTAATTAGCTGTTACAAAACCTAAAAACAATGGTCCATACTCCATTTAATTTCAATGAAAAAAAGAAAGGAATGCATCATGCATGTTTGCTGCCCTTGATCACTAAGGAACCAGCAGCATTAGCAGTTTAGCACTAGGAAACCACAAGTCCACAAGGAACACATGCACTTGCACAAAGCCACGAATAGGTGCAACAAAACCAACAAGTGCAGCAACACAAGTCACATCTGCACTAAGTGCACTTGCACAATACTACCAGAATCCAGATACAAGTAGCCCTCGCCCCTCAATAGGGCCATGCAATGCAATCACTGAATTTGGGCCCAGAATTGAAAATAAACACACACAGACACAGTCACTGAAATTGGCTCAGACATGTATATATATTGAACTATAAATTTAATTATTCATGGCTGCAATTAAGGTTGCCCCGCCAATGTAACTTCATGCATTAACATTTGTTTGAGTCATCATCGCCAAAAAATTATGTTTTAAACCTAGAAAACTGGTTTTAAACCCAGAAAACCAGTTTTAAACTGCCCAGAATTCAGAAAACTGCATGTGTTCAACCCAGATCCAGATAATAAGTGGTTTTAAACCCAGAATATTGGTTTTAAACCCAAAAAATTGGTTTTAAACTGCTTAGAATCCATAAAACTACATGTGTTCAACCTAGAATCCAAAAACCTGCATGTGTTCAACCCAAAATCAAGATATAAGTGGTTTTAAATTGCCCAGAATCCACAAAATGTATGTGTTCAACCCAGAACCCAGATAATAATTGGTTTTAAACCCATAAAACTGCATATGTTCAAGTTAAACCCATATAAGAATATAACTCATACTCAGAACACACACACCACACATACACAATATCATTGGCCATACATGTAATTCCATGTACTGCACACACACATTATATAAATGTTTTTTCTGCTGCCTAGGGCAAGCAGCCACAACCCACAACAAGCCCTAACTCTCTTTGGCTCATATTCACAAGATTTTGATGTTTAAACCATCATCGGCCTCATCTTACAAAACAATAATCATTGGCCTCATCTTACAAAACAATAATCATTGGCCTCAGAAACAAATTCATACATTTTTTGGCTCAGGTATTTTTCATCATAGCCAAAAACTGAAATGGATGCAACATTAAGTTGCACTTTCATAAGTTGCAAATCACACCTCAGTTAAGAATCACATGGATATACTCATATACGAAACCCTATGTAAAGACCCAAAAATTTGAACTTAATTCTCTCGGAAATAAATTTAAAGAATTGTGGGGATATGTTTTAAACATTGAAGAGTGGGGTTAATATGACAAATAATTGGATTTTTGACTCGTTTGAAACACTTTGGCAATATGCATAACATATTTAATGGAGGGGTTAGAGAGAGAAACACATTTTCCTCTCCCCTTTTTCACCAGACGATAGCCCCTCTGCTCTCTACCTCTCGGCAATCTCTCTCTCTCCTCACCTCTCACACAAAATTAACCTTAGATACTCAAACCCACCATAGATCCTTCAACTACATCGCATATATTCGCCATTGGGGCTTGGAAATCGTGTGTGGGAGCTCGGGTTTGGTGAAAACTGGGATTTTGGAAGGCTAGGGTTTCTTTGAGCTAAACTTTGAAGGCTAGATCTTGAGGTAGGTCTGTTATTGATGTATTTGATTTCGTACTCTACATGGCCGGATTTTTAGAAAATGTTCTACACCTTCAAATTTTACAAAATTTTTAAGCGATGTTCCCCTACGAGTTGTAAATGTTGTGTAAAATTTTCAGATCAAAACCTCTTGACACGAAGTCTAGAAAAAATCGCACACCGAGCTGTGCTCTGTTTCACTGTTCTGCTGAATCTGGGTTTTGTGGTCTTTAATTTTTGGTGTGTTAGACCTAGTACTCTCCTTATTTTCTGAATTTTTTATGTGATGTACATATATGAATACCAGATTATGACAAAATTGGAGCAAAATATGAAGAGGTTATTTTTAAACAATTATCAAACTAAACCGTGTTCTGAAAATTTTAAAATCTGGACATATTATGAAAGCTGCGTATTTTTGTTAATTTTATTATAGTTAACAAGTATATTGGTTAGCAATGTTTTAGCATTGGAATCACTGAAAAAGATTGAGTATGCGATTTTTAACAGATTTTTGAACAAGAGTATGCTAATAGTTTGTTCTTACTGGGCAAAAATTTCTGGGTTTGGATATAAATTGGACTTGGTTTTGTTGCGTATAAAAATCCAATAAAAATCATGGATGAACCTTGATGTGTTGTTATGATTTGTACCAAACATTAGATTGTTTTGATGGATAGATTGAGTTTGGTGGGATTACAAGGGTGTGTGACCTGGCTGGAAATTTTAGTGTGTTACGGTAGAAAGATTAAGTTCTTGAAATCGATTGATTGAACTAATTAGATCATTATGTTGTGTTTGGGGCCTACGTAGTACCTAGAGAGGGACAAATGATGGTTTTGGTACTCATAATCTTGAATTGAGAAGAACTATATACGAAATGACGAATTTTGGATAAGGGTGTGAAGTTTGATTATGAAAGAGATTTGGGACTTTTGTGGAACATATCTAAAATGTGAAAATGAACATAGTATGTGAAATTGATGTGCGTGGGAACGAAAAATGAATTAAATTGGGACATAAAGGTTAAAGATGATATTTTGGACATGTTATGAATACGTATGTTGGTATTGGATACAAAGAAGTGAAATGAATGTTTGAAATGATGGATACGGGGACACTCGATACTCGGAATGAGACTAAATTACACGGGGTCACTCGATGCCCGGAACTATACTAGGACCACTTCAATGTGAGTCGCTAGGAATCTCTAAAACATATGATGATGATGAATTGGTAACGTGATGATTTAGTTGTGTTTGACCGAGCGGAAATGGGGTACATATCTGGTAGGATAAGTTGAACTGAAGGGATCCTTGGTACTCAGAAAAGTGTATCTCACTTGGATAATTCTAGTAAATATTGAACATTGTCTTGTGATTTCCATTTCCACTTTTGCTTTGCTCATTCTTTTCTTTTGTTGAGTCACTAGAAAACTATAATGATGGTATTTTGGAGTTATATGGATTCAATGGATATCATTGTGATTATATGCAAAACCTTATTTTGTATGATGCACACTTCTGAAATACTTGGACACATGAGGGACACGTGGACACTTGTGAATACTTGGATACGTATCGGGTACGATGGGGTTAAAATGATAAAAATATGAGAACTTGTAGTACACGTTGGTACCTGTGGGATACGAGGAGGCTTTTGTTAAGTATCATGTGACACCTGGATATTTGGAAAATACTTAGGCTTGTGTGTGAATTGAAAGTGCATGTGGGGTCTTTGGACTTGTGGTTTGTACCGTATTATGACAATTAGTTGCATGTTGGTTATGGATTGGCTTGAGTCGATAGACATGTTTCATGAAACTTGAAAGAAGATAAGTAGCTATACTTGAGTAAATATTTATAAATGAAAAGGAGATTAATAGAGTGTTGGTAACAAAGGAGATAGACTATTAAGTGGTTAATGGGAACCTTGCGGTATGTTTATAATAGCTTTGTGAGAGGCTATGTTTTGAAACCTAGACCTGACCGGCCGGTTCGCCCGTCGATCGGACCTTAGTCCGGTTCAGTTTCATCTAAAAACCGTTCTATTCAGAGAACCGGTCTAAAAACTAAAAACCGTTCCAGGATGACGGTCGAACCGTCGATTTGTTGGAACCGTTACTGGGTTGGTCGACCCGGACCGGAAATTTTGAATTCCATTTGTGCCTTTATTGTAAATGGCATACACGTGGCACGATGTCAGAAAGGTGCTTTGGTGGTGGACCCATGCCAGCTCACGCACTTAATTGACCTACCAAGCTTCTAGGCATGACGAGAATGCTTATTAACATTTTATAGAAAGAAAAGGTAAGATGGTTTTGTTTCCCAACCGATGTGGGATTGGAGAAAACCACACTAGGAATAAATATTTAACATAACTCCTTAAACTTTTGTTTCTCAAACTTTTTCTTCAGTTTTTTTTTACATGCTTATTTTAGTAAATTATATATTTCTAATATATCTATATTATAATTATGACGTCACGGTTCGATTCCGGTTCGATAGCGGTTGAACCGGTGACCCATCCGCTCGGTCCCTTTTCCGGTTCGCTCCCCGGGCCGGGTTTTAAAACATTGGTGAGAGGGTTATTGGACCCAGTTGGATGTATTTCAAGGAGAATAATCAAGTAGTAATCCAGTGGCGGATTATGTACAAGAATTGGTAACCCAGGTCGTCGTCGTGTGGGAATAATCAATTGACGCGTGAAGTGTAATATCTACTAAACCAAAAAGTGTGGTATTGTGCTTAAAGTAGGTATTGTGTAATATCTACTTTCACATTGTTTTGTTCCTCACTTATGATTATTTTTTTTAAAAGAAAAAGAAAATCTCAGAAAAGTTCAAGGGTTAATTATTAGGGGTTTCTACGTGTGCAGGTGACGTGCAGTGAGTCCTTGCTTTGTTGCTGTTATGAGATGATACATTTGGAGGTTCATTTGTGAATGTCAACTTTACTTTATATTTCATGTTTGTCATATTTCGTGTATGTGCTTATGCATTTTATTAAGGGGATCTCTATTGGGCGAAGTGTCTGCTCACCCCTTTGCTGTTTCAGCCTTTCAGGTACAACCAAGTGACATGAGTTGGGATGCTAGTGGTGCATGACATTGTTGAAGCATGGCATGAAAGTATATTTCATCATCGGAAATTATAATTTTTTTTTAATCAAAGCTGTATTTAAATCTTATTTTTCATTTGACTACACGGAGGGGTGTAATAACCTTAATACATTTGAACATATTTTCTATTAAGAAGTGGGGACCGATGTAGCTCTTGGCCTTGTGTAATATGATATTGGCAATTTGAGTTAATTTCGGGTAACTATAAAGTGGTTTTTAGTAATACTCTGCGGAGGAAATGTTTAATTATTTATGTTGAAAATCGAGGGTGTGACACCCTAGCAGTACAATCTTTCACTCATATTCAGAATTTAAATGTTAGTTTTATCATCATAGCCCAAAACTGAAACGGATGCAACATTAAGTTGCCATTTAAGACCCTCGTAAGTTGCAAATCACAATTCAGCTAAGTTTTAAGTTTGAAGAGACATTGTTTGGGGTTGTGTCTGTGGCTTATTCATTTCAGACAAAAAGGAGACACACACACACAACCCACACTGCCACACACACACACAAACTGAAGTGGGGGCAACATCATGTTGCCATAGGCCTTCATAAGTTGCCACAACACCCACTTCAGCCCACATACTGAAATGAATAAGCCACAGACACAACCCCAGCAGAATAAATGAATAATAGGTAGAAGCCAAATGTCATTAGGTCCCGCTGACCACTATCTATATCAAAGTCTGCAAAATAGCCTCTGAATTCATCTTCACCTGAGTCTTTTTCAATTCCAAGGCGTGCATCCTCCCAATCTTTTAAGCACATGAGACAATCTAAAATGTCTGGAGCTTGTCTGCTCCTTTTGTCATCCAACACTCTTTTACCTGCACTAAAAGCAGATTCAGATGCCGCTGAAGACACTAGAGGTGTTAGTAGATCACGTGCCATAATTGAAAGAATGGGATAAGTCCTTTCATTTTTTTTCCCACCAGGCTAAGATATCAAAATTAAGCAAGTCATTCTCGCTAATAGATTCTAGGTCCAAGTATTTAAAAAGTTCAGTGCGTGAAGTTACAGTACTACTTTCTATTCCAAAACTTGAACTAAGCAGAAACCAAGATGCATCATTGCAACTTGTACAAGATGTTAAAGGAGCAGTAGTACGGGTAGCATTGGCACCAAACTTAGATTCATTTCTAGCGTACATGGTAGTCAATAAATCAGTCACAACAACAGAAGAAGGTAAAGTACTAAACCCTAAATTCGTACCAATCTCTTTTAAGAGCACTTCAACACCTGCTAACTTTATCCTAGGGTCCATTACTGCAGCTAACATAAATATTGGTGGCATTTCTTCATAATATTTTTTGAATTTTCCTTCCATATCTATACAAGCATTTACAAAATTTGGTTGTGCCCTATGATTATGAAATTTGAGACTAATATTGTACAGACGATTAAGCACAATACAATAAGTAGGATAACGAACACCCAAACAAGCTACGGTAGCAACATAAAACACTTTCAAAAATTTCATGAATTCAAAACCATTTTTCCAATCAGCTGGAGTTAAAGGAGTACCACGATACCTATGATTAACAAAAGCAGCTAGTATGTCACTATATTTTCTACAAGACTTTAACATAAGGTATGTCAAATTCCAATGAGTTTGAACATCAGAGTTCATATTTTTGGTTTAACATTGTAACATGATGCGCACATGATTTATCAAATTCTTGTTGCCTAGATGGGAAAGTACCAATACAAAGAACATTAGCTCTAATTTTTTTGTATCTGTGGTGCTATATGTTCCAAACCATCTTACACAACTAAGTTAATGACATGGCACACACATCGAATATGCAATAACTCACCAAAATAAGGAGACAAATTTCTTTTAAATAATGGAATTGAAGCAGTATTAGCAGCATGGTTGTCAAAAGTAATGCTAAAAACTTTATCAACAACTTCATAATCTCTAAAAACGCCCATAATACTTTCAAAAATCTGTTCAGCATCATGAGGAAACTCCACTAAACGGAAAGCGATAATTTTTTTCTGCAAAGTCCAACTAGAGTCTATATAATGAGCATTCACACAAATATAACCACGATTATTTATACCAGACCACATATTAGAAATAATACCTATTGCACCAAGTCTAGCAAGTTCACTAATCAATAAAATTCTAACTTCATTATGAACTTTCTTCGTATCATTACGGGTTGTATTTCTAGAAACTTTAGCAAACGAAGGATTTAGACAATTTTGGACAAAATATTCAAATCTAATATCATCACCAAAAGTAAATGGTTATTTTGCTGCAGCTACATAACAGGCCAGTCCATGTCTTATTTTTCTTTTGAATAAATGAAATTAGGCAAACTACTATCAGATTCACCACTAACTTTAACAATTTTTTTTTATGTTTACTTCTAATATGTCTACCATGCTGCCCTATGCCATGATCATTTAAGCAACTATAATTTATGCCACAATAATTGCATACAACCCTAGGTCGTATGTCAATACCATTTTTATCCTTGAAGTGTTGATCTATAGTGAAATGATTCCATACCCATGATGTGTGTTGCCTTTTTGCACCACTACGGCCTAAACTTGTAGGAGTCGAATCTGTTGGAGTAGAACTTGAAGGTCCTGTTCCAGAGTGAACAATGTTTGAAGCAGCTTCACCTATAGACTCCATACCCTATGGTGCAATAGGGTTCGGTGGTAGTTGATGGTGTTCATCATCAAAAGAGTCAGAGTGGGGGCTACGAGCATCTATCTGCATAAATAAATAAATAAATAAAAATTAAGTCGAATGAAATCTAATTGAAAGACTAAAACCCTAGGATGCATTCGAATGTCAAAAAAAAAAAATGGATCTTACCAATACCAGATCGGATGAAATCGTTCTGAAACCCTAGGATGCAATCGAAACCCAACTCGATCAAGAATGAAATCGATCTCAAACCCTAGGATTAAACCCAAATCGATTGTAGAATCTTAAACCCTAGGATGAAACCGAAATCAAGAATGAAATCGATCAAACCCTATAATTCAAAACCCTTGTACAGTACTACAGTACTAGTACGCTAGTCACATGCAGAGAGAGAGAGAGAGAGAGAGAGAGAGAGAGAGAGAGAGAGAGAGAGAGAGAGAGAGAGAGAGAGAGAGAGAGAGTGAGAGTCGACTATTGAGAGAGAGTGAGAGTCGACTATTGAGAGAGAGTCAGAGAGGAGACGTTCGGGCATTAAGACAGGATGGGGCTAGTGGCCAACGGTCGGATAACCAGAGAGAGAGAGAGAGTGTGTTAGGGTTTGATTCGTTTGAGTTGCTGCTGGCCCTAGACAACAATTTTTTTTTTATATATTTTGTGTGTGTGTGTGTGTGTGTGTGTGTAGTGCATGGCATTAACATGTATAGAAAATCCTCGTAAAGTTACGATGCATTACTCGAGGTCCTTTAGAGTTTTTTTGGAAAATTAGAACCGTCTATCTTTTTTCTAGGAGGGATTATATCATTCGTGTCAAAAATTAAGTAAATTGATTATCTCTATATGCTCAATTGGAGTTAACAATTTTTTTTCCTACTAATGATTCCCACGTCCCGAATCTCCCAATGAAGGGGCTTTCAAAATCAGATTGACCCAAAATTTGGTGAGGTTTATTAAAACACCAAGACAAACAAAATGGTAGGTGTGGATCGTCGCAATTGTGTTGCAATCATGCGGCTAATGTACATTAGACTATAGCAGTATATCATGGTTCATGGCTAAGTAAGTTCGATGTATAAATTTGAAAGGTGGGTGCAGACATGTTTTCTTGAATGTTTGATCTAAACCGATACGATTTAACGTCTTATCAATTCTTTCAATCTCCCCCAAATTGATGATCATCCGATGTCGGCAACCACACGATTGGAACACATTCAGTGCTTCCAGTGGCATTTCAACACTATAATGCATCACTTCAAGGCCACCTGATCTATTTTTTGAAAATTAGAACCGTTAGATGTGTTCAAAACGTGTTCATAAGGTCCAACGCGTGAGGATTTGGCAAAAAAAAAAATACCCCGAAGGGCTTGATCGGAGCAATTTTCATAAAGTAGTTTTATGAAAAACTGGTCCAATCAAGCCCTTCCGGATAGCATTTTTTGCCAAATCCTTGCGTTGGACTTTAAAAACAGGTTTTAAACACATCTAATGGTTCGGATCGTCAAAATTTTGTCCAGAAAGTAGAAGTCTGGATGTTAACAGTTTGCGGGATCCTTGATAGGAAGTTTACTTTTTATTTTAGTTAAATAAACTTAGTATTTCGGGACGTAGAAAGGAATCGAATTTAATTTCTATAATTGAATTTAATAAAAGAATTTCTATAATTTCTATAATTTAATTTCTATAATCAAACTTAATAAAAGAATCTAATTTCTATAATTTCTATCATTTTTCTAAAAGAATTTAATTTCTATCATTTCAGGACTAAAAATAAAAATATAATGATATGTTCACTTTATTTTTATCTTTAATCAATTTTTTTTTTTTTTTGCATTTTCTTTAAT
Source organism: Vaccinium vitis-idaea (assembly GCA_963854785.1). Taxonomy (NCBI): domain Eukaryota; kingdom Viridiplantae; phylum Streptophyta; class Magnoliopsida; order Ericales; family Ericaceae; genus Vaccinium; species Vaccinium vitis-idaea. The sequence continues at coordinate 24,680,127 of OY978217.1, read as the reverse complement.
CAATCCCTTGTTTATTTAATAACTTTTTTTTGTGTGGTTTTTCCATGCCTTGTGTCGTGCCCGTGCCGTGTCGTGCCTTGTTAGAACTGTGAATCCGTGATGTGTCATGCCCGTGCCGTGCCAAGCCCGTCCTAGTTCCGTGCCGTTCCATGCCAGGCCAACTTCCGTGCTCATGCCCGTGTCGTGTCGTGCCGTGCTAGAACAGTGTCGTGCCGTATTGTCACTCGTGCCCCATCCCACTTCATGTCGTGCCCGTCGAATACCGTGTCGTGCCAGGCCAACTTCCGTGCCATGTCCGTGTCGTGCCCCCTCATTTCCGTGCCCGTGCCGTGTCACGTGCCCACTAAGACAGTGTCGTGTCGTGCCGTGCCAAGATTAGGCCGTGCCTGTGGCGTGTCGTGCCATCTTCGAACGTGTCATGCGTGTGCTGTGCCCGTGCCGACCTGGCTTGTCTGACAACTCTAGTTTAAACCACCAAATGCTAGGCAAAACATAAATTCCATAAAATGCTAACATATAGACGTTTAGCTTTGGAGATAACTGTAGGAGAGGTCAGCGCGTTTGATGAATAGACAGTCGACCGACTCATAATAACTTGCACGTGGAAAGAAAAGTTACAATGGACGCGTCAGAAATTGACATAATTCAATAACTAGGGCAAAACCCCACCGCGAAGGGGGGATCCTCGCGGAAGAACACAACAGAATTACGAGTACCCTAAGTAAGGGATACCCTGAACAAGGGAACCCCATTTGGTGGGAATTCACTTGTTGCGAAACCCTCAGTAAAGGGGATTGGCGCGACGGAAAGAAATTAATACTTACACGTACATATATATATCGAGCTCGCGACTGCACCTAGCTATAAGGCAGGGGGCAAGGAAGTCATTACAAGTCTCAAAGAAGGTGCTGGTACGAGCCAAATGGCTCGCGACCATCGCTAGCATCGCGGGAATAGGGGAGATACAAGTGGCTTGGTGGCTTTAAAAGAATAGGGATTGTCGCGATGGAATGATCTGCACTAGATAAGCCATGGGAATCTTCCTAATGGCCAATGATGTCACCCACGTTGCCCAGGTATACAGAGAGAGCACGTGTCATCATATTATTGGGGAAATGTCTGCAGCCCAATGATTGGGTGCAAATCCCTATAAATATGGGACACTCCTTCACAAATTCTCATATAGATTGATTCATCCTCACGGAAACCCTAGAGGGAGAAAGTGATTCAGAGCTCTGGAATTCAAGAACATTGTTTTTGCTAGTACTCGCGAACTCATATTTCCCTCCTAAAGCTGTGATAGAGGAATGATGATAACCTAAAGGGGAATGGACTGAATATTGCTGCCTTCTCTCTTTGTGTATTTGGCCTAATCTTTCACCCATTTACACACTCTCTTACTTATTGCTTAACCATTAGTTATTGTTTTCCTCTCTAAGTTAAATTTATTTGACTAACCAAGAACGTATCCTACATTTGGCGACTCCGCTGGGTAGGTTTTCATAGCTGATGGTTGTGACGAGAAGTAGTTGACAAATACAAAGTTCATCTTCCTGAAATCTTTGAAGTGCATTAGAAACTCTTCGACAAAGAGCAATGGAAAATAATCCACCACTGTTAGAGGAGATTCATGAAGTCGATACTGCACAAATCCTTGCTGCTAATGCAAAAACTCTACAGGCCATTCGTGATGGCCAACAACAGATGCAGCAGAGCCAGACTCAGTTGCTCCTGGCTACAACACAACTGACTCAAGCCGTGGTGGCTACCAGAGCTCCAGTAGCTCCCCAGTGCCCCCACCAAACATAGTGGAGGGAAACCTAGGAGGCCAAGCCCCACAAGTGGTAAATATGCCTGGGGGTGTCACTCTTGCTGCACCTCCAGCCCCACCACGAAATGTCAACAATCCACCTCCTGTGGTATCACCAGTCCCGGCACCAGGTACCCCAACTGCTGGTGGGATAGTTGTAGGGCCTCAGCTGCAAGGGTTCCTTACTCTTGCAGATGTACAAGCACTGTTTCAACAAGAAAAAGCTAAGGCAACCTTACCCGCCTAGCCCTGAAATCCAACCGCCATACCCTGCTACGATAATGGCGCTGCCATATGCAGAAGGGTATGTCCCTCCAAAGTTCATTATGTTTGATGGAAAAGAAGGTAGTGCCCAAGAGCACGTTCATCATTTCATTGAGATGTTGGGGGTACATTCTCAAGACGTCAATCTACGCTTGCGAGAATTCTCTAAGTCTCTGACTTCTAGAGCTTATACATGGTATGTCAACTTGGAGCCTCACTCTGTAAACACTTGGGAGGAAATGGTGAATCTGTTCTACACTAAATTCTTCCAAGTGACAAAGAAGATAACATCCTTGAACCTCATGAATGAGAAGCAGAAGCTAATAAAGGATACTATTGATTTCATCAAACGATTTCAAGATAAAGCGGTCCAATATCATGAGCCAATCACTGAGAGACGCTTGGTCAAAATCTACCTGCTTGGGATGATAAAGGAATATACGAAGCACCTCGTCAATGGAAAATATCAAACGTTTTCTGCTTTAATGGAAGCCGCATTCAATCTTCGCGGTACCATTGATATAGAGATACCAAAACCTGCATGGAAAACCAAAAGTGGAGGGGTTGCTTCTACGGCCTCTGCGCAAGTCTCGCGTAAGCCACAGGGGTGATGGCAACCCCAAGAGGAGAAGTAAACCTTTCACATATTACAAGGAGCGAGCAAGAGATGCTCCTCCATACCCTTGCAGCATCGAAGAGATCAAAGATCTTGTTAACGCGTGGGTCGCGGATGGGTGTTTGAAGCTTCCATAGGTTGAAGTCCAGCCCACTCAGTAGGATCGCGCTAACCCCAGGTACTGTGTCTTTCACAGAAAGTACAGCATCCCACGAGTGACTGTTGAACCTTCAAGGAGATTTTCAAAAGGAAGCAAGATAACAATGAGCTGAGAGTTGGAGTAAACAGGGATGTGCGCGAGAGACCCTATCCTCAACATGAGGGAGGGGTCGCGATAGCAGAGTGCTATGAGGGTGGATATTACGCCTTTATGTACGAAATGGAGGATGAAGTTGAGGAAGCCTACATGACTTCTTTCTATGACCACATAGAAGAGATCGCGAGCTACGATCACCCTATCGTGGAAGTGAGCGCGGATGAAGGACCCAAGATTTTGTCTAAAAGCCATAAGTTCAAAACTTTCTTTGATGGGTTTGGGTTTACCCCTACCATCAGACTCAAAATGACGAAAGCAATACTGGAAATTGGTAATGAGGGCTAAGAAACATGTGTGGCAGAGGGGGGGTTCTATCGCGAGGACAATTTGCGAAGACTCCAACACCATCTCATTCTCAGATGCAGATAGGCGGGTACCATTTCCCCATAACAGGCCTTTGTTTGTCACTGCTCACATAAATGGCATAGAGTTTAAACGGACTTTTCTGGATGGAGGGGCATCGATCAACATCATGCCCCTTGAGACACTGAAGAAATTAGGAATCCCAGAGCCGCGAATCATTAAGTCATTGGTGGGAATAGTTAGTTTTGGAGGGGAAAAGAAGCCCTCTCTGGGATACATCGTGTTAGACCTCGCTGTTGGGCCCATTCGTGTGCCAACAAAATTTCACATTATTGATGGTCAGACCAACTATCACATAATCTTGTGGCAGTCTTGGATGCACAAGTACGCGGTGGTCCCGTCAAGCTATCACCAGTGCCTTAAGGGCATCTGGGTTGGGAAGAAGGTCACCATAGCGGCCACTGAGAAGCCCTTTGAAGCTTGCAAGGCTCCTCTTTCTGATGCAGTGTACTTTCCTGAGGTCGAGGAGGCCTGTGAGGCTGTAATTGCAAAGCCTGTTGGAGTAAAGATTCCAAGATGGGAGGATATCAAAAGGGAACCATTAGAACTAGTTGTCACGAAGCGCGCCGCGGTGTTTGATAGATTGACCCCTCACAAAATCACAAAGACTAGCGAAGGGGGGAGAATCGTGTATCACTGATGACAGTGTGAGGGGTCAGTTAGCGTCTATGAAGCTTTTGACCCCCGCGATATAGAAGGAATAGGAGAGGAGCCCGAGATGATCCAGAAACCCGAACCAGCTCCCGAGTAGATGCAAGATGGACCCAAGCCTCAGCCTGAGGAGCTTGAGGAAGTTAATTTAAGAGTGGGAGAAGGGGCCACGAGGCCTGTCTTTATCAGTAAGGCTATGGAGCCTGAGTCTCAAGCTGGAATGGTGGCTTTGCTTCTCCAGTACAACGATGTGTTTGCTTGGCACTACGATGAGATGCATGGCTTGGACCCAGGACTCGTGAGCCACCACCTTGACATATTCCCAAACTCCAAACCTGTGAAGCAGCCTCAGCGTAAGTACCACCTAGATTTAGAGGAGAAGATCAAGGAAGAAGTGGAGAAGCTTAGGGGTGTTGGGTTTATTCGCCCAATTCAGTACCCCACATGGCTGTGCAATATTGTTCCCATGAAGAAGAAGAATGGCCAAATTAGGTTCTGCGAGGACTATCACAATCTTAACAAGGCTTGTCCAAAGGTTCAGCCATTGCCTCATATTGACAGATTGGTTGATACCACCGCCGGCCATGAAATGTTCTCCTTCATGGATGGCTTCAATGGATATAACCAAATCAAAATGGCACCTGAGGACGCAGAAAAGACGGCTTTTCAGACCGCTTTGGGGAATTTTTACTATACTGTAATGCCATTTGGGCTAAAGAATGCTCGCGCGACCTATGAGCGAGCAATGACGACAATTTTTCATGATATATGATTCACCATTTAGTGGAGGTTTACGTTGATGATTTGGTCGCGAAGTCAAAGTACAAGACAGAGCACCTGCGCGACCTCGAAGGGGTGTTCAAAAGATGCAGGAAGTTTAGCATGCGAATGAATCCTCTTAAGTGTGCATTTGGGGTTGTGTCGGGAAAGTTTTTGGGTTTTCTAGTACACAGACATGGGATTGATGCAGATGAATCCAAGATCCGTTCCATCACGAGCATGCCTCCTCATTCTCAGAGATCCCTTAAGGGATTTTTGGAAAAAGTTTCCTGTTTAAGAAGATTTATCCCTGCTTTGGTAGAAATTATTGTGCCACTGGGCAATTTATTGAAGGAGAAGGCAAAGTTCGAATGGAAGGACAAACACCAGTTGGCCTTCGAGAGGGTCAAAGCAGTTTTAGCCTCACAACAGACAATGGTTTAGCCACAAAAGGGCAAGCCATTGATTCTGTATCTAACATCTACTGCGAGGTCAATTGGAGCATTGTTGGCCCAGGAGGTGGAAGGTGTCGAGCGACCGGTGTACTATATCAGTAGAAAAGTGCAAGGAGCAAAGGAACGTTACACTCCTATTGAACGTCATTGCTTGGCACTTGTCTTCACGTCACAGAAGCTCAGGCACTACTTCTTGTCGTTCAAAATTCAGCTCGTAACTAAAAATGATCCAATAAGGTACCTTCTTTCTCGCCTTGTCCTTACTAGAAGGGCCACAAGGTGGCTGCTAGCTCTCGCAGAGTTCGAAATAGTTTGCGCGGCACCACGAGCTATCAAATGCCAGGCACTCGCAAACCTATTAGCCCAGTTTTCCTGTGGGGAGTGAGAACCATTGGAAGAATCATTACCAGGTAACGATTTCGAAGCATTATTGGCTATCCCTGATCAAGAAAACTGGACCCTAAACTTCAATGGGCCAACAGGAGGCAATACAGCTGGGGTAGGTGTCACGTTGCAAAGTGATAGTGGCGCGAAGGAATACTTGTCATACAAACTTGCATTCCAGTGCGATCTAGCTCAGTTTCAGCATTGTATGCATATGTATTATCCCCACATGGCATAAGCACAAGTATCCACGTTCATTTCATTAATCTTTTTGATGTATTTTCGTGCTCTCGTATGAATTTGTGATAAAGTCCAACTCAAACAATGTTTTCTAAAGTCCCTTTAAGCATTTAGTAGAGACCGGTAATTGTGCCGGGCGAGAAGGGTGCTTTAAATTCCTTCCCCTCACGTAATCTAGCTCCCGGACCCAAGAAATCTCAATAAAAGCAGACCAATCAAATATTTTCTGTCTTAAGGGCAAAAGAGTCATTTTTCAATTGGTTTCTCGGGTATGGTCCTCAAACCCGGGTGGCGACTCCATCGAATCAATCAAACCGTTTTCAAAAACCGCAATCGTTTTCGTGGACAATTCCGCGAGGTGTTCACAGGTGCTGAACCACGTTCCCCTGATTCTCTGGAAGCTCCTCGCGCTGGCTATCATCTGCGAGATGTAGCTCTAAGTCAGAAGGATGGCTTGATATTAGCAATTTAGAGGAAGTGAGCTATGAGGCATAATCACCTTGGAGAAAAATGGAAGAGGGAAAATGTCCCCAATTCCTACAAAAATGTCACTGCTGGACTTACCTCTGGAGTCTTCATTGTCTTCTTCGTTGTCCTCGCCAAGGTCATCCATCTCAGAGCTGTAGTTGACGGTTGATCCCGGAATGAACTTGGAGGAAAGTGCGCCCTTCTCAACAGAAAAGGGTATCTCTATGATTGATGCATCATGAGGGGGAGATCGCGTTCTGTCTCGCTGAGGAGATGAAGAAGTTGTAGCAGCTTGAAATTTCTTCTTCATCCTCGATTCAGAACCACCCTCAGCAAGGCTTATATAAAATGGAGGAGGTTCTAGCCCAGGGGACCTCGCTGGAGATTCAATTTCCTCCGCGGGCTCGCATTCATGCACTCTGTTTCTTTTTCAGAACCCTCCACCTCCTATATTTCTTGCATCTCCATAGGCTTAGCCTCTGCACCACTACCAGAAGTACCCACAGCCTCAGAACCATCTAATGGTGTATCCCTAGCCACTTGCTCCACCGCTGCCTTGGCGATATCGCTCGCGACATCGAGAGCGTTAAAGGCATCAATTTGTCTAACATTTGGGCCTGCAGCGTTGTCCACCTCAGCACCTGAATCTGGAACATTATGATGTTGTCCCTTAGCAGGGCGGAGAACTGCTCCTTCATTTCTAGAGCTCGCGTCTACCCCAGAAGCTCCCTCTGGAGGGGGAACTTTTGAAGGAATAGCAGTAACTGCTTCAGTTGAAAAGGGTGGAGGAGTGGTAGAAGCACCAAAACCGCTAGCGTCCTTGCCTTCGCACCCAAGGACAGGGTCAACGATGGGAACATCCTCATCATCCATCACAGTTATTTGAGTGCCCTCGCCTGGTTTAAAACAACAAACAAAGCCATAAGGATTTAATACGAGGAATAGAAGTGAAATTGCAGAAGAACGATATTAACGTAAAAACTCACCTTGGTCAAACTCTGGGACTGACGACTTTGCTAGGGCTTGGGGATTCGCGATTGGGAAAGAAGTCTGCGTTATGGCGCGACCCCTGCGCGAAGGACCCTTAAAAGCCAGAAACAACGACAAGTCAGTAAAATAAAGGAGGTATGCAAAAAAAAAAAAAAGAAAGAGGAGTGAAATAGAAAAGAAATCTCACCCTCGCCCTCTTGGGAGCTTGCTCTATTTGAGGGGGAGAGAGTTCCTTTGCTTTCTTTCCTCTTGTCTTTGGCAGTGGAATGGCGAGGCGTAGGGGCAACTAGCTGGTTCGCAGGACGGATCCTCTAAATAGGAATGACATTGATCACGTCCAGAGGAGCCATGGTTTTGTTAACCTAGCATGACACCGCGCCAGTTGGAGTTCTTCCCTGGCTTGAAGGTGCGCAGGGTTAAGTCCTTCTTGGAAATGGACTCCACGGGAGGCACTACCGCTGAGGTCTGGACAAAGTCTGAAAAAGAATGAAGATTCCTTGCCTAGTACACTCTGTTCTTTGGGGTAAAGGCCGCTTTGCGCGCGGAGCTAGGAACGATTCTCTCTGCCCCATAGTCAGCAGTTAGCTCGTGGTTGAACATCTTCAGGAATCTGCATATACCAGTGAAGAAGTGACTGGGGGGAGAAGGAGGATTGCTGGGGACGCCCTGATCGTACCCAAACTGGAGTTGGAGCTTGTTTGCTCGATACAACACCAGAATTCGACCCTCAGAGGACAGGGTGTGAAGATAGCAAGGAGTGACCCATGTAAGAAAGTCTAATTTGTGGGCTTGGATGTTCTTGCTTTGAAAATTCTCAATAGCGTCCTCTGTGAAGACCGATGGACCTATGGAGCCATCAACATTCTTCTGTTAAGGGCGTGGATTAAACGAGGTCACCTCGTCGCACCAGTCTTCGAAGAGCTGGGCAAGGCTATTTTGGCTCCACCTCATTATTCAGGGAAACTTGTCGCTGACAATCCTTAGTATGGTCTTGCCCTTGCCATCGAGGATGATCTCGCTCGCTGCATTCCTCTTCTCGACAGTCTTCAGAGGAGGAAGCTCCCGGGGAGTGGGCGCGACCTTCGGGAAGTATTCGTAGAAGAAGCCCAGCAAAAAGGGGATATGGATCATAGAGGTGATCTCATATCTCCCCATGATCATTGATGATGATATCTTGAATGGGGCACCTTTGAAGCGCACTACAATTCTGTGATGGGTCGGAATTGGTGTATTGCGGCATCTGAATCATTGATCGTGGGGTACTTGCGTGATTCGAGTCGTCCATTGCGAGATGAAATCCTAGCCATTGGTTACCCAGATCAACAACTCAGATGCCGAACTACAAGATCACCAAATCCATAATGGGTTTACTGTGTTACAAGGACTAATGTTCAGTATTATGAGGCCCGTGAGTCCTTACTTCGTGCGGAAAAGGAAAAAAAAAAAAAGCATAATACTTCCCATCTATATTTCATTCTTATTGGATGATTTTTTTATTTATTATATTCTAATGTGTGATATTTTCATATGCATTATGAATTTTGTTTAATAAGAATCAATTACTATTATCAACAAAATATTTTAAAATCACATTAGACATTAGACATGAATCTTCAAAAAAGATAAACAAATTGGAAAAGAGGGAGTATTTTTTGATAGTTTTTTCAAGTAATGAGAAAAAGCAATAAAATTTTTCTTATTATGAAACATTTGGACCAATTTTACTGGTACTAAATTTTGTAGGCTTCTGTCTACGCATGTGGTGATTGGACATTGCATTTAGTGGTGGAGTTAAGATTTTAGCCCACAGGACACCAGCTTAATAGGTATATTTTTGTCTAAACAAATACTTATTATTGTGTAGAGTTTTTGTTTTCCACTATAATACATTCGTACATTGAAATTAATCTAGCATAATGCCTGAAATATGTAAGAATGTTTTTGTTTATGGAAGAATTAATTTAGAAATGAGAATGTAAAATAACCCGATTTTTTGCTAATCAAACCAAAATTATAAAGATTATAAGCTATTATGCTAATAATGTCAATATTATTCAAATTGAGAAACCATATTAAGAATTTTTTTTTAAAATTAATTTGTATTTAATACACCTCCGTCTCTAGTTGCATTATAAAGAGTTTATTCACTGATTAAGACAATCAACACACAGAACAAGCAATCAAGCTATTCAAATCAAGCAGGTCATTAATGAGATGCTTGCAATTAGTTAAGTAATTGGAAGAAAGTATATAAATTATCATTGATTTAGGCCTCTAAAATAGTAAACAAAGCAACCATGAGAGCTGATTTGACATTTTGGTGTCTCAAGATGAACATTAGAAAAAAGAGGGAGCTTTATGCATTTCACGAGCAAAATGATACAAAGATAAGTCAATCCATTCTAAAAACATAAAATCACTTTTCTTATATTTTTAGTGAGAAATGTACAATTATGCTCATATAATATTTTTTTTCTTATTTAATGTGTTCATTTGGAACGAATTAATTTTATTGAAAATATTTAATGAATACTACACAACTCTTTGGGGGCTCATCTGCTTGGCAATTTTTGGAGGCCAGGCGAAAGCCTTGCTCCCCTCTGCTTAGGGCCAATAGTGGGTACTGGCTACCATGTTAAGCATTTGCAGGATTTCAGCGAAAAGACTTACGGGCCATATGGGTACACTCTTGTGAACAAACAGTATAATTCGAGTGCTCCATTTTCAATCTAGAGCAAACTCTTGACCTTGAGAAGGAAAATCACCAACAGAATAATCGAGTACAACTGCTTAGGCATTTGTTAGTCCATTCGCAAATTAAACTTTATTCAGGGACTCCAATGACAAACTCTTGCTGTATCACAATTGGACAGGAAGGAACTCAATAGTCTCTGCTTTTGGCAACGTCAAAAAGGGAAATGTACTTGTCTAGTAAATGCACAAATGCTTTGTACAATTTCATACGGCAACTTTTTTGAGAACACTCCGACACTATCAATTCTTCTTCCAACACAGTGCATAGACTAATGCAAAGTTTTTCAAACTAAAACAAAACCAGAAGAAAAAACATAATTCAGGTACATATGAACTTATTCCATACAGAGAAAAAAGACCAACAAAATCAATTGTCCTTTTCTTTTCCTTCCTTCGGTGATGACTTGAACCAAGGTACCCACACTGAGGTTGTCTCTTGGTACACACTGTATGCTTCAGCTCTATAGTCTTTTTCCAGCATCCGCCTCTCCACGAGCAGAGTGACATATGCTAAGCACATGCTATTTATCAAAGCTCCAACCGCAGTCCAACCGCACTCAAGGTTCCACCCAAAGATGGCCAGTCCCCACCACCACAATTGCTCCCCAAAGTAGTTGGGGTGCCGAGAGTAATGCCAGATGCCCTTGTCAAGATTTGGCACGACTGGCTCACCTAGTTGTTTTAGTTTTTCGTTTCTCGTCACGAAATTGTGGAGCTGTGTGTCAGCATAATAGGCGATGACAATACCGGTTACGCAGACGACAACAGCGACGAAATCCCAGATATTCCATGGCTTGTCAACTGAGTGGATAACATAAAAAGGCATACAGATTCCGATCAGAAACACCTGCGCCAAGTTTTCATTTTTAACAAGGAAAAAACAGGCATTTAGTAATTAGGTCTCCAAAGAAGCGCATTCTGACAATTTAGCATCCTGACAATTTATCAAGCGCCTATTTTAAATGGACATTCACTTTTCTTTTCTTCTTTTGAAAAATGGTATCAACAATCTATTGAGCAGTCAATAAGGTTGAAAAAAATGTTGTTGCACATGAAAATATTGAAGAATAAGCGAAAGTCCATTGGAATGGATGAACTGCACGTATAAATCTCTTTGTTTTAGCCTTTTATAGTTACAGAACTCACAAGAGGTCAGTAACAGCATTGTTGTAGAACATCCTCCCCATGGACCACATCAAACCTCTTAGGTCACTGGACACTGTCACCACTGTCAGATTTCACTGCCCCGTGAGTTTAGCAAGCAAAACCATTGAAATCTTCCCTGTTGGAATGGCCAAACATAGCCCTATATAACAAACACTAAGGTGGCTGGGTGGAGAGTTTTGTTAACTTTGAAGAGCCTTTTAGCCATTCCGGGGGAAAGAGACGGGGGCATTGGGCTGGATCTCCTTTGTGCTTTTTCATCGTTACAATAATTTTAAAACAAATCAAACCAAGCCTCAAGTCCCAAGCAAGGATTCATGTCAAAAGGAACTTTATTTGGACCAATAGAACCTCCAATTTTTATTGGCTGGTTCAGTTTCATCTGTTACAATTTCACCGTAGTGTAAAGAAGAGGAGCAAAGGTACAAGAAGAAAATGTAGTTAGTTACCTGCTGAGCAACGTAAATGGGAAAGAAGCAAACCCACCACCAGCTCTTGCCATATTGTCGGCGCATGTCATTGAATCTCCAGTCCTCTCTTGCCCCCCACTGCCACTTTTCACGGCGGAAGTAGTTGTGAGTCAGCCTCGTAGACCACACCCATGTTATCAGCATAACAGCCCTTGACCTCCATGGATTATACTTTGCAAGAGGGTGAGTTGCGTAGTAATGCATAAGCAAGACTGGTATGACTGTCCAATACAAATCTATCAACTGCACTCACCAATATCAAACACTTCAAAACAAGGATGATTGGTGAAAATGAAAGGAAACGAGAAAGAAAAAGATTAAGCCAGAAGCAATTATTGGTATGTTTATTTCGGTGAGAAAACATTTTCTGACATTTTATCTGAAAAGTATATTCTACGGAAAAGGTACTATAATTGGTTGTTGACATGAAAAGCGGTGAGCCATGGAGGGAATGGTGGTGGTGCTGGTAGTAACATTTTCCCATTTTAAAACAAAATTGACTAATTTTTCAAACATATTTTGACTAATTTTCCGTTTTGAACTAAGGTTTTAAACAAATTATCGGGACACATAACAGTAGCTATCGAAGTGCAATAGTATCGATTATCAAACGATATGTAGACAAATAGGGTGCAGCGGTCGTATATTTTAAAAAAATTCCGAGGAAAAGAACTTTTAAAGTGCCTAAATCAGCCGGTCAAATACCGGTTGCACACCAGTCTGTAAACCTAAATTGACTGATACGTATGGGGAACAATCCTATACATCTCACCAGTATATCGCAGTATAAGGGGGTATCGAAAGGCAGAACCGATACGTATATGCTACGTAAATTTAAAACTTCACTTTGAAAATGCAGTGTTTGTTTGAGTGCTGCTATGAAGCACGGCTTAACTTACAGAATTTTGGTAGCCGCTGACATGCTCAGCAACTGGCTTCCTAGTTGGCAACATGTGGTCTACGTGGGAACGAAACTTCAGTCTATTTTTGAAGAAAAGAATCGCTGCTATGGAGCATAGCGCAATTTACCGGATTTTGATACTTTGTTTTTATTATAGGACATGGAAGACAATCACCATATTGATGTAGAAGAGGGAAGACCAAAATGGTATAGTACTCGATGAACATGTAAAGGAAAATGAAGACAACAGGGTGATGTTTGAAGAAGCGACAACGCCTACTGTTGGAATGGCATTCAACAATCAACACACATGAATATGTATTTGTGTGTTACAAGGAATATGCTCAAGAAAAGGGATTAGATACAATGAAAAGAAGATAAAAAACCGAAGATTGAGTTTCGAAGTACTTCACTCTTGCCTGTGCTAGGGAAGGTAAACCAAAAAACTCCGAAAAGAACTCTTTTATAGGCAGACCATCAGCTAAAATTGATTGCAAAGCAATAATAAATGTAATATTAGGGTTCACTGGACAATTCCTCCTGTCCGTTGTTGAGCTTAATCACAATCACGCAAGTAGTCCAGTGAAGGTACAATTTTATTGAGGTAACAAGCACTTAGGTTCTCGTACCAGAAAGCGACTAGAGTTGGAAAAAGAAAAAGGCCATTGACATTTCATCGAACAGTTGAAAGGCAAGTGGAATTGATTTGTTGGTAATGGTTATCGCCTCCTCTACGAGATCAAAACGTTTCAGGAGTTTTTTTCTTTACTTTTCAATTGTAATTTCAGATTAACGCGTAAATTAACTGAAAACTTCCCAAATCAGCTATCCACGTCAATGAGTTAGCAAAACCCATAACAATTTCATGTTCTCTAGCATTTTTGTTCTTTGTTTTCAATCTTACCAAACATCGAAAAACCAAAATCTAAAATTGAAACATAATGCTATTAGCTGAAACAAACAGAGCGTGAAATCACTCACCCAGTGGCAAGATTGGAGGAGACCAATTATCCAAAATAGGAGATCAACGTTAAGGAAGAAGAGGAGATTGGCCAGCAGAATAGGGTGTTGGTAACACCAATTCCACACAAGCGACGGAAAGTGGCTGCTGCCATTGCTTGGAGAAGAAACATCACACTCATGTTCACTACAGTGGCCAAGGAAATAGTGATAGAAAAGTAAGGAGGGAAGAGGAGTCAGGAAAGCAATCACTACATTCTTCAAGTTTCTGCCCATGATGTTGTCAATTCGCCCTTTGCCTCCCACACTGTTACCGAGCTAGGGTAGGCCTCTTTTCATGGGGTTTTTGGACAGGGGCGGAGATTTATTTTTGAGCTGCAGGATAGAATAATATCTGTGTGTTAGTAATAGAAAAATGTCAACGGTTCTCTTTAGGAAGACAGACAGTTAATGTAAAAATTCAATCGGATAGAGCAGTCTCAATATATATTCCTTACCATGTTGTCATATACTCCAATTTTGTTTAGCCCGACTTTGATCTATTAGTATTCGGTGAAGTCGTAGAAACCTGCTATACTTGCCTTTATAGGCGCTCCAACTTGCCTAGAGTCTCTCTATAAATAGGTTAGAAAGAGGTTTTTATAACCAATTACCTCTTCTTACCCTCGTTTGCTAATTAGTAGTAATAAAATGAACACAAAATGCTAGGCCTTCGGTATGTAAAATACCTAAGAAGTTGAGTCAAGTATGGCAAGAGAAAATGTTGGGCCAACTCTATATAAAATGTGTATGTATCCCTAAGAAGTTGAGTTGAGTTTAGCAAGAGAGACTGAGGGAGATACACTAAAAGAAGTTGAATGATGGATGCGGCCGTGCAATATTTTTGTATTTCTCAAATAGGGAAACTCTCCAAATCCTTTCATGGATGTATCCAAAATCGACAAACCATGTAATTATCTCATGTCTCTTTGGTTGTGTGAGTGTGTGATTGATCCTTGGAGCACAGACACAATCATGTTCCCATTTGCCCAAACGCATACCCAACCTAATTGAACCTAAGATCTCGTATGTTAGCCATCACCTTCCAATCTTGGCGTATAGTCAACTGAGATCCCAGAATGCCTAAGATATTATTCAAGGTGAATTAGATGAAAATATGCATCAGATGCATCACAATGTAATTTCCGGACAGAAAAAATCTAAACACTTAAAAATTTTAGTCTATATTTATTTTAACGGATGATTACTTGGTCGAACCATGGCTGGATCTTCTAGTTTGGAATTGACTAACAATGAGTAATTTAATTATATGTACGACAAGAACAAAAAGATGATCGTGTAGATCATCAAAACTTTTTATTCAAAAAGATGATCCAATGCGTATAATGCTTAATATGCATTGGAAGAATTCCACTACTTCTTTCTTGCCTTGGGCCTAATTTACAAAACAGTGTTAATAGTTTTTTCAGAGTTACATGTGGAGCCGAAGACATGTTGCTCATAGCGAAGGATACGGTGCCTGTTAAATACGTTGGGCTCTCTTGAATTGTATTCCACTAGATTAACTGAATTCAGCTCAAGGAAAAAATCTTGCAGAGGATTCAATGATATGCTACAGATAGTTGACTTATGTGGGTAGATCTCAATTGATTCAATTTGCTTTATTTAGCATCCAAGGGTACTGGTGGTTACATTTGTGATTTGTTTTGCCTCAGAGGATGCTCAAAGAAATTGAGAGTTTGTTGAGGGCCTGAGGCCTTTCTTATGGCCTGGGTTTAAATTGAAACAGTCTGTTGTGAAGAAACATGTGCTCCAAGGACTAGGCTCCCTTTTTGTATTTTGTACATTTGTAAAGTTATCCTATAAAGGCTACAAGCTTACTGTTAGGTTTTAGACTTTTTTGATAATAGCTTCAAAATAGGGTTAGGACTTTTATGCTTTAGCTTGTTTATTTAAAGACAAGTCTAGTGTATTCACAAACCATGTACAAAGCTGATAAACCATGTACAAAGCTGATGCAGAATGAAAAATTAATATTATTTAAAATAGTTTTTTGAAGTTTTCCTTATTTCAATTTTAGTATTTTTTTAAGGAGATTACTAATATGAAGTTATTTAGTTTCTTAATTTTAGGTTGATTCAGTTTCCTATTATATATATATATATATATATACAAAAAACTTTCAATCCAAACTCCCGGATTTTATTTCGTCCGGACCTCCACCTTCCAAATTTTTTTTTGAAAATCCGAACCGTTAGATGTGTTTAAAACGTGATTTTAAGGTCCAACGCGAAGATTTGGCAAAAAAAAATACCCGGAAGGGCTTGATCGGGGCAGTTTTTCATAAAACTGTTTTTATAGCGTTTTTGTTAAAAACTGCCCCGATCAAGCCCTTCCGGGTATTTTTTTTTGCCAAATCTTCGCGTTGGACCTTAAAATCACGTTTTAAACACATCTAACGGTTCGGATTTTCAAAAAAATATTGGGAAGGTGGAGGTCCGGACGTTAGGTCCGTAAAAAGGGGTTTGGATGTGAAGGGGTTCTTATATATATATATATATATACGGGGAGGCTCCAGTCCGGGATCCCGAAAATCCCGGATTGAAGCGTTTTGAAGCCCTTCCCGATATTTTTTTGACGATCCGAGCCGTCCAATGTGTTCAAAAGGTGTTTTTCCAAGGCCCACGCAGGAAATCTTCAAAAAAAAATACTGGGAAGGGCTTGATCCACGCAATTTTTCGCAAAAACTGCATATTTACAAAATTGCGTGGATCAAGCCCTTCCCGGTATTTTTTTTTGAAGATTTTTCGCGTGGGCCTTGGAAAACACCTTTTGAACACATTGGACGGTTCGGATCATGAAAATTTGATCCGGAACTATGAGTTCCGGACTCTCTAGTCCCGGACTAGAGAGTTCCTCTCTCTCTCTCTATATATATATATATATATATATATTATTTTTTTTTATAACCGAGGAACAGCCTTACAATAGGCCACTAATTGGACCCACTGCACGACCCAAACCTCGGAGGGAGCTGGCGCAACCCACACCAGTCACGGCCCCCCGCTTAGCACAGGTACTCACCCTGTGGGGAATCGAACACCTGACCAAAGGGACTACCCCTAAAGTCAGGCACTCGCCCTAACCACTGGGGCAACCCCTGGGTGTGTTATATTTTATATTTTCTTGTTTTACAAGAATTAGGATTTCTAGTATTTTATTTCCTTTTTAGTTTTAGGGTTGCTAGTAGTATAAATAATTGATGTAAGCCTTAGGGCAAGAGAGTTGTTTATTGATTAATGAAAATTGAGAGTTTTTCTCTAATCGTTTGTTCAAGGAGGGAGTACCTCTAGTTCAGAAAAAATTCGTGATTGTCCTTGTTGCGCGTTCTTCCTATTTTGACACACCTCCCTGCATCAGTTGGTATCAGAGCCTGCGCTCGATTCCGGATCATGGCGCAACAAGGAGTTCGTTATGTTGTTGCTGAAGATGTGTATGAACGAAGTAAAGCTGCACGAGAAGCACGAATAGAGGCGTGATTCCAGCACTTAGAATAGCATGTGCCAGACGCGATTGGCGCCCTAGCCGACCAGATTGCTGCCCTAATTGTTGGGGGGAATCCACCTCACCATCATCTTGTTATACCTCGGTTTTCGAAAGAGGAGGAAGTGTCGGATGACGTTTCTATCACCAAACCTTTGGCGGGTAACTATCAGCCAAGGTGGAGGACAAGAGAGGCTACCATTGAGTGGCCTTTCACTTCAAATATTATTTCAGATTCAGTAGTGGATTGGAGTAAGCTACCAGTTTTTGACGAAGAACCGGTGGAGAAAATTACAGAAAATAAAAAAAAAAAGTTGCAAAAAAATGTTGTTTCTATGTTGGCGTTGTTGGAAACAGATGTAGAAGAATCAATTAAATTTGATTCGTATGAAAAGCTTGAAGACGGTGAAGTTGACAAGAGTACTAATGAATATGTTGATCCGTTTTGGGAATTTGTTGAAGACACTAAAAGTCCATTTGTTTCGATCGAGAAGGAAGGTGAATTTGCTTTGTTGATGAAAATTATTCCTTCAGAATTTCAAGATTCCTTCGTGAAATTTGGGTTCGGGAAAATCAACTTGAAGTACAAGATCAATGCGGACATGATTTGACGACATCTACTGTATAAACTCGAGGACGAGTTTCTTCAAGCCGGAGAGAATGATGCAGAATGAAAATTTAATATTATTTAAAATAGCCTTTTGAAGTTTTTTGTATTTCAATTTTAGTATTTTTTTTAGAAGATTACTAATATGAAGTTATTTAGTTTCTTAATTTTAGGTTGATTCAGTTTCTTATTTTATATTTTCTTGTTTTACAAGAATTAGGGTTGTTAGTATTTTATTTCCTTTTTAGTTTTAGGGTTGCTGGTAGTATAAATAATTGATGTAAGCCTTAGGGCAAGGGAGTTGTTTATTAATTAATGAAAATTGAGAGTTTTTTTCTAATCGTTTGTTAAAGGAGGGAGTACCTCTAGTTCAGACAAAATTCGTGATTGTGCTTGTTGCGCATTCTTCCTATTTCGACACGCCTCCCTGCATCAAGCCTTCCTCTTTTCTAAGTAATAAATATTATTCTTTGCCAACTTTCCAGACTTCTTCTCTTCGGCTTGAATTTAGGCCTCTAAAATGATGAACAAAACAACCACAAGGGCTGGTCTTTACATTTTGGAGGTTCAATGCGAAACTTAAAAGAGAGTGCCGTTTTTTGCATTTTGATCTTTGCCCCGGTTTGCTCTTGTGCAACAGTGGCTACCATTTTAAGCATTTGTAGGGATCAGCAAAAAGACTCACTCTCCATGGGCGAATGTGTACACAATTGTGAACGAACAGCATAATTTGAGTGCTGCTTTTTAACCTGGAGCATACTCTTAAGAAAAAATTCGAGTAATCGAGTACAACTGCTTAGGCATTTGTTCGTCCATTTACGAATTATATATACTTCTTTCAGTGACTCCAAGGACATATGGACAGGAAGGAACTCAATAGTCTTTGCATTCGGCAATGTCAGAAAATGAACTTGTTCGCTAAATGCAGAAATGCTTTTATACAATTCCATCCATACAACAACTTATATGATAATACTCTCTGACACTAACAACTTCTTCCAAATTAAAAACACAGTGCATAGACAAATGCCAAGTTTTCAATCTAAGAACGCAAGAAAAAGCACAATTCAGGTACTTATGAACTTATTCCCTAAAATGAAAAGAACAGAATCAAGTGTCCTTTTCTTTTCTTCCTTTTGGAGATGACTTGAACCAAGGTATCCACACTGAGGTTGTCTCCTGGTACACCCTGTATGCTTCGGCTCTATAGTCTTTTTCCAGCATCCGCCTCTCCACAAGCACGGTAACATACGCTAAGCACATGCTATTTATCAATGCCCCAAACGCAGTCCAACCACACCCAAGGTTACACCCAAAGATGACCAGTCCCCACCACCACAATTGCTCCCCAAAGTAGTTTGGGTGCCGAGAGTAACGCCATAGGCCCTTGTCAAGACATGGCTCGACCGGCTTGCCAAGTTGTTTTAGTTTTTCGTTGCTTGCCACAAAATTGTAAAGTTGTGTGTCGGCATAGTAGGCAATGACTATACCGGTTATGCAGACAAGAGTGGCTACAATATCCCAGAAATTCCATGGCTTGTCAACTGAGTGAATGACATAAAAAGGCATACAGATTCCGACCAGAAATACCTGCGCAAAAGTTTTATTTAGAACATGGACAAAACATATAGTAAACAATGAGGTCTTTAAGAAAGCACATTTTAACAATTTATTGAGCACGTACTCTAAACAAGTGGATAGCCTTGAAGAAAGTTGAGATTCTATATATTGAGCTGTCAATAAGGTTGAAAAAGAATGTTTGTGCACATGAAAACTGCTGAAGAATAAGTTAAAGTCCATGGATGTATCGACCTAACGATTGGTATCTCATTGTTTTAGCATTTTATTTACCTCTTCGACAGTCTAATGAGCTGTCAACAGCAAAACCGTTATAAACATCCCCATCAAGCCTTTCAAGTCATGGGGTTTTTGGAGATTTTCACTTGCCCATGAGTTTAGCAAGAAAAGCCTTCCAAATCTCCTCCATTGGAATGGTCAACGATACCACTAGGTAACAATTAACAAACACTCAGTTGGCTTGCTAAAGAGTTTGTTAACTGTGAAGAACCTTTAGCCAGCCTGGGGAGTGAGGGGGGACAGTGGATACCGGCCCTTTGCACTTTTTGGTCTTTCATAAAATTTTAATACACTTTAAGAATCATTACAGCCGGGAGGCTGGCCCGGGACCTTTATTCGGACCGATGCATATTTATCGGTCAATTTTTCGGTGGGTTTGGCTTGATCGGTTGTAATTTCACCCCTAGTTGTAAGTAAAGAAGAGAAGCAAAGGAAAAACATAATTGAGGTGAAAAGGTTAGTGTTTACCTGCTGCGCAACGTATATGGAGAAGAAGGAAACCCACCACCAGTTTTTGCCATACTGTCGGCGCATATCGATGAATCTCCAGTCCTCTCTGGTGCCCCACTGCCACTTTTCACGGCGGAAGTAGTTGTGACTCAGCCTCATAGCCCACACCCATGTCATCAGCATCACAGCCTTTGACCTCCACGGATTGAACTTTGCAAGAGGGTGAGTTGCGTAGTAATGCATAAGCAACACCGTTATGACTGTCCAATACACATCTATCAACTGCACTCACCAGTATCAAATAATTCATATTAGTTACAATAAGGATTAATGTTGGAAAAGCAAATCAAACTGGTAAAGAGAAAAAATATTAATGTAGAGTAATTTTGTTGTTGGTCAAGAAATTGTAAAAGAATGATGTACTGTTGAAAAAGGAGAGGACACCGGTGGATAAAAAGAAAAGAAACATGCAATTACTAGTCACATTGTTTCGGCGAAGAACCATTAATTTCCACTGAGAATAACTTTTTATGTGGAAAGTTTTTGCTTCGGACTTCTGTATTTGGTACTATGATATTGATGTTGGTCTTGGGCGACTCTACCATTGATTGACGGGGTTAACATCTTCGGTTCAGAAAATGTTCTAAAATGTTATGTTGTTTTAATTTATACATTCATATACAAAACCACTCACCCAGTTGCTAGATTGGAGGAGACCAATGAGCCAAAAGAGGAGATCAACGTTGAGCAAGAAGAGGAGATTGGCCAGCAGAATAGGGTGTTGGAAGCACCAATTCCACACAAGCGACAGAAAGCTGTTGCTTGAAGAAGAAATATCACACCCATGTTCAGTGCAGTGGCCGAGGAAATAGAGATAGAAAAGTAATGAGGGTAGAGGAGCTAGCAGTGCTATCACTACATTCTTCAAGTTTCTACCCATGATGTTGTTAATTGGCCCTTTGCATCCCACACTCTTAGAGCTAGGGTGGCGAGGTCCCTTTTTATAGAGTTTTAGTACCAGAGACACTGTGGTACCGTGGGGTGATTCTTATTAAAAATAGGTACTATGTAGTTTTGATAACCACGTGTCCGGATCAGCATTCGCGCACCTTGACTAATTCTGGGAGACTAATTCCATCGTCCGCTACGGGTTCCCGATTAAAGTCAGAGCAAAACTCTGTATGGACTAGCCTCATAGAACTTGATTGCACTCACGAGGTTTTGAACCTAAGACCTATGAGTGAGCAAACCCCAAAATCCCAAGTCTTAACTACTAGGCCAGCCCTTTGGGGTTAATAGGTACTATGTATTAACCAAAAAAAAAAATGTTAATGATTGTATTTATGTTAACGTGTAAATTCAATAGAATAGTTTAGTCTCATAATTCAAAATGGAAGGTTCAGATTTACTTAGGTGTGTAAGATAATTTCGAAGATTATTTTCTTTATACGTTGTTTAATTTCATCGAAATCTCTAACGTCCCACAATTGATTCAGAGTAATGCGCCAAATATATCTTTTAGTTACATATAAATAAATTATTTCTATGTTGGAGGCAGTTTTAGTTAATAATACAACGTCGTCTCCCATGCCTTTATTCCATGAGCCTAACTGTGATTCACTAGCCAGCCCTCAAGGGGCGATAGACAGTTATGGATAATTGGTCTCTCGAGACAACTATAAGTGATTGGTCTCTCTAGGGACCTGGAGTCTTTATGATCCTGCATGCCTAAGAGAGTTTCCTATAGCTGTTCACCCCATCCTTTTTGCTGAGTAACAATAAAAGAAGCAAAAAATGCAATATATATATGCCAGCTGTACATTATCTGTATATGTAATTACTAAAATATTAGTCCTCTTTTGCTAGTGAACCACTAAACATACATACAGTAGCTAATAAAACTCTAATAAGTGGGTAGAAAACTCTCAACAGTACGTTATTGGGTGCTCAAGTCAACTAAAGACTAAAGTGGCTTTAATTTGTTTTGTTCTTTTTTGCGCAAATGTAGAGCCAGCCGAAAGATGATCGAGGAGGATGAAGGAGCTAGGGAGGAAGAGGGGATGTTTTAAAGTTTTATCTTTCGGCGTGATTCCTTTGCCATGATAATTGGGGGAATGCCATGCCATGCCATTCCATGCAATGCAAATCCAGATTTATATACTAATTTTGAATTTTTTGATGTGTGCAGCCAATCCATCCAGGCCAGGCCAGCTAATGACTGCAGATTACAAGTATCTCTCACATAGTACAAGAGATGACTAATTTTTTTATAGTAAAAAAGATGCTGCTGCGACTTTGCTTTTTGGTATGGGGGTAATGATGTTTGGATCCTATAGTGGCGTGCTTAATAATAAGCACAAATCCCATCACATGGCTCCCACCCCACGCCGGCCCCCACGGTGTATCAACAAAATCTATCACTTGTCCTCAACTGGTCCCCCCCCCCCCCCCCACCTTCCACCGATCCTCTCACTGGCGACGCCAGACAAAATTATTGTAACGAACTGCGTTTTTTTTAAGACGTGGCTCTCTTTAGTCCATTAGTTAGTACTTTTTTTAATTTCTAAAACGATTCAGGAGTTCGAGTTTATGAAGAGACGTAAAATTTCATTAATTTAGTTGGTAACTTCTAGTCCCCACTGAAGTATGTATACAATGTAATCACACAAAAAAGCACAAATTATCGGTTGGGAGATATGGTGAGAAGGAAAGGAGTTAATATTCCAAGGAAGAAGTCAATCCATGAAGCAAAGTAGAAAATGGAACAGAGATTGAAAAGATCGAAAAGGGAAATTAGAAAGAAAATGCTCCTTGCTGAGCTTGAGGTTAAGGCTCACAGTATGAATTGCATTGATAAGAAGACTTCTTCTTCTTCTTCTTCTTCTTCTTCTTCTTCTTCTTCTTCATGTGACATTCGAAAACAGAAAATCTATCTTATTTAAGCAAGCCAGTAAGATGATGGATTCGATTGCTCGATGTTGGTGTGAGGGTGTTGTGTTTTTCTTTATTTGTTTCAGGGGCTTTGTGGTCTTTCTGGCTATTTGGTGGTTTGTTTTTGGAATTTCTAGCAAGGGTGCTTAGGTTGGGTTTGGGTTTATTTTTTATTTACGATGAATGATAGAATAATTAATAAGTTAACCTAAAATCATAAAGTTGGCATCGATTGGACCATTTTGTTGAGGCTTGCAGTTCCCACCAATGTTCTCACTTGATGATGTGAATCATTCATTTTTTAGATCTCCGTGAACAAATTTAGATCGATCTAATAACCATAGCCACTTGATTTCGTTGCATAAATCTCAAAAAAAAAAAAAAAAAGGATGATGAATATATATGCTTTTGGACAAATGCAAGAAATCATGCGGTTTTTTTTTTTTTTTTTCTATCCCTGTGCATTGAACAGGTAGAACGCTGGTGCTTGGCTAGTTTGGAGTTGATTTAATAAACATCTAAAGAGGATTTACGTTATTTACCAATTTTTACTTGAGTAGAGAATTTTACAACTACTTCAAAAATAAATATTTTATATTGCATAACTTCATATAATAGAGGTCACTTTAATTTTTCTCGACTTTATGACGGGGACCTCATCGAACAAATATTTTAGAGTCGTCACTTGATCTACTCCCAAATCCTTCCCATTTCATCAACACTTCACCGCAATCAACGCAGAAATACAACGGTAGATTGCTTGCACGCTTGTAATAATAACCAACCTCAACCTTCACAACTTAAAAGTGAGGTGGGTCACAAATTATGAATAATAATAGTTAGAAATATAGTACAAACGTGAATGACCATATTTGAGCTCACTATGGAAATCATGATTAAGCGCCTCTCTATCCTCCACTAGTCCCTGCAATATTCCAAAGGTGGTGAAAAGTGGAGTGCTTTTCACAAGTCATTTCCTGAATATACCAACACAAGGTTATTAGTCCACCAAGTATGCAATATTATTATCATGATTAGATAAACAAAGAGAGAGCCATCTTTTGGAAAACATATTTCCTTCATTTTTCTTCACCTAAACCGACAAGAAAGAGAGACTTTCTCTCTCTTAACTTTCTTTTTCTATCTTGCCTTTTTTTGGGGGCCATTTCAGAGCATCTTCAATGATTGTCATACTATTTGAATTGCTATTGCTATAGTATAACAATGAATAATGTCAAATTGCTATAGGCGAAATTCTATTTGCAACCCAAAAAATGCTAAATATACCCCATTACTAAATACAACCCAACCCTAATTCATACTTCTTTGAAATGGCTAACTACGACCTGCAAAAAAAAAATCAACACCTTCCCAACTTGCTCCTCCTACCAAAAACACAATTTTTTCCTAAAATACCCTTAACCTTACAAGAAATTCCAAAAAACTAAATTTCACTGCCCATAATCTCCCTTTCCCCTGTCCCCTTAGGGCATCTCTAGTGCACTACCTAAAAGAGTACCCTAAAGTGTCCTAACTAGTTACCTAAGAAAAACTCAAAAAATGCTCTCTAGTGCACAAAAATTGACTCCCTAAAATCCTAGGCACCCATCACTCTCTAAAGTGCCCCAAGTCACTACCTAAATTTGGGGAGAAACTTAAAGGAGAGAGAAAGAAGATATATAGGTTCCACTTCTAGTCCGGACTCCGGACTTCCGGACCTCCGTGATTCGAGCATTTTTTTGACGATCCGATCCGTCCAATGTGTTCAGAAGGTGTTTTCAAGGGTCCACGCGGAAAATCTTCAAAAACAAATACCGGGAAGGGCTTGATCCAAGCAATTTTTGCAAAACTGTAAAAATACAGTTTTTGCGAAAAACTGCTTGGATCAAGCCCTTCCCGGTATTTTGTTTTTTAAGATTTCCCGTGTGGACCCTTGAAAACACCTTCTGAACACATTGGACGGTTCGGATTTTCCAAAAATAATTTGCAAAACAAAAAAATCATTTTTTCTTATTCTCGAGAGGGTTTGGACTAGAAGATTTCCCTATATATATAGAGAGAGAGAGACAGAGAGAGAGAGAGAGAGGAGAGAGAGAATGACTTTAAGGGGGGGGGAGAGAGAGAGAGAGAGAGAGAGAGAGAGAGAGAGAGAGGAGAGAGAAAGGAAAGACTAAAAGATAATTAATATATATATATAGCCCATTAAAATGCATTCTTGATTAGCTAGCTAACTAAGTTCTTAGAGCATCTCCACTAAAAACTTGATTTGATATGACTCCTTCCAACCCTTACTCAAATTGTACTGTGGAGATTTAATCCACACCATTGAATGGTAAGGGTAAATAAAAGTGCTAAAAAAAGAGCCTTGAAAATTTGGTTCTAGATTTGGTGATGAGCAAATTTGGTCAAACATTTGAGTAAAACCAATTTGGTGAAGGAGTGAATTGTGGTTTTTGGTGTTTTTTACTCAAATTTGAATTTGGTGAAAGATTTGATGAAGGGGTGGAGATGCGCTTAGTGCATAAAATAGGGCTCCACGTGCTTTAGGTGTACACTTTAGCAAACATTTTTTAGGTAGTGCACTAGAGATGGTCTTACCCCATTATTAGTACCCAGACAAGCTCAATCACCGCTCTCCCATGTTACTAGTACCCACCCACCACCAACGCCATCACCACACCACCTCCCGTTTCTCTCTCCCCTTCTCTCCCTCTCCCTCTCACGTCTTTCCCTCTCCGTCTTTACCAATAGCAGCAGGAACCACCACCGCAACGAAAGTCACTGGATTCCCCTGCCATCACCACGACGACGATGACCCAGGATCACCATCACACACCAAATAAATTTATTCTCTGCAAATCGACTGGATATTAGACTATGAAAAAAGTTATATTTTTCAGATTTTAGAATATGAACAAACCTTACATTTTCAAATTTTAGAATCCAATGTAGTTCAAAATTGAATTTTCTAACCAATACGATTTTTTAACCTTTGCCATTCGGTCGGATTCTAACAACCGATTTTACATGTGTACACGGTTTATAGAGTCCAAAAATCAAGCAAACATTCGGTTGTAGAGTTTGAAAATCTAATAACCAATCGAGACTGTATATCTGAACATGTCGGAAAAAAGAAATTACAAAATCTGTGATCTAGGTTCATGCGATTTGGCCTGCCAAACCACTATATCCATCACACCACCTTCCTTCTCCACTTCTTCCATGACAGATGAAATTGATTTGGCTCCCGTTGGTGCATCTTGAAGCTCCAAAAGAGAGAGAATGGGGTCAAGATCAATGGAAGGGGAGGAACCTTTCATTGATTGGTTTTCCATTGAGAGAGAGAGAGAGATGAGAATGGGGAGGAAAGTGACTTAAAGTAGGGTTTATAATGTGGAGGAGGAGGAAGAAGAACACAGAAGAAGAAGACGCCGCTAAAGACAAAGAACGAGATTGAAGAATGCGGTCAAATTCCTGGACCCTTTTTTTTTTTTTTGCTCAGATCTCCTAGACTTTTAATTTTAGGGTTTGTTGTATATAGTAAATGTAGGGATATTATTGTCATTAAATATGAGGGTATATTTGTCTTCAATGAGGTCAAAAGTTGGTGGGTTATATTTAGCAAAAAGTGGATTGCAAATAGAATTCGCCATTGTTATATTATAAACAATGTTATTGCAATAGTGTTTGCGACCTTGGATTGTATTGCAAAAGTTACTTCCCCAAGCGTAGGGTTTAGGTATCGCGTAGCATAATAACCGCTAAGACCGGGTCGATTCCACAGAGACCGAATGCGCTGAGCGTGAAGGTTGATTCGCGAATGATGATTTTAGCCTTAAAGCGGCAAACTGTGGTTTTGTAGTTTGTTTGGTGGAATTCTCTCGACTTCAAGAATGACTCAGAAGTTTAAAAAGACTAATTCAACTAAGGCAAAGTCTAGGGGTATTTAACGACCATGACTCGGGCTAATCCATCCCCTCTTGATAACCGGCTTGGGGCATCGTAAATGCCTCCGAACGGAAGATTTAGAGTTTAAAACCTTTACTAAAAAAATGTGTTTACCAAAGATTAGGATTCTTGTGCCATTTAGACAAACCTTTGGGTTGCCATAGCCCTAAGCATCACACGTGCCAAGTGGTCAAGCCCTTGGCGACGTGTGATCAAACGGGTTAACCAACCGAATTTTGATACATAAAATCAATCATAATTCTTTGATAAACAAACGGTGTGTTTACCAAAGATTAGGGTTTTCGGGACATTTTGCAAACGAATGAGTTGACATCGCCCAAAGCATCACACGTGCCAAGTAGTCAAGCTCTTGGCTACGGGTGATCAAAAGGATTAACAAACCCACTCTTTGGTACATAAAAATGAAACCCCAAATTTTCGGTAAACAAGCGATGTATGCCTTATACACGAGATGGACGGATTAAACCCAAGTCATGGAGTGTTAATCACCCCATGACTAAGCCTATTAAAACTACTCACACATTATGCTAGAAATTAAGCCTATGAATTGGAAGAAAACTAAAAACATGTTTAATAACTCTATAAACTGATTTTTATGATTAATCCTAGGTTTGCCTACAACATTAACACTTGAGAATTAATCAAACAACTAATAAGAACAAGAGTTTTCAAAGGAAATAGCTAGAAAAACAATAAAACGAATTAACCGATAAAAACGAAAACAAACTAGATTTATATAAATGTCTCAACACCTACTACAACATTAAACAAGAGGAATTACCTTGAAACTAAATGGAAGAGCTTCAAATCCTAGAGAGAAGGTAGAGCTTAAACTAAGAACAAACTAATGGAGGTAGAGAGAGAAGATGAAAATATGAGCTTAGGTAGTGATCACCCTAAAATTCTGAGGTTGAAGACCTTATAAAGGCCCCAAAAGTCGTCCAAAGTTATTACAAAAATGCCACAAGATATTTTCTGATCGGGCTCAAAAGTTGCAGAAAAATGCAGCTTCAACCGGTAGAGCAAAAAGTGTCGGTTGAAAGTGTAAAAATTGAGAATTTTTTATGTCTTGATCCCTTGACCTTCCGGCTTGTCATCACGACCTCTAGGCTTCCCGAGTCTTGTTCAAAACTTCATTCCTTGATTCCCGGGACTCGGTGGCGGGGTACCATGTGACCTCCGGTGCTCGGGCATCCGTTGGTTTACCAATGACGTCAAAACACGCCTTAGTTTTCCATTTATTTTCCTGAAACTACAAAAAACAACCTTGCGCGAAATTAATAGTTTAAAGCAATAATATGCGCGTGTGTGTGATCAAAGTGAGCGAGATAAGCCCCATTATTAACACTTTTGGGGGCTTATCAAATAGTTCTTCAGTTATTTTTACCATCACCTCCTTCCATTTTAAGCAAACTCATCCAATGACTCTCCTTATCCAAACTTCAAATTAAATGCAAACTCAATTTATTTCATTAATTAAATTTGAAAGATAAACAATAAATGCAACATAAATCAAAAAATAAGGGAAAGACTACAATATATACCCCTTATTTGGGTATGTATCATACGCACCCTTCCCGGTATTTTTTTTTTGAAGATCTCCCGCATGGACCTTTGAAAACACCTTCTGAACACATTGGACAGATCGGATTTTCCAAAACCAATTTGCAAAACAAAAAAAAAATACATTTTTCCTTATTCTCGAGAGGTCTAGACTAGAAGTCTGGGGTATATATATATATAAGTTACTAGATTTACCGAAATGTTATGAATCATAGAAATGTTACAAATCATATTGCTAAAAAGTTACAAAACACTAAAAAATGTTACGATTGCCAATGAGGTGGCACAATATGGACTATACAATAGGTGCATATGGTACACACCTTTAATGGATGTATATTGTAACCATTCCCTCAAAAATAAATATCAATTAACCAAAATTAAAAATAGTTACAGGAGCACATAATCATGGGAAAAGAGGCTGAGGAATATAACAATCTGATGAAATACTTGTTCGTGATACTATATTTTGCATTATCTCATTTTTCACAGTGTATAATAATGCTCAAATTGAGGGTATATGTTAGAGGTGCCCAACATCATAATCATATTGTTTCTCTATTTCTCCTTCACTTCTTTCTCTATTTGTTCCATTTCCTTCAGCTCCTCCAGTACTGGAACTTTTCTTTCTTGCAAACTCATTCTTCTTCGTTTTAGCATCGCATGATTGCCTGTTAAATTCTCACCAAACTACAGGTGCGAGAGATTTCAGCATTTCCCATTTCACATTTTCTATGTGATTCTTTTTCGTTTTGATCCCATATGGTGTTCTTCTTTAGTTTCTTTTTCCTTTATTTGTTTGGTTATTATCTATCTTGGTGTTTTCACTTGGACAATAAGTACGTGATGCAAGTTCGCAATTCATTATTGTTTGGTAAAAAAATTGTTGCAAATTAAAAGAACTCGTTAATATTCATTAATTTGTGAAAAAAAATTTAACTTTTTTTTGTAATATTCATTAATTTGTGAAAAAATTTAACTGTTTTTTGTAATATTCATTAATTTGTGAAAAAATTTAACTGTTTTTGAGTTCTCGTTTTGCTTGATGGACAAACATTTTGGGATGAAGTTAGTATTTTGAGGGGGTGGAAGGGTTCAATGGGGAAGATGTCTAAAATCAATGTGCTTCCAGGAAAAAATAAAAGTGATGTGGCAAATATAGCACCAAGAATACCTATAACTATATATAGAACTTCATATACCTCACCATTGAGGCTCTCATTTTGAGCATGACTGCAATATTATAGCAATGGCTCAGGAAATAGCACACCATTAGAGAAGAAAGTGAAAAATAATTGGAATAAAGTAATAGTATATCGTTTACTATAATGGAGAGAGAGAGAGAGAGAGAGAGAGAGAGAGAGAGAGAGAGAGAGTTTATTCTTTGAAACCCTTTGAATAGGGAATTTTCTGTGTGGGAAGGTGAGAGAGTAAATCCCACAGCGAAAGCAAGGAAAAGGAAAGGATAACAATTTTTTTTGGTGCTGATATGATTAGGATGTAAACTTTGGAAAGATAGCTCCAGCTAATTTGCACTAAAAAAGCGTGCACTCAATTTTTTTTTTATTATCCAAGTGGAAAAATATAAACCTGTAACCGATTTACATGGTTGAACAAACTTAAATCCTCAACACCCATAGGATAGGGTCCGCAAGATATCTGCTCATGTTTTTGTACTCGTATCACATAGAAATCGACATCCTAACAAGAATCACAACAATCGAACAACCCAGAACGAAACCAGTGCCACCATCATAGCTTGATATCTGAATGTTTTCTTTCATTTTCTGGTACTTTTTGAAGGTTGGATTCTCTCCTTTTTTGAGAACACAGCATCAACCCACCAGTTCCAAACGTCACCTCTCCCATCGATAATTCTCAACCTGTGGTGGATACATGTATCAGTTTCTCTCCTCTTTCCTTCACCACACCTTTTCCCTTCATTTCTGCTACCTCTCCAACGAATGCACCAGCTTCACTAGGTACTGACACCATCAACGCCCCACACCCTAATCACCACCACCTGTATCAGACCAACTCTGTTGCTGTGAACCTTCTGAGTTTCCACATTCTCCGTGTCTTTTCAATCCGAGAACCAAACACCAGTAAAATCAGAAAAATAAAAATATCTAAGTTCTTTCCCAAATAGGAACGACAAACAATTTAATCATTTAAAAATGGCATTTAAAGATACACAATGGGTTCTACTCCGAGACACCAAGCAACAACTTTGCAAAGCCAAATATATCTATCTTCCTTCCCAGCCTCTAGCTTTACTGCCAAAGAACCGTTCCGTTATCTAGGCTTAATCTTTACTGCCAAAATACCATATCATATATTTGCTTGTCTGACTTTACAGTGGGCAAAAGCTCAAGTACTCACTATAATACTCCCTGTGGCCACATATCAATTACAAGGGGACAAAACTTACAGGACACGTGCGATCTCTGCCTAGCAAATAATATTTAGAAATCAAATTCAACTGAGTAGACTATTCCAACGTTGTTTAAGGACGGCATATGCCATGAGGCAGGGTATCGCCTGCAATCTAACTTTGTCATCAACAATTTTTGTTGTTACAAGACCCAACCTAACCAATGTATCTATTGCCTTGTCAACTGGCATTTCAACCTGCGAGCAAATTTCAATCGATGATCAACTAAAACACAAATAAAAGTAGTAGGTAACGTGCTCGAATTTTTTTTTTTTTTTTTACCTGTTCTTTAAACATGTCATACATAAACCTCTCACATTTGTCTTTAACGTAGTCGGGGCAAGTGGCCTGCAGTCCAAAACAATTCTTTGTGAAGCACTCGACTAATAATGTGCAATGATTAGCAAGCATTCCATACCACAGATGACTATCACTCCATTTAAAAATAAAATCTAGGGATAAAATGGAAGTTGCAACTCTATAACAAAATTTGATTAAGAATACAGGCCTGAGAATCATCGACACTGTGAAACAACTTAGCATGCGATTGTGGACGTAAATTTTATCTAACGTAATACTAACATGGAGGAAGAAGAGCTTATTCGTGCAAATCAACAGCGCCAACGCATCAAACCATGGAACTCAGATTCAAAGTAAGCATTCCCAGCTACGGTGTACACTACTCCACCAAATTCACTCCCTTCAAACCTCTGGATCTTTACCCACAGGGCCACAAAGTCATCGATGTTACAAAGGAGAATTCCTTTCCCAAAATTAGTGAACATCAAACCCTAACCCATACATCGGGCGATCAATCAAAAAGCTTTCTTTTTTTTATTGAAGGGAACTAAGACTATTAGCTTAGCATAAGTTAGGTTTCAATCAACCCTATGTTAACACACGTACACATCCAATCCCCTCTCCACAGACCAAAATCCTGCATTTGGCCTTCACAGTCCCACCAAATCGAGCCCTAGGTCTGCTCGCAAGCTTCAAGAAGTTTTTCAGGAAGAAGGGAATCGTATGGATAGTAAGGAAAGAATCGCAACTCGTTCATTCTATTGAAGCAGAGATGCAAAGATCTGGGATCAGGGTTGATTGCACGGAGTTGGAAACTCAGCTCAATCGACTTCGGGAAAAAGAGATCACTCCAGACGTTCCTTCCTCTAGCTCTGATCCTGGTGATTACCTAAAGGTTAGTTTCTATTATCCCTCAAAACCTACAACCCCCCTAACCCCACAAAAACCCACAGATAAAGATCCTCAAATCAAACCTGTTACTCAGTCTCAAACCAATATCCCCAAAGCCACGCAACAGTCCCATTCCAAGGATTGGGCTTCTCTCTTCCACACCCAAGGGCCCTCAAAGGTTATGAAACTTTGTCATTACCCTGAACTTCAGCAAGAAACGAGTGCTGTTGTTGAGTTGGATGAATCTGATCTCAACAATAAGACATGGAACAACTGTCTTATTGGTTGCTTTTTGGATGGGAGGATGCCCTTTCCCCTTCTCAGTGCTTCAGCAAGGAAAATTTGGAAGGATTATGGAAGAATCAACATTAAGCAGATTGGGAATTGTTTCTTCTTCGAATTCCAGGATGAGGAAACCAAACTCAAAGTCTTAGAGGCGGGGCCTTATTTCTTTTCCAGGAGGTATCTAGTCCCTAAAGACTGGCACAGGATGCTAGTTCCTTCTACTGAGCACCCTGCTACCATCCCAGCTTGGGTCAAGATCCATAAACTACCATGCCGGACAGAGGAGGGTCTCAATCGCATTGCTAGCACCATAGGTAAACCTCTACATGTAGATATTGCCACTGCTAAACAACATAGAATTGACTTTGCAAGGTGTACATTTAAGTTTCAGCCAAGACAGATCTCCCTAAGGATATTCAAATCACCATGGGGCAGGAATCAGTTACTGTTGCAGTAGAGTACCAATGGTTACCCCCCAAATGCAATTTGTGTAAAGTGTTTGGGCACACTTGCAAACCCAAAGCTGTCCCTGTGGCCACCAATAACGAAGAAGCATGGAAATTGATAGTGGAAGCCCTTGGAGGGGGTGGAGATGCACTAGCAGCAGTTACTAAAGTGGTACCACTTTCCCAACCTGATAAAGGTCTTGGTATGGATATGGAAGTTCAGAGCAAGGAATCAGCTGCAGAAGGTGAAGGTTCTTTCTTATCTAACCCTGACTGCCCAATTACAGTCACTCAAAACCCCTCTGTCAGTATCATAGATAGGCGGGTGGAGGTAAGTTCACATGTTCCACAAGAAAGTCTCGTTCCTCTCAGCAACAAGGGTTCTCCAAACCCTAATACTATTAAGTACCAACTCCCGTGACCTTACCAATGTTACTGAGGAAGTCAGTTTGGGAGACAAGCAAGAGATGGATACCAAGCCTCCTATTGAACCTGATCCCAAGCCTCCAAATATTCCTACAAATCCTAGTGTCACTGCTGGGAGTAAGGGGACAACAGAGGTGCTGGATGATTTCAGGAATACCTCAAATAGAAAGAAGGGAAGGAAGCAGCATAGGGGCACTCCAACAGCCCCTTCTGGAGAGAGGTAATGAGAGGTAATCCTAAACTCTTTTGATAGGTAACAAGTCAATTCTTTCATTATCTGCCACTTTTGTTAACATATAATTATGTCAATAAATCCTCTAAATTTTGGTTGCTGGAATATGAGGGGTCTTAATGACCCCATTAAACAAAGTGGTTAGATCTTTTGCTAACAAAAATAATTTGTCTTTTTTGGGCTTTGTGGAACACAAGATAAAGGAGCCTAATTCCTCTAGAATTTTGACCTCAATGCTTCCCTTTTGGTCTTTTGTCCATAATTATTCTCATGCCTCCAGTGGTAGAATTATTGTAGCTTGGGATTCTACTGTTGTCAACATCAATATCCTTGG
Source organism: Vaccinium vitis-idaea (assembly GCA_963854785.1). Classification (NCBI taxonomy): domain Eukaryota; kingdom Viridiplantae; phylum Streptophyta; class Magnoliopsida; order Ericales; family Ericaceae; genus Vaccinium; species Vaccinium vitis-idaea. The sequence goes on along the minus strand of OY978217.1, from coordinate 24,646,294 downwards.
ATAAACCAGTCAAGCCATTCATTGCCAGGTTCATATAATCTCCAGTAATATTAAGTTTGTTGCTACTTTTGTCTATGGTTCCAATTCCTATATGGAGAGATATGAGCTGTGGCAAGCTCTTAATTCTTGGAGGAGTCCTGGCCCCTGGATTATATTAGGGGATTTCAATGCTCTTAGGTTCCCTACAGATAAGGTGGGTGGGGATCCTCATTGGCCTCCCCACATGGAAGATTTTAATAAGTGTACCTCTCTCAATGATCTTGATGATCTGAGGTACACTGGTTGTCACTTCACCTGGGCTAACAAACAAGATCCCTCACATTTTGTTTAAACCAAGATTGATAGAGCTTTGGTTAATGAGCATTGGATGAGGGCTTTTATTTGTTCCAGTGCTCATTTCTTTGCCCCTGGCATATCTGACCACTCCCCTGTTGTGGTTCATCTCTATCCTTCACCCAGGAAATCCAATAAACCTTTTAAATTCTTCAACTTCTTGGTTGACCATTCAGATTTCCTTAAAATTGTTCAGAGTATCTGGAGTAGGGTCATTATTGGCAATCCTGTGTTTGTGGTTTGTGAAAAACTCAGGCTTCTCCAATTGGAGTTCAAAAAACTTAACACCAAGGAAACTAGTGAAATCTCCACCAGAACTTTGGGAGTTGTAAACACTCAAACAATTTTATTGAGAGGTAAAAATCAGGGTTCTGTTCTCATTACGTAGTACTTATACAAGAGTACAAGAGACAAATTACATTATGAACCTAAACTACTACTTAATTGCAAGAGTAGACAAATACAACCTAATTACACATTTACACCCACAACTTAACACTCCCCCTCAAGTTGGTGCGAAGATATCAATCAAGCCCAACTTGAACACAATGGGGTGGAAACTCTTGCTGCCAAGCCCTTTTGTGAAAATATCAGCTAATTGATTCTCAGATCGCACAAAAGGCATACATATCAACCCCTCGCTCAACTTTTCCTTGATGAAGTGTCTGTCAATCTCTATATGCTTCGTTCTGTCATGTTGAACAGGATTGTGGGCAACGTTTATGGTAGCTTTGTTATCGCAGTAGAGTTTCATAGGACCATTATCAAAAATTCCCAAATCATGTAACAAAGTTTGGAGCCACAAGAGCTCACAAACACCATGAGCCATGACTCTATACTCTGCTTCTGCGCTTGACCTGGCAACCACTGATTGCTTCTTACTTCGCCAAGTAACCAAATTCCCCCCAAGAAAAGTGCAATAGCCAGAAGTAGAGCGTCTATCATCTACAAAACCAGCCTAATCAGCATCAGTAAATGCCTCCAATCGCAGGTGACCGTGATTAGAGAATTGAATTCCTTTTCTTGGAGCTGATTTGAGATACCTCAAAATACGATAAACTGCATCCAGGTGTGAGGTACGAGGATCATGCATAAACTGACTAAGAACACTCATTGCATAAGTGACATCCGGTCTCGTGTGGGCTAAGTATATCAGTCGACCAACCAGTCGCTAATATCTCTCCTTATCCGTGCGCTCCCCTAAGTCTCTATTAAGCTGATGATTTGCCTCAATAGGAGAATCTGCAGGTCTACAACCCAACATACCTGTTTCTTCCAATAAATCAAGTATATACTTCCGTTGGGAGATAAAAATCCCTCTATCAGACCTTGCCACCTCCATTCCAAGAAAGTATCGCAGTGAACCTAAATCCTTAATCTCAAACTCTTGAGCCAGACTAAACTTGATATTAAGGATCTCATCCACATCATTGCCTGTCATTATTATATCATCAACATAAACAATAAGAACAGCAATCTTACCAACACCTTTCTTGATGAACATAGTATGATCTGCATGACTTTGTTTGTATCCAAATCTCAACATAGCCTTCGAAAACCTGTCAAACCAGGCTCTAGGTGACTGCTTCAACCCATAAAGAGCCTTTTTCCGTCTACACACCTTTCCTTCAGTCTGAGATGAAGAAAAACCAGGTGGGATAGCCATATACACCTCTTCCTCTAACTCACTGTGGAGGAATGCATTCTTCACATCAAACTGTTGGAGAGGCCAATTCAAATTGGCAGCACACGAGAGTAGAGCTCGCATAGAGTTCATCTTTGCTACTGGCGCAAATGTCTCTTCGTAGTCAATACCATATGTTTGAGTGAAACCCTTGGCAACAAGTCTCGCCTTGTACTGCTCAACCGTACCATCAGCATTTTGCTTAACAGTGAAAACCCATTTACATCCCACTGGTTTCTTTCCTACTGGAAGTGATATGAGCTCCCAAGTGCCATTCTTTTTCAAAGCTGTCATCTCCTCTACCATAGCTCCTTTCCACTTAGGTATCATGAATGCATCCTGCCAATTCTGTGGAATAGATATAGAAGAAAGAGACGAAACAAAAGCATGGTATGAAGGAGATAAACGATCATAAGAGACAAACTGGGAGATGGGATGTTGAGTACATGATCTAACACCTTTCCGAAGAGCAATAGGAAGATCATCAGAATTATCAAGAGGAGGTTCAATGAGAGAAGAGTCATTACCAGATGAGTCAACTGAGGAATCTGGAACTGGAGCTGGAGATTGTGTTGACAAGGTGGTATCACACAAGAGGACTTCCCATGTTTTCTGCTGTAGGTCTTGAGGTTAGACCTTTGCAGCCGGTGTATATAATCCTCATCATCACCACCCATGTCATGAGTTGCTTTTTCAGCAGATATTTGTTCCTCTCCAGACTTTTCTTTCTCCCCCTCACCATGATTATACATCAGTTGCTCCCCCTCACCATAAAACATCTCTTCCTCCTGATTATACTCCCCCTGAAGAGATGGAGTGGAGGGAGAAAAAAAAGGACACGGTTTCCCAAAAAGAGACATCCATAGACACAAAAAATTTCCTAGAATGAGGATCATAACATTTGTAGACCTTCTGAGTAGGAGAGTACCCAATAAAAACACATTTATGGGCTTTAGGACCTAGCTTGCGACCTAAGGGATGAGAAGCATGAACAAAACACACACAACCAAAAACACGTGGGGGAAGAGTTGTACGAAAAACACTAGGAAGACACTCAAGGGGAGTTTTAAAGTTAAGAACACTGGATGGCATGCGGTTAATAAGATATGCTGCAATCAAAATGAAGATATGCTGCAGTCAAAATGGCTTCTCCGCACAAATATTTAGGAACATTCATGGTGAATAACAGAGAGTGAGCTACCTCAGCTAAATGACGATTTTGCGTTCAACAACTCCATTTTGTTGTGGAGTGTCAACACAAGTCGTTTGAAAAAGAATACCATTTTCATCTAAAAAAGCCCGAAAACTCTTATCAATGTACTCAATGCCATTATCACTCCGAAGAATTTTAATACTCATATCAAACTGAGTGCGAACCATTGCATGAAAAGATTTAAAACAGGAAAACACGTCACTTTTCGACTTAAGTAAATATACCCAAGTAGCACGAGAATAACAGTCAATAAAAGTGACAAACCACTGAAAACCTTTAAGAGATGGAATAGGGGAAGGACCCCAAACATCAGAATGAATAACCATAAACGGAGAATCACTCCTTTTATTAATAGGTGCATAAAAAGAACGTTTATGTTTACCAAGCTCACAGGCTTCACAAAAAAACTGACTCCTAGAACAATGTCTAACTAAACTAGGGAAAAGTTTCTCTAAAATCCCAAATGAGGGATGACCCAATCTACGGTGCCACTGATGTAACATAAAAAGAACTGAACTCGTATCTGCTTGCAAAGCTAGACCACATGACACATACGGTTGAGGTGCAGATTCCAAGAAACTCTACCACTGCCAATCACTTTCCCCGTACCCAGTTCTTGAAAAACACAATGAGTAGGAAAAAATGTTACAGAACAATTTGCAGAACGAGTGAGACTACTAACAAACAGAAGATTAGTGGAAAAATTTGGAATATGTAGAACTGAAGAAAGAGAAATAGAGGGAGAATAGTGAATGGAACCTTTCCCTGCGATAGCAGAGAACGACCCGTTTGCTATTTTGACCTTATCCTTACCAGAACTAGTAGAGTAAGAATCAAATACGGAGGAACAACCTGTCATATGATCTGAAGCACCAGAATCAATAATCCAAGGAATAGCAGAAGAGGCAGTGAACGCATTTGATGAGATACCTGTGTGAGCAAAATAAGATGAAGTGGGAGCTGCTATGGAAGAGGAAGTTGTGGTAGATGAAGAATCAACCCGAGCCATAAGGCGCCTGAGAGCTTGCATCTCCCCCTGAGAAAAACCACCAGTATGATCTAAAGTCACCTGAGCCCCAATACTAAATCCAGAGTCAGACGAAGTAGAACCCGCAGATTCTGAGACATGAGCCTGGGCCTGAGAACGTACTGTACCACGGCCACGACCACCGCGTCCACCCCCTCGCCCACGAGGGGGGCGGCCATGTAACTTCCAGCAAAAATCCCTAGTATGACCGGTGTTGTGGCAATAATCACACTGAAGTGATTCACGATCAGTAGACCCACTGGTAGCACCAGACTGTGACTTACCACTCTGTGAAGTAGGAGGAAACCTTCTGCTAGAACCAAACTGACCCTGAGGACTGGCAACCAAGGCAGAACGATCAGAAATAGGAGCATGCACCATAGCTCCCCTCCTACTCTCCTCTTGCTGAACAATAGCATAAGCTTCACCCAGAGACGGAAACGGAACACGACCCAGCACTTGCACTCTAATTGGATCATACTCCATGTCAAGGCCAGCAAGGAAGTCATAAATACGCTCTTTCTCTAACCTCTTCAACCAATTAGTAGCATCATCAGTACAAACAGCCTGAAATCCCTGATAAAAATCGAATTCCTGCCACAGTCCACTCAGCTCCGCAAAATACTCAGCTACAGACCGATGGTGTTGATCTAAATTACGAAGTCGCTTCCTCAACTCAAAACACTGTGCATCATTACCCTGTTGAGAATATGTTTGAGCTGCAGTAGTCCAAATCTTGTGTGGAGTATCAAGGAGCAGAAAGTTGTGACGAATTTCAGCTTTCATAGAGTTGAACAACCAGGTCATGACCAAAGATCTTTGAGACTTAAATTTCTTAAGGGCAACAGCCTCTGTAGGTTGAGTGACAGGTCCTTCTATAAATTCTGACATCTCTTTGGCTTCAATAACCAAAGTGAAGCTGCGAGACCAAAGCAAATAATTTGTACCATCCAATTTAATGGGACAAATATCCAGAGGAACATTATCCAGCTTCCTTTCAAATTGGCCATCCTTAGCACCAGAGGTTTAAGTCTCAATATTTTTTGAATCAGAAGACATAGTAAAATCACACAAAAAATCAGTGTACCTTGCTGGAAAAACTCAAACAGCAACACAACAGGGAATCTGATGTTACCAAGTGTTTCTATTGAAGAGAGAGAGAGACCAATCAGATTAAAAGAGGACCCAGTGGTTTTGAAGGGTAAATAACACCAGACCCAGTCAACATGAGTACTTGTAGAGATTGTACAAAGAAGACCAGTCACCGTCGAGCACTGTGAAGGTCAGATCCAGACTACCCAGTGATCGTCGAGTCCGTACGATGACCGTACGACGGTTGTTGAAGATCGTCGAGGCCTGTCAGATGCCGTACAGTGATCGTCGGTGAAGTAGAGGGGGTTTCGAAGCTTGTCGGACGTGAACAGCAAGGACGATGGCTAGTCTGTGATTCGTCGGGGCTAACGATGGCTAAAAAATGGCTAATCGATGACCAGGGGTTGATCGTTGATGGTTGCTGAATTGATGATGATCGATTAGGGCTTTGTCGAACTGTTAAGTGAGTGGAAAAACTCAGCGTTGGTGATGATGGGTTGGGACAGCGTGAGATATCTCAACGTTGTCTGCTAATCAGAGATTAATGGGAGGAAAAAACTCTACCGTCGTGGAAAAACTCAAGCAATAATGGATCTTCGCTTTGATACCATGTAAACACTCAGACAATTTTATTGAGAGGTAAAAATTAGGGTACTGTTCTCATTACGTAGTACTTATACAAGAGTACAAGAGACAAATTACATTATGAACCTAAACTACTACTTAATTGCAAGAGTAAACAAATACAACCTAATTACACATTTACACCCACAACTTAACAGGAGTTAAGCAACAGCTGGAACTTGTCCAAGCTGATCTAGGATCTAATCCTAGCAACATTCCCAAGCAAACTCAGGAAAGACTTTTGTACAAGCAATACATTCAGCTGGCAAGAGCTGAGGAAAGCTTTGCCAAACAAAAGTCAAGAATTCAATGGCTTAAATTGGGAGATCAATGTACCTCTTACTTCTTTAAGTCCATAACTCAAGAGGAATAGGGGTAGGATAACAAGTCTCATACTCCCAGATGGCAGCCTTTCTCATGACCCTGAAATAATCATAGCAACTTTTGTTGATTTTTACACTGGTCTGCTAGGTACTCCCCATCCCACTCAATATTCTAGGGCCCCTAGAGTTGACCAACTGGTTGTCTCCAAGCTTTCTGTTGTTCAGAGAAATGCCATGATTTCTGAAGTTTCCAATCAGGAGATTAAGGAAACCTTCATGTCTCTGAACCCCAATAAGGCCCCTGGACCTGATGGCTACAATGCAAGTTTTTTCCATAAGGCTTGGGATGTTGTAGGCCATGGAATTATCTCAGCTGTGAGGAATTTCTTCAGGTCAGGTAAACTTCTCACTAAGGCTAATGCCACAAGCATTGCTCTTGTCCCTAAAGTCCCCAACCCATCCAAAGTTTGGGATTATAGGCCAATCTCCTATTGCAACACTATCTATAAATGCATTGCTAAAATCCTATCACATAGGATTCAAGCTGCTCTTCCTCATCTTATAGACCATGTCCAATATGGTTTTGTCAAAGGTAGGAGGATTGCAGACAACATTTTCCTCACTCAAAAAATTATGAGGGATTATCACAAGCACTCTTCCACTCCCAAACGTGCTTTGAAAGTGGATATCATGAAAGCCTATGATAATGTTAGGTGGGATGTGCTTCACTCCATGAATTTCCATCCTCAAATGATCACTTGGATCAAGGCTTATGTCTCCACCAGTGTTGTCGAAATCGTACGATACGCGATACGAATCGCACGATTCGTGTCGTCTCGGGAGAAAAACTATACGTATCGCTACTCGTATCGCATTTGTACATAAATCGTACGATACTATGTGAGAATCGTACGATACTATGTGAGAATCGTACGATACACATCGTATCCCGATACGTATTGAAATCGTACGATTTATTTTCACGTCTGACTTACCTTTTTATACCCATCGAAGCTGTAAAATATAGACCCAAACACACTTTACTCATCGAGAAAAGCCTCTGGTGACATGTAAACCCTCGTCGACTCTCTCTGACTACCAAACCCAGTCATCCGATGACATCAACGGCGAACATCAACGGCGAAATGGATCTCTGTGCTGGTTCGAACATCAACTGCTACTCTCTAATCTCAGCAGCTCTTTTTCCACTCTAATCTCAGCAGCTTCAGCCCTTTTTCTCCTCTAATCTCACAGCTCCTTTTCCGACGAAGACGACCGTGATCGACTAAGGTACAGTCCTGGTCTGCTATCTCTTGGTTTTGACGATATACTCTGTTTTTTTTTTCTTTGATCTTAGAAGTCAGATCTGCTTTTGTAGTATTGTATATATAATGAGTGGTGGCATTCACTCTATTTATTGAGAGGTCAACCACCCACCGACTCCATAATCAATTTTTTAAAGATTTGTCTTTGTCTTTTTCAAGTTTCATCCCACTAGGACCACTACTTTATTAAAAAAAGAGAAGCCATTATCAGTTTTTTAAAAGATCTGTCTTTGTCTCTTTCATCCCACTAGGACCACTACTTCATTAAAAAAAGACAAGCCATTATCTGATGTCCTTAAGTCCTTTACATAGTTACTTGTTTTTGTATTGTATTCTTTTGTAGTGTTATGGCTCCATCACAAAAGAAAAGTAGGAAAAATGTGAGAGACCCCACTTGGGATCATTGTGAACGTGCTACTACTGAAGTGGATTTTGATGGTGTTAATAACACTCGGTTAAAACTAGTGTGCAATTATTGTGGTAAAACATTTTCTGGTGGTGTGATTAGAATGAAGCACCACTTGGCTCGTACCCGGAAAAATGTTGCCGCCTGTGAGAGTTTCAGAAGATGTTACAGACACATTTTCAAAAATATTGGGAGAGTTGAAACAAAAAAATTGCATTGAGCTGCAAGATGATGATGAGTTTTTCGAAGAGGAGGAAAATTTGATATCCAAAAGAGGAACTATGGATCAATTTGTGAGCAAAGCAAAGGCAAAACAAGTCACTTTGCCTTCTATGGTAAAGGATCGAACAAAACCATGTACCGACATCTGTCGAATGATATATGCGGAGGCTTTGCCCTTTAATTTGGTTAAGAGTTCATGGTTTCACACCGCCGTGAAATCAATTGGCGAATATGGCAAAGGCTTGAAACCTCCTTCATATCATGAGGTTAGAGTCACATTCTTGAAGAAAGAGGTTAACGGTGTGCATTTAACCTTAGAGAAGTACAAAAGTGAGTGGAAGAAAACGGGTTGCTCATTGATGTCGGATGGATGGCAAGATGGGAGTGGACATTCTATCACCAATTTTCTTGTCAATAGTCCAAAAGGAACCGTTTTCCTAAAATCATTGGATACCTCCTCAATTATCAAGGATGGCTTTGCTTTGTTTGAATTACTTGATTCTTTTGTTGAGGAAATTGGTGAAGACAATGTCATACAAGTAGTTACCGATAGTGCATCCGCTTTTGTCTCTGCCGGTGAGATGCTAATGGAGAAGAGGAAAAAGCTTATTTGGACTCCATGTGCGGCTCATTGCATTGATTTGATGCTTAAAGATATTGGTAAGCTAGCCGTGCATGATGACACAATTGCCAAAGCAAAGAAACTCTCCGTTTATATCTACCGACATACTTGGGTGCTTAATTTAATGAGGGAGAACACAAAGAACCGTAACTTAGCAAGGCCCGCCGTGACAAGGTTTGCCACCGCTTATCTCACTTTGAAAAGCATCTTGAATCAAAGAAATGGTCTTAGAAAAATGTTTACGTCCACGGCTTGGGTTAAGAGTTCTTATGCCAAGACTCGTAAAGGGATTGACGTTGAGGCAATAGTTATGAATCCAAAGTTTTGGCAAGCAATTAGGTATTGTTTGAAGTGTGTACTTCCATTAGTTAAAGTCCTAAGGCTAGTGGATGGTGATGCAAAGCCAGCCGTGGGTTATATTTATGAAGCTATGGATAGGGCAAAGGAACAAATAGAGAAAAATTTCAACAAAGTGAAAAGAAGATATGCTCAGATTTGGAGGATTGTTGATGAGCGCTGGGCATTGCAACTTCATCGACCTCTCCATGCGGCAGCTTATTTTCTTAATCCAAGGTAACATTGAATTCGTCCATAATAAAATCATATCTTGATGTTGTGACTTTCAATCATGAATGTTAGTTTCTATTTTTATTTTAGGTTTCATTATGATGCTACCTTTGAGGCAGATGAAGAAGTGAGAATGGGATTGTACAAGACCATAGAGAGGATGTGTCCGGGTGTTGAAGCAAGGTTAAAACTTGATGCCCAAATGGAAAAGTTCCATAACGCTGTTGGCATGTTTGGCATGGATATGGCCATTATAACTAGAGAGAAGAAACAACCTGGTATTAACTTCACCCTATCAATTACCGTATAAAAGTAACTAGGTTTCTACTTTCTTGCACTGATATGACTTCCTTATTAGGACTATGGTGGGAGAGCTATGGAAGTAGTTGCAAAGAGCTCCAAACGTTAGCCACAAGAATTTTATCCCTCACATGTAGTGCTACCGGGTGTGAGAGAAATTGGAGTACTTTTCAACATATCCATACAAAAAAGAGGAACCGGTTAGAAGCTCAAAGATTGAATGCATTAGTGTTTGTCAAGTACAATCTCACTTTGGAGTTACGGCAAATGAAACGAGAAGAGAATGGTGATTCTTATGATCCTATTTGTCTCTCTGATATGGAATCCGATGACGAATGGATTACCGAAAAAGAAGACCCATGCCTACCACTAGACAATTCATGGATGGACATGAATGAATGCTTTGAAGTAAATGAGGGAGAAACTAGTAGAGATGGAAGAAGAGGTATATTTTTTCTTAAGATGCAACATTTGTCTTCTTCTCCATGTTATGTTCAATTAAAAATGCTAAGGGTTTATTGGTTATTCGCATTGCTTCTACTTTTATAGGACCAAGAAACCTTCAAAGTGATAGAAGAGGCAAAAGGAAGGCGATTGAAGAAGATGATGAGCTTGCAATTATTGATGAAGATGATGAAGAAGAAGAAGAAGAATATATTGGTGATGATGGGGTGGTGGTTGGGGATGACCTTGATGATGATGATCTGTTTGATGTTCAATTGAGGGATGCATAGGGGATATGTTTATAAAGAAACTTGATGTTTAGTCTACTTATTTCTAAGTTTTCATGTTATTAGGGTAGTAGCAAATGGTTATAGACCATGCAATTAAGGTGGATAGAGAATGTATGGCTTTAAACTTGATCTTTTAGAACACCATAATCTTTTGGAATGCTATAGATGGCTTAAGACGTGTGTTTTTTTGCTTCCTAAATGCTTTTTCTGTCATAAATGCAATCAATTTTAAGTTTATTGTTAGGTATTTATTATTAATTAATGAATATAAAAAAAAATTACCATATCTTACGATACGCGATACGTATCCCGATACGATTCGTAAAATGAAAAAAGCGATACACGATACGTATCCCGATTTCAAAACACTGGTCTCCACTTCTAATTACTCTTTGAGTATCAATGGTGAATCAATAGGCAAGATCAAGGGGGAAAAAGGTTTGAGACAAGGTGATCCCTTATCCTCATATCTCTGTCATTTTTATGGAAATCCTTACCCAACTTCTCAGAGAGCAATCACTTACCTCCAACTTTCATTATCATTGGAGATGTGACAAAACCAAAATCATCAATCTCTGTTTTGCAGATGATCTTATGATTTTCAATAAGGGTGAGTTGAGTTCCATCCAATGCATTCAAAGGGCTCTTACTGAATTTGCCTCCCTTTCTGGCTTGTCTCCTAGTCCTGGAAAGAGCCTCCCTTTCTGGCTTGTCTCCTAGTCCTGGAAAGAGCAATGCTTTCTTCTCTGGTGTCCCAACCTCAATTAAAAGCTCAATCCTCCAAACTCTTGGTTTCAATGAAGGGACTCTTCCAGTCAAGTACTTGGCAGTCCCTCTCATCTCCACCAAACTAAAATACACTGGCTATCAAGTTCTCATTGATAGAATAACAAGTCGTACCAAGTCTTGGGCTAACAAATACCTTTCTTATGCCGGTAGAGTCCAATTGGTTAAGTCTGTCCTATTCTCAATGCAAACATAGTGGTCCTCTATTTTCATACTGCCCAAAAAGGTTCTTAAGCAAGTTGAATCAATTCTTAGAGTTGTTTTCTGGACTGGCCCTGATCTTAAGCACACTGGTGCTAAAGTATCATGGGATCAACTGTGCTCTCCCAGAAAGGAAGGGGGGCTTGGCTTTAAATCCCTCCAAGTATGGAATAAGGCTTCCATGGCTAAGCACATATGGTATCTTGTTTCTGGAGGTGAGCAATCAATCTGGTGTCAATGGGTAAAGTCATATTTACTCAAAAGGAGAAGTTTCTGGAAAATCAAAATGCCAAGTATCCCTTCTTGGACTGGAGGAAATTGCTTCAACTGCGTTCTCTCATTCAATCTTACATCCATTATCAGATTGGTGATGGAGGTTTCACTTTTTTGTGGCATGACAATTGGCATCCTTTAGGACCTTTGGCTGAAAGATTTGGTAATCGTACCATCTATGATTCTGGTTTATCAGATGATGCCAAAGTTTCTATCATTTTGACCAGTTCTAACCAATGGAACTTCCCTATCATTCAGACTTGGGAATTAAATGAAATTAGAGTTGTTCTTCCTGTAATTATCAATCCCTCCCCTTTGCAGGATACTTGTAGATGGGCCCTTACCAATAATGGTCTATTTACTGTCTCCTCTCTTTGGGAGCAACTTAGAACCCACTTCCCTAATATTGGTTGGAGCCATATTGTGTGGTTTCCCTCCCATATTCCCAAATGTAGCTTGATAAGCTGGCTTGCTATCGAAGGCAGACTGTCCACAGAGGACAGATTGGTCTTTTTTGGCATCAAAGACACTTCCTGCTGTAGCTTCTGTTCAGAGGAAAATCATAATCATCTCTTTTTCAACTGCCCCTTTACTCAAAAGGGTGTGGGATGAAGTTTCACTTAAGTCCCACCTCACTTGGCAGCCCCAACCTCTCCAAAACCTGGTCTCCCTCCTATCCATTCATAAAGGGAGAGGACTCAGAAGCACACTCATTAAATTATCATTCACTGTCACACTCTATCATGTTTGGATTGAAAGGAACCTTAGGAAATTTCAGAATTTGCAGCACACAATTTCATCTATAGTGAGCAAGGTCTGTATTGATATTAGATGCAGATTATTGTCACTAAACAAAACTCCTGAGGGCCCTTTATACTTGTGTGAAACATGAAACATTACTTCTGAATCTGGATAGCAAGTATGTAACTTGGTTGCATATAATTGAAAATTGAAGTGGTTCTATAGCTTTGTTTTGCTATTTCCATTGCACTCTTTTACTAACTGATTTTCCAGTGACAGGGTACTCAAGATGGGTCAATCATGTGTTGTGGTTCTGTTTTATGTACTAATGACCCAGTTTGGTAGATTGTGTTTGCAGATCCAAATCATCATGGAAGTGGTGGTCCTCACCACTCTGAACACTCATGTTTTTCTTACAGCGCTTGTGCTGATGTGTTTTGCATTTTGAAGCAATCTCTGTGCGGCCCTACGAAGGTTTATTACATCTATAATACATGGTATGTTATCTTAATCTCACACTAGCTTCCCAATATGTGTCTGATTGTGTTGAGTTGTGGGATATTTGAAATGCTGAGATTCACTGCCGATTCCTCTGTGAGTGAGTGACCTACCATAATAATTAATGTGTGTACCCAGTGAGCTGTGTATTTGTGCCCCAGAAGTTTTCTTGAGTGGAGATAATATGTAGTGGGGAGTATGGTGAGGTTTAGTTGAGGGAGTTGGGAGCCTTAGTGAGAGATAAAGGACATGTGAGAATCCTAGGGAGAAGAAGGGTGAGACACAAATTTTAGGATCACAGATTTCCTTCTTAATTCCTTTTGATTAAGTCTGATTGGCTGTTCACTATTGAGATCATTTATCTTTTGTGGACTGCCATGTCTGGGCAGAGCTGTTGTATTGTTTGACTGTTGCGTCTAGGCAAAGATTCCATCTATTGTGTACTGCCATTTCTGGGCAGAGCTGCCGTTCACAGGTTTTAATAGCATGCATGACTGGGTTCCTAGGTTCAGATACTTTGATTGTCATGTTTGGGGATATACTGTAGCCCTATGGTACCCGCCCAGATTGTGATCATTTGCACATGGTTCTGCTGTTTACACCACTGTTGGTGTTGTTTAGTTGATCTAGTATCTCAATTGGACAATAGTTTCTGAATGTACTGAATATTACGGCCCAGATTGTGATTTGCTGGTTGTGATCACAATCAGATTATGATCTGATTGTCATTGGGCCCTCTGCCTTGCCATGTTAATTGTTTGTTGTAGTATAGAGGCTTGTCCTCTTGACCTTTTATGGCCTATCCTAGGGGGCTGTCCCTTGGAATTCTTTGATATCCCTTTGGGAGGGGGATGTCTGTGAAGTATAATTTAGGGTTAGCAATAATTAGGGTTCCATTATTAGGGTTTCCACTAATTGTTATTTATCTTTTATGTTTAGGGTAGTTTAGTCTTTTTGTATTATTAGGGTTTCTTAGGTTTTCTATTTAAGCATTGGTTCTTCTTGTAATCAAAACATCTGATATATGCAATGTAGTCCCTTTGGGTAGTCCGTCTCTCTCTCTCTCTCTCTCTCTCTCTCTCTCTCTCTCTCTCTCTCTCTCTCTCTCTCTCTCTCTCTTGTTTCTCTTTGTTTTGATTTGTATCATGGTATCAGAGCCCAAAACCCTGGGTTCGGATCTGTTAATCGGCCTCTCTCTCTCCATCAGCCTTCGGATTTGTTAATTAGCCTTTTTCCTCTCACTCTTCCTCAGCTTCAGCAACGTCAGAAGCAGCAGCAACATCACGCAGTAGCAGCAGCCACACAGCAACGCAGTCAACAGCACGCAACAACAGCAGCATCGCCGAAGCATCGTTAGCCTCCGGCAACCCTCGCCGGCACAACTGTGATCCTCGCCAGCGTCCGGCAATTGTTGAACGCCCTCCGGTGACCACTGTAGCAGGTCCGACAACCTCTGTTTAGGTTTGAAATCCACTGGGTCTGCTCCGAATCCACTGGGTCAAGTCCGAAATCGAATGGGCAGCAATTTTCGACTTCATCTAACCACGCCGGAGACTTGTCGGACCCCTGTGTACTCCGGCGACCCTCTGTTTTCCTTCTGTTTGGGTCTTTGTTTACCGATCTGCAAACCTCAGTGAGTTTAGGCACTTCTCAGGCCTCCGAAGACCCTCTCCTGAACTCTGATTATCGCCTCTCTTTTCTCGTTATGCTCTCTTTGTTTTTTTTTTTTCTCTTTGAATATTTCTGGTTGTTATTTGCACTTCTTCTTCTCAGAATCTTCTAAACCTTTTGCAACTCTGAACCTTTTGCACTTTGAACTTTTTTGAACCTTGTGAACTCTAAACCTTTGGACTTTCTGAAACACTTAATCTGGCTCTTTCTGCAATTAGTTCAGCATCTGCTCTCTATTTCTGCAATCCGCTCTACAATTAGTGGTCTTCCTCCTTTGCAATAGTTTGGTTCTCTCTCTCCCATTTGCAATGAATCATCTGACTCTAAAATCAGTTATGCAATTAGTTTGTCTTTTTGGTCTCCATCAGTAAATCTGAAATCTGCATCTCCCTCGTCTCTCATCTGTCTCTGAAATCTCCAAAATTTGAAGTCATTCGGCATTGGTATTAGCAATGGTTCAGCGCAGATTGGCATTGGCATTAGCATTGGCATTGGTATTGCAATGGTTTGGCCCCTGTTGCACCGTTTGGCTTCGTTACTGTCTTGGCAAACTCACGATGCTCTCCGGCTTCGCATCATGAGTTTAAGGGGGGGGTGTGAATTATAATTTAGGGTTAGCAATAATTAGGGTTCCATTATTAGGGTTTTCGTTAAATTGTTATTTATCTTTTATGTTTAGGGTAGTTTAGTTTTTTTGTATTATTACAGTTTCTTAGGTTTTCTATTTAAGCATTGGTTCTTCTTGTAATCAAAACATCTGATATATGCTATGAAGCACGGGTACTCCAAAAATGTCGTCATACGAGTACCGGGTACTGGTACGGCAAAATACGTACCGGGTACGGCAAAAACGTACCGGGTACTTTTGCACTGTTCGGGTACGGCATTGGTACTCCTGGGTACTCCGATTGGGTACTTTGCTGGGTACGTTTGGACGTTTTTGTAAAATTTTCAAAACTGTAAGGGGCCCGAATGAAAAGTATAGAAACTTCAGGGGTTCATGTGCACTTTCACACCCAATTTAAGACAATAGACGTGGGTTTCATCAGTCAGGGTTCTCAAATAGTTGCAGCAGCCATTCTCTCTCTACTGTTCGAGCAACAGCCATGGAAGCTTTTCGAGCTCTCTCGTTAGTCTCTCTCTCTCTCTCTCTCTCTCTCTCTCTCTCTCGCTGTACACTGTCATGGAAGCTTTTTGAGCAATAGCCATGGAAGCTGTATTCTCTCTCTCTCTCTCTCTCTCTCTCTCTCTCTCTCTCTCTGTACTCTCTCTATGTACTCTCTCTCTCGGTTAATGATCTGTGCACTTATGAACTTATAACTTTTCTTTATGTTGCTTTTTCTTGGTAAATAGGTCTATTATTCAGTTTGTGCAATGGAACATAGTAAAATAGGGGGGAAAAAAAAAATTTACACTTACGTACCCAACCGTACCCGTACCCTACTTTTTTAGGTTTTTGCCGTATCGCGTACCCGTACCCATACCGTACCCGTACCGCGTACCGGTACCCGTGCTTCCTAGGATATATGCAATGTAGTCCCTTTGGGTAGTCCGTCTCTCTCTCTCTCTCTCTCTCTCTCTCTCTCTCTCTCTCTCTCTCTGTTTCTCTTTGTTTTGATTTGTATCAATGTCCTCCCGCATTGGCAGCACATCTTAGTTTCAACAGCAAGTCAGGTGTACCAAAGGAGTTTTTTGGATGATTGCTAGAATGCTGGATTGTCTCTTAGTGAATCTGAATTGCCACTGGATATGCTGTGGTTTTTGAGTTTCTGTGTTCTCATTGCATTGGCTTTTGGCTGTCTCTGGATATGCTGCTAGCACCTGCAGCAACGTGTTAAAGCCCACCTCAAGTCTCATAATCCAAGTTAACTCAAGAGTTGATCAAGCCTGTTATCAAGCTGGGTTAAGTTCAACTGGAAGTCTTCTCTAAGTTAGGCTGCGATTAGTTAATTTATCTTACCTTTTGTGCGGTGTTTCTTTCCTCTGCGAAACATCCAGTAGTTAGGTTTTGTTTTACCATTGTTGCCTGATGGCCTTCCATCACCGACAGATTGTGTTGGGTTTCTCGCACTTTTTTTCCTTTTCTTTCTTTCTTTTTTTGTTGTCCTCTCTGGGGTATGCCCCTTGTAGGCTGTAATTTCGTTTAGCCTCTTTTTATTTCAAGCTTATTTACCCCCAAAAAAAAAGATATTTATTACTGGTTGTCGGGCTGATTGCTTTAGTCAAGCCCTTAATCTGATTTTTTTAATCAGCCAAAGTCTCTGGTCAATCTAGCTTTTTGTTGGAAGCTATGCTATCATCTTCAACACAAATGCTAGAACTTTTGATTTGATGGGATAAGCTTCTCGCAGGTTTCTAACGATGCAAGGAATGAGATATTATTTAGGTCGATCATGTTATAAAAGACGGAAACACAGAAAATTAGTGTAATACTCCATTAAGCATAATAAGATAGGTGACTGAAAAAATGTGTCAGGAGACTCAGGACCACAATCAACTCTAGACTGTAGTAGTACTAAATAAATAAAATGCATTCCACACCCTTTCATACCTACGATGCAATTCCAGTGAACAAAGGGAGTTTCTCAAGCAAGAACCGACAATACTCTTGACAGGTTCCAAGTTAGTTAATCCAGTTAAGCAGTGCTTATGGTTATTATATGGGAAGTCAACAGTTCGAACATCTAGCAGTGGAGTGACGGTAAAATATTACATTGCCCACTTCTATTGATGCTACCCCAAGGATTTCGAAGCAGTATGTTTCGTATACGTGGGACGGGGATCAGCGGTGCTTCACCGGAAACACTCTCGAGAATGAAACAAGACCCAAACTTGGCACTAACGACTTCCCCAAAAAATCTATCCCCACGGCCCGACCACCTCCCAAGCAGAACTTTGTCGAAACTGCCAGATTTCTCCCAAACACAAATTTACAATATTTTTAACCTAGGCTTGGGAAATCGATAGAAACGCAAGTACATCTTTTCAACAACATGCTTATATAAACAATAAACCAGGACTCCATTTATCTTAATCGGGAGTGCATCCCAGGCATGCTCCTTATGAAATTTTAAAATTAACTTTATTCCTATACCCCATCCTTCTATTCATTGTGAGCTCTTTTCTATTTACCCATCTAGAATGAGATGTATAACCTGTTGTTTGGTCATCAGTTTTGTTGGGGACGAACTAAAATGCGTTCAAAGAAATATTAGCTCTCTCATTGTAACATATAATCAGGAGACCACGATTCAACATGCCCGCAGAAAGTAATACTTGATATGCTTAGATTACCATGGACAAACGAAAAATCCCATGAAGCATTGTAAGTGTCCAATTGTTTCTCAATTACGAAATGCATAACTAAGAAGTCAAGGCAAACCTGGTTAGTCTCCGCTTTGAGTAGGATTGCGTAAGCCAATATGGCTTCTTTGTACTACACACACACAGAGAGATAGAGAGAGACAGAGAGAGATAGAGAGAGAGAGGATATGAGTAACATTAAACAAGATGAAGAACAAAAAAAGTATTTAGTCTGTCTAACATCATCCCATTTGGTAAGCGCAATATAAAGTAGAAGCTTCATACTTGCTGCTGTTCAGAAGCATCCAGAAGAAAGTGAACTGAGCCGAAGCCACTTGCTAAGGTTTTCTCATAAAGTGTCTTGTTGACCAGAAGCTGTAATAATGCAGTTTTTTCAGGAAAATTACTTGGTACCCAAAAAAGAGGTTAATTGGAGCATCAAAGATGTCTCTGTGACTTAAAATCAAGTTGTCCACGGAGGCAAAACAAACTTTCTGAATTTACCTGATACCTATCCCATGTCTGTTTGTAACCCAAAGCCACACGAGTTACATATATTATAAGAGCGCTGATTCCAATCACGTCTAGAAATACAGCTGACCTGTATTAACAATTAAACAATGAAGTTAACATTTACGTGAACAAAACTCGACGAATGCAGAAAGAACTCAAAACGCCAATCCTCCTTAGGAAAAAAGGGCAAAGAAATGAGAGGAACAAACATCCAGAAGTAAATCCTAGTTCAGAACTAAGAGATGCGCATGTTGAAAGTGAATGAAGGACATGAACGAATTCTCTGTAACGGATATTGTACAGGAAATTAAAGAACCAATATTCTTTCTGTTTCACTTAATAGCTATTCATCCAGATCAAGGTCGTTTTTTCAGTTATTATCCATGATATAAAGTGCCCAACATGAGCATCAATGTTGCTTGTTCTTTTTATGTTCTCCATTTTATGTAAAATACTTTATAACTTGACCAAGGTGTGTTGCTAACATAAACAAAGCTCACAAAAGCAAAAGTTTTCTGGAAATTTGCAGCAACATAAATACTTTTCAGACCACTTGTGAACCACGAAATCACTAACTATACACAGTGACAAAAAACTATAAGTGATTAAGCAGACAACAGTACAGCAGCCCAAGCATAAGTACATTACACCTACAAATACAATATGCAAACATTAGTGCACGGAGCAAATATCCCCTGGTTGATTATTTACCGTACTAGTTATATTTCACCAGTTAACAGCATTTTCAAATGGGCAAGAAATTGTTTCTTTAGTAATGGAAGGTGCTCAAAATCCCTATGCTGCAACATGCCCTTGACACGTATCAACCTCTTACTCTCCTTGCTGCACTACAGAAATATCAATGAATCAAAAAGGTTTTGGCCGTAGCGCTCACTCCTCAGGATTACAAGTAGCAGACATGGAATAGGCACATAACCTTGGTCATTCATTGTTAGTGCTGCTTAGCACATCCTGTATTGCCCTTAATCCATTTTAGGGTTGAGAGAGGAGCTTAAAGATATCAAGATCTCGGCATACCTTGGTATGTGACCTTAAGTTGTGGAAACTCCCAGGCTACAAAGCACCGAAACCTAGAGGCCAGTGTGTTCCCGTGACCGACACGAGGGACATGGAAAGATACGTTTGGAACGTGCCACTCAGCATGTCCATTAATTTAATTAGTTTTTTCAGGGGGACACAGTGGGGACACAACAAGGACACGTATAGGAACACAATAGGGATTAAATATGCAATTTAAAAAAAAATCAGGGGTAAATGTGTGTTACTTCCAATATTTTGGGTACTAAGTGGACTATAGCCATACTTCCACTCGTATAAAATAAGTATATTTATTTATTTACTTATTTTTCCCGTGTCCCTGCCGTATCCATGTCCCAATTTGTTTACCGAAGTGCCCTACGTCAGTTCTGTACATGTATGGGAACCATAGTTGTTAAAAACCTATGCTACGGGATACATATCCTACGATTTGTATCATCTCCTTCCAAAAACTGTACTTCTCCCACCCCTTATCCAATATGCATGGAAATCTCACGATACGATGATGTATCTGAAGACCTATATGTGTATCCTGATTCAGTACGTATCCTACGATTAGTTATTCAAAATAAAGTTGCACCTTTAAGAAGTGGAACCTCAAGCGCATTCTAAGTCCTTTTGATCCTTTGATCTAATTATGGCGACATTCAAACCATTTGAAGGAAACCCAACCTCAATCCATTAGGGATTGAATAGATCAAAGAAAGATATTTCTAACATGTTTTGCATGAATCACATAAAAGTTGTTCTTTTCTTCGACTAAGCCACTAGAAAGCCTCAACATGATAGATCCCACTTGAACGACTTGGAATTTTCATCCTAAAAACTTATTTTTTATGAAATAGACTTTTGCTTTGTAATTACATTCAAGTATAGAATGTAAGCGACCTCTGGTGATGATCGCCTAAGGGTATACACGAACATATGGGTTGATTATCTATAGACTTAATCTCTTATGGCTCATCTTAATTCTGTATGGATTTTCTTTTCCATTATAATATTCAGTTGTTCTTCGACTTCCTTCGAAGGAAGTGTGCAAGGATCTAGCATTGTAGTTTCTAGTAGTGCGCATTGTAGTTTCTCACATGCCTGGACCTGGATTGACAATAATCACTCTTTACTTCAGGTTTTGGCATGGATAATTGAACTCCTATGCAGATTCATTGTGCAAATTACACTTCTGTAGTTATTGCTAATAATCTTATCTTCCATGAGTGCATCAGACATGGAATTTGATTGTTAATTTGGTCAGGATTTACTAATGAGGAAATAAACTCACTCTCCCCTGATGTTTAATCTTGGGATGTGGTTGCACATATCCCAAATATTTTAAGCCTTGCAGTAGTGAAGATAATGATGACTATTTTCAGACCACATAAATATGTTCGAATATATTTTCTGATTGGAAATATTCTGACACTGGAAGACTGGCATATTTAAGTAAATATGAAATTAGACATATTTGAAATCAGACACCAAAAAAAAAAAAAAAAGACGGCGTTTGAAAATTTTGCAAGACCTAAAGGCCAAAATCAACGGTATTGGCAAGTACTGTGTCAACAGTACACAAAGTTCCTGCCTGCCAAAAACATGATGCATAACACCTTAATCAAATGCAAGAAAGAAGAAATCAAGAGATTTCAATGTCTTGTCCATACAAGCAAAAATCCGTTCAGCTGACTTCACCCCATTTTCTTCGCTCATCTAGTTGACCTTTCTTAGTCATTTAAAATAAGTTCAAACAAGCATTACGTACTACCACAATATAGGATAGATCTAAATAAGGGGTCTAAATGATAGAATCAGGCAAATAAAAAATAAAAAAAGAGGAAGAGAACAAAGTGAATTCGTACGATCATGATAGAATGTTTGTTTTGAAATGTGTTTTCGTTTGCTCACAAAATAGAGATTACTTTTTCAACAGTTCCATCATAAGAGGGAAAAAACGTAGTCTGATTTTCTTACCAAAAAACTGATAGCTAAGAGGCAGACCTGAACAACGGAAGAGAACCTACCTCTATAAAGCTGAAGTACCAGGAAAGGTTTCAGCCACTAGCCCATGCAGTAATAAAATAAAACTATTTCATAAACTTAGTTCGACACCTTTGAAGCCATAAAACTCCAGAAGCAAGAGACACTGAGACATTGGTACCCTACTAACCGCTAAGTCAAAGAGCATTGTATTTCTAGTATCAACTTGCAAGTATTGTACTTCTAGTGTCAACTTGCAAACAATTGACGAAGGAATATGGAAAAGCACAGAACATACATACGGGGATGATAAGATGTCCACAAACTTGTAGTTTATGAAGTACGCCAAAAGTCCCAAGCTTGTGGCAACATCCAATCGTACCTACAAAGGGAGCACATATGTTTGATCACAATGCGGACGTAATATCTTTGTGTGGCGTCTTTTCGTTAAATAGATCGCCTAAACCCGCACCAGCCACTAGAGTTGCCAGCAATACTTGTAACATAGCCAAAATTTGATATGTTGACTTGATTAACCAGAAGCAGTCATAATATGCAAGGTACTTAGAGGTAGATTGGGTGCAGGCACACGCCTCAATCTTTGAAAAGCATGATAGGATCGGCCTAAATGCCAAAACATATTGTAAAAATGACAAAGTAGTCATCTTTAAACTAGAAGCCACGTTCTCATGCTTTATGGAACAATTATATTCCTTCTCAATCAAATATCAACAACGTGATACTCAAAATTCTTAGAGCGATGAATATAGTCTGTAAAAATTAGTGTCAACACCTAAAGTGCAGAAATGATACAATATTATAATTATAAGGGCATCCATCTAACACCGTGTTCATTCATTCAAATATAGCAAGTTGAGCCTAACTATGTGAACAAGACAAACAACAAACCTATAGTGGTCTGACACAAGCCTTGTGCCTACATCCACCCACAGCTTCCCAACTGGTGTTTCTTCTGCTAAAGCATCCAACTCAAATCGAAATGCCAATGAGTGGAGAGGCGGCCCAAGCTCATGTACTAGATTTGGAGATGATAATGTAATAATGTGGGACATGCTCTTACGCTCCTTGCCCATAGGACCCCTAAATCGCACGTGGAGAGGTAGACAAAGGATCCATAACAAAGAGACCACAAGGAAAATAAGGTGCTCTTAAAGCTATAACAAGACAATTAGACAAGAGAGTCTTGTCCAAAAGACTCTAAAAGCCTAACTCTTATACCATGTTAAGGCATCCAACTCAAACACATTGGCAGACATTGGAGAGGCCGCCCAAGCTCATATATTAGTTTTGGAGGTGATAATTTAACCATGTGCTTTAAAAGCATCTACTAGTGGATTTTAACTAGGCTCGTCGACATGTCCGAATTTCAATCAAGATAAAAAGACTATGGTCCTCTGGGATCAACCCAAACCAACAAACACCAATCACCAATATGTATCAATTAAAGCTTGTCTTGTGTCTCTATGTGAGACCAAGGAATTATTTTGAAGAAATTGTGATTCCAATGACGGCTAAGATAAGAA
Source organism: Vaccinium vitis-idaea (assembly GCA_963854785.1). Lineage (NCBI taxonomy): Eukaryota > Viridiplantae > Streptophyta > Magnoliopsida > Ericales > Ericaceae > Vaccinium > Vaccinium vitis-idaea. The sequence goes on along the minus strand of OY978217.1, from coordinate 24,623,262 downwards.
ATTGCAAGTTCAATGGATACTCATAAACTCTTCTATGAGCAAGCCCTCTATAGTGTTCATCAACGGTAACAGATATACCGACTCAGATCCCACTCACAAAATGTTAGAAGACCATTGTAAAGTTATCTAGATATTGTTGTTTGGGAGAGAGAGAAAGAGAAGAGAAGTGTTAAGGTGTTAACAAACCCTAACACACATCAGTTTTATTTATATTAGGCATAAGCGTTTTACAAGTTGTAATTAACCAATGTGGGACAAACCACACTCTTAACACTCCCCCTCAAGCTGGAGAATAAATATCAATCAGTCCTAGCTTGTTACACAATAATTCTAACCGTGGCTTAAATAATGGTTTGGTAAACATATCAGCTAACTGAGCACCAGTAGACACAAAGGGAGTAGCAATCACACCAATTGTCAGCTTCTCACGAACCAAATGACAATCGACCTCAATATGCTTAGTCCGCTCGTGAAAAACTGGATTAGATGCAATGTGGATTGCTGCTTGATTATCACAAAATAGATTCATAGGCACCTGCACATTAAATCCTATCTCCTCAAGGAAAGAGCGCACCCACACAATTTCACACGTAGTATGAGCCATGGCTCGGTATTCGGCTTCTGCACTAGATCGAGCAACAACAGTCTGTTTCTTACTCTTCCAATTGACAAGATTTCCACCTACAAAGACACAATATCCTGTGGTAGATCGCCTATCAGATGGAGACCCTGCCCAATCAGAATCTCTGAATGCTTCAACACGCAAGTGTCCACTTGCTTGATAAAATAGACCACGACCTGGATGAGCCTTAAGATACTTTACAATTCTAAGAACTGCTTCCCAATGTGGAAGACGAGGTGCAGACATAAACTGACTCACCATACTAACTGCGAAGGAAATATCAGGACGTGTGATGGTAACATAGTTCAACTTACCAACCAAGCGACGATATTGATCTGGATTAGGGAGTAACTCCCCCTGGTCGACGCATAGTTTTACGTTAGGATCCATGGGGGTCTCAACAGGTTTACTTCCCAATAATCCAGTCTCTTGCAAAATATCCACCACATACTTCCTCTGAGACAAGTTAATACCATCTTTAGAGTGTGCCACCTCAACGCCTAAGAAGTATCGTAATTTTCCCAAATCCTTGGTATAAAACTGCTGTTGTAGGAAGGTTTTCAACTCATCAATACCTTTCTGATCATCACCAGTTATAATAATGTCATCCACATAGACAATCAACAATACTTTTCCCCTTGCCGACGTGAGAGAAAAAACAGAATGATCCGACTCACTACGACGCATGCCAAACCGCAAAACAGCATCGCTAAACTTACCAAACCAAGCTCTAGGAGATTGTTTAAGGCCATACAATGCTTTACGAAGGCGACATACCCGATTACGCTCCCCCTGAGCAACAAACCTTGGTGGTTGCTCCATGTAGACTTCCACGTGAAGGTCACCGTGCAGAAAAGCATTTTTGACATCTAATTGGAATAAGGGCCAGCCGAGATTAGCAGCAAGAGAGAGAAGAATACGGACAGACCCATGCTTGGCAACAGGAGAGAAAGTCTCAGCATAATCAACACCATAAGTCTGAGTATAACCCTTAGCAACAAGTCGGGCCTTGTAGCGCTCAACAGACCCATCTGGATGGTATTTCACAGTGAACACCCAGCGACACCCTACGGTGGTTTTTCCAGGCGGAAGAGATACCAAGTCCCAAGTGCCATTGTGGTGAAGGGCAGACATCTCATCTTCCATAGCCTTCCTCCACTCAGAAATAGATAAAGCTTCCTGGACAGTAGTAGGAACAAAAATGGATGAAACAGAAGTGGCAAAGGCACGAAGAGAAGGAGATAAGTGTGCATAAGAAACATAACGAGCAATGGGATGAGAAGTGCAAGCACGAGTACCTTTGCGAGGAGCAATAGGAAGAGAATCAGGAGAAGGTGGTAACGCTGGCTCCGAATCGGACGACGGCACAGGATCTCGCGATGAGGCGGACGAGATGGGCGGGGGTGGAGGTGGAGCTGATGGAACTTTCGGCCGACGAGTATATACCTGCAGTGGGGGTGGGGGGGGGCAGGGTGATAGGGATGGGGAGGTGGAACCAATGTGAGTATATAATGAGACGGATCCATGATGGTGGAAGTCGGGAAAAAAGGCAAAGACTCATTGAAGGTGACATCAGCACACACAAACTCACGCCGGAGAGACGGAGAGTAACACTTATATCCCTTCTGGGTCCGAGAGTACCCAAGAAATACACACTTAATCGATCGGGGATCCAGTTTATCCCGCCCAGGGCCAAGAGCATGGACATAACATGTGCAACCAAAAACCTTAAGAGGGAGAGAATGCATGGGATGACCAAGGAACAAAACTTCATATGGAATTTGACCCCCTAAGACCGTTGATGGCATGCGATTAATAAGATACCCTGCAGTAAGAACAGATCGCTCCAAAAAGATTTAGGAACTTGGTGCTGAAATAAAAGTGCACGGGTCACATCTAACATATGACGCAACTTCCGTTCAGCAACACCATTTTGTTGGGATGTTCGAGAACAAGAAGATTGATGAATAATACCATGATCATCAAGAAAAACAGATAAAATGGTACGAAAATATTCTGCAGCATTATCAGTACGAAGAATCCGAATAGGAAACATCAAACTGAGTTTTTATTTCTTGATAAAAAGATTTGAAAATGGTATACAACTCAGATCGTGCTTTCATAAGATAAACATAAGTAAGTCTGGAATAATCATCCACAAAAATGACAAAATACTGAAATCCTGAGCGTGACGGAACACGTATAGGACCCCAAATATTTGAATGAACTAAATGAAAAGGATGCGACACACGACTCTCTACTCTAGGGGAAAAAGAAACACGGTGATGCTTACTAAATTGACAGACTTCACATGGTAAATTATTGACACGACTACAAGACGGAACTAAGTGTTTAAGATTCTGGAGAGACGGATGCCCAAGGCGGCAATGATGCTGGTATGGAGAAATTGAGGATTGGAGTGCAACAGAATGCGGTAGCTCGTCATCAGTAAAGTAATAGAGACCACCCAGCTCAGTACCCCCACCGATCTTCCTCCCCGTCGTGAGATCCTGAAAAACACAGTAACCAGGAAAGAATGTGACGGAACAATTTAAGGATTTAGTAAGTTTGCTAACAGACATGAGACTATATGGAAAACGAGGAACATGAAAAACAGAGTCCAAAGAAAGTGATGAGTTTAAAGTAACGGAACCCAAACCGGCTATGTGAGAAGTGGATCCATCAGCTAAGGTAACATGAGACGACTGGCCAATAGGACGAGAGCCAGACAAAATAGTGGAAGTACCAGTCATATGGTCATTAGCACCAGAATCAATGATCCATGGAGAATGAGAAGCAAGGCTAGCAAAGGAAGAACCTGTCTGAGCAAATGTAGCAGTGGAGGAAGATGGCATATGAGATGTCTGCAGAGACGTGAGACGGTGGTATTCATCCTCTGAAATAGGGTGGCTGTATGGGTGTCGATTTAGTTTTTTTTTTTTTTTTTTTTTTTTTTTTTTTTCAGTGGCTGGTGGTGGTCGGCAGTGGCTGGTGGTGGTTGTGGGTGGCGGCTATGGTGGATCAAGACTACGCTCTGATACCATGTTGTTTGGGAGAGAGAGAAAGAGAAGAGAAGTGTTAAGGTGTTAACAAACCCTAACACACGTCAGTTTTATTTATATTAGGCATAAGCCTTTTACAAGTTGTAATTAACCAATGTGGGACAAACCACATACTCTAACAGATATATTATGGAGTCTGGTCACTTTACCTTTTTCTCATCAAGGAGTCCCAAAGAACGTCTTGGGGTTGGGGGAGACATGTATATTAAAAGTCTTCCAACGACTATATTTCGTATTTCTTTCAACAAGATGGTAGACGACAAAACTAGGATGGTTGACCGCAAATCAAGATTGGTTAACCAACTAGGAACTGGGAAATACAACTCTCTGGACTTTAGCATTCAAAAACTAAGGTAACTAAGTCTCTAGAACTTAGCAATGGTCAACTGTGACTAGAATCTAGCCATTCAAGCCATAGCCACACAAGGTGACACACGAACTCCTCTTCATTCCTTCTTGCTTCTTACTTCGTCCATTGCTTTTTCATGCCCCTGAAGCTCTCCACAGTATTTCTTTCAAGTTAATGAAGATCTCACAACTCAAGCTTTATCCATTGCTTCCCCATGCGATGAAGCTCTTCCATAGCACTTCCACATGTCGATGAACTCACATAGCAATTCAAGGCCTCCAACTCTTCATGGATGTGTTCATATACTCTCCCCGTGGTAGTGTGTATTGGGGTTCCACCTAAGCTAGCACCAAAAAGATATCCCCCAACTTGTGGTAAAGAACAATCTATCAGGCTATTCAGCATATCAAGCGATACCTGTAGTTGGAAGATCTACTTTAGAAAAAGTCATGGTTATGATGAACCAAAGTTGCAGCAAACTTATCAGTTATCACGACCTCTTGGCATCAACATCGATTCCAAATAATATATCATCAAGTCAAGGTAAAAAGGTTATTGTGTTACTGTTTCACAAGGGTCAAAACATATGTTAATTAGTATATGAAAACAGCCCTATATGAAACGATGATTAATCCACATGCACACTCAAACACCACAGTAACTAGACAAATAGTGCTTAAATCCATTTCAACTACATTGGTGTGGATCAGTATGACTCGAGCTAATAATCCCTTTACAGAATTCAATGAGAGAACCTCTCAAACACTGAAAATGAACCTTCATTACGTACCGTGTCAAGGATACGAAAAGAGAGCTTTTTGTGAGGAAAAATAACCTGCAAAGAGGGGGGGAAAAGTACCATAACATAATAGTCCAATGGAAAATGCAAAAAAGAAAGGTGAATATTTTAATACTAAGAAGAACGACTTTGACATTTGATGAGAAAAATATTTGGCAGAACAGAGTCACAGACATGCATTTAGCCTAAGAATTTACTGGTAAATCAGGAATAGGAATTCTCTCATAGATCTTCAACTGCAACAAAGGAACCTCAGCTGTATCTTCACTTTCACCCTTGTCCCTTTCCTCAGTGAACAGTAAAATCAATTCTTGAAATGCTGGCTCCTGATTGAAAACAAACGAGTGCACAAAGTAGAACACTTAAAACATTTCCAAGTGAAGCAGTTACAAAAGTGACAAATATAATTGTTAAGTTGTGGGTGTAAATGTGTAATTAGATTGTATCTATCTACTCATGCAATTAAGTTAATAGTTTAGGATCATAGTGTAATTTATCTTTTTCACACTTGTATAAGTTCCACGTAATGAGAACAGAACCCTACTTTTTGCCTCTCAATTGTTTTGTCTAATTTTACATGGTATCAAAGCTTTCGATCTAATCGCTACGCTGTCGTGTGTGAGTATTCTCCACCATTGTTGTGAGTTGAGTGAGTATTCTCCTCAACGACAAAACCCATCAGTCATCACTATCACCACCATCAACGAGTTACTATTCATCGCACTACTGTTCATCGAGTACTGTTCATCGCACTACTGTTCATCGTACTGTTCATCGCGATTACTGTTCATCAATCACTGTTCATCTCAAGTTGGTGCCTTTTTATTAAGATTGACTGGTACTCTCGTTTTTGCTGTTTTTTAGTCTCTACAACACAAACACCACTCATTTTTAGGTCTTACAGGTGACTGGGTTTACTCAAGTTGACTGGATTGACTCTATTTGACCTTAAAATTGACTGGACTTGCTTCGAGATTGACTGAAAGGTCGCGTTTTGCTCTCTATTGCACTAGAAGTTGACTAGTTGTTCACGTTCACTGGCTCTCGGTTTGCTATTGGGTATCTGGGTGTTAATTAGCACTGTTCGACACTGTTTGACACTGCTTGGAACCATTTGGGGACTGTTCAATACTGTTTGGACAGTATTGAGTACTATTCCACACTTCTGGAGTATTATCCGGTTATTATCTTGAGGTTCTTTAGCAGTTTATTACCGTTTTTTCTCTGTTAATATGATGGAGGCTTTCAAAACTGCCCAGGTTGATGTTTTTTCTCAGGGAGAGTTACAAACTCTCAAGCACCTTCTGGCGAAGCTTGATGCTCCATCTACCACCGCTTCTGCTTCCACTGCCACCGATTTCTTTGCTCACAAAGGTATTCATGCTAATGTTTTTACTGCCTCTAGCTCTTCTCCCTGGATAATAGATACTGGTGCAACAGATCATATGACAGGTTGCTCATCACTCTTTGACTCTTATTCTACATGTTCTGGTAAGGATAAGGTCAAAATTCCTGATGGTTCTCTATCTGCTATTTCCGGGAAAGGTCCTATTCATTGTTCTCCAACCCTTTCCCTTTCTTCAGTTCTTCATGTTCCCAATTTTTCTACTAACTTTCTATCTGTTAGTAGTCTTACCCAATCTTTAAATTGCTCAGTAACATTTTTTCCTACCCATTGTGTTTTTCAGGAACTGGATACGGGGAAGGTTATTGGCAGTGGTAAAGCACACGCCTCTACTTTTTGGAATCTGCACCTCACCCATCTCATTCACCCCGATCATGTGGTCTAGCTCTGCAAGCAAATACTGGTTCAACTCTCTCTATGTTACATCAATGGCACCGTCGGTTAGGTCCTTTTGGGATTTTGGGAAAACTTTTTCCTAATTTAATTAAACATTGTTCTCGGAGTCAATTTTTTTGTGAAGCATGTGAGCTTGGTAAACATAAACATTCCTTTTATGCTCCTATCAATAGAAGGAGTGACTCTCCATTTATGGTTATCCATTCTGATGTGTGGGGTCCTTCACATGTTACTTCTTTAAAAGGTCATCGGTGGTTTGTCACTTTTATTGACTGCTATTCTCGTGTCACTTGGGTGTATTTACTTAAATCAAAAAATGAAGTTTTTTCTTGTTTTAAATCTTTTCATGCGATGATACGCACTCAATTTGTTATGCATATCAAAATTCTCCATAGTGACAATGGTACTGAGTATATAGATAAGAGTTTTCGGGCTTTTTTGGATGAAAATGGTATTCTTTTTCAGACGACTTGTGTTGACACTCCACAACAAAATGGGGTTGTTGAACGCAAAAATCGTCATCTAGCTGAGGTAGCTCGCTCTCTTTTATTCACCATGAAAGTTCCCAAATATTTGTGGGGAAAAGCCATTTTGACTGCAACTTATCTTATTAACCGCATGCCATCCAGTGTTCTTAACTTTAAAACTCCCCTTGAGTGTCTCCCTAGCAGTTTTCATGCCACAACTCTTCCCCCACGTATTTTTGGTTGTGTGTGTTTTGTTCATGCTCATCATCCCTCGGGTGGCAAGTTAGGTCATAAAGTCCGTAAATGTGTTTTTATTGGATACTCTCCTACCCAGAAGGGTTATAAATGTTATGATCCTCATTCTAGGAAATTTTTTGTCTCTATGGATGTCTCCTTTTGGGAAACAGAGTCTTTTTTCTCTCCCTCCACTCCATCTCTTCAAGGGGAGCATAGGCAGGAGGAAGAGATGTTTTATGGTGAGGGGGAGACATTGTTTTATAATAATCATGGTAAGGGGGAGAATGAAAAGTCTGGAGAGGAACCAATATCTGTCGAACGAGCTACACATGACATTGGTGGTGATGAGGGAGAAGGTATACAGCGACTGCAAGGGTCTAACTTAAAGACCTACACTAGCAGGAAAAAAGGAAAGTCTACCTATGCAATACCACCTTGTCAATCACAATCACTTGCTCCAGTTCTGGACTCCTCAGCTGACTCATCTGGTAATGACTCTTCTCCCATTGAACCTCCTCTTGTTAATTCTGATGAACCTCCTATTGTTAATTTTGATGATCTTCCTATTGCTCTTCAGAAAGGTGTTAGACCATGTACTCAGCATCCTATCTCCCAGTTTGTCTCTTATGATCGTTTATCTCCTTCGTACTATGCCTTTGTTTCGTCTCTTTCTTCTATATCTATTCCACAGAATTAACAGGATGCACTCATAATACCTAAGTGGAAAGAAGCTATGGTAGAGGAGATGACGGCTTTGAAAAAGAATGGCACTTGGGAGCTAGTATCTCTTCCAGGAGGGAAGAAACCAGTGGGATGCAAATGGGTTTTCACTGTTAAACAAAATGCGGATGGTACAGTTGAGCGATACAAGGCAAGACTTGTTGCCAAGGGTTTCACTCAAACCTATGGTATTGACTACGAGGAGACGTTTGCCCCCGTAGCAAAGATGAACTCTGTGCGAGCTCTACTCTCTTGTGCTGCCAATTTGAATTGGCCTCTTCACCAGTTTGATGTGAAGAATGCATTTCTCCATGGTGAGTTAGAGGAGGGTGTACATGGCTATGCCACCAGGTTTTTCTTCATCTCAGACTGAGGGAAAAGTGTGTAGATTGAAAAAGGCTCTTTATTGGTTGAAGCAGTCACCTAGAGCATGGTCTGGAAGATTTTCAAAGGCTATGTCGAGGTTTGGTTACCGACAGAGCCATGCAGATCATACTATGTTCATCAAGGGAGGTACTGGTAAGATTGTTGTCCTTATTGTTTATGTTGATGATATAATAATGACAGGCAATGATGTGGAAGAGATTCTTAATTTTAAGTCTAGTCTGGCTCAAGAATTCGAGATTAAGGATTTGGGTTCACTAAGATACTTCTTTGGTATGGAAGTGGCAAGGTTTGATAAAGGTATTTTTATCTCCCAACGGAAGTATATTCTTGATCTTTTGGAAGAAACGGGTATGTTGGGTTGTAGACCTGCAGATTCTCCTATCGAGGGAAATCATCACCTTAGTGCTGATATGGGGGAGCGAATAGACAAGGAGAGATATCAGCGGCTTGTGGGTCGACTGATATACTTAGCTCACACTCGACCAGATGTTAGTTATGCAGTGGGCGTGGTTAGTCAGTTTATGCATGATCCTCGTACTTCACACCTGGATGCAGTTTATCGTATTTTGAGGTATCTCAAATCAGCTCCAGGAAAAGGAATTTTGTTCTCTAATCATGGTCACCTACGATTGGAGGCATTTACTGATGCCGACTAGGCTGGTTCTGTGGATGATAGACGCTCTACTTCTGGCTATTGCACTTTTCTTGGGGGAAATTTGGTGACTTGGCGAAGTAAGAAGCAATCTGTGGTTGCCAGGTCAAGCGCAGAAGCCAAGTATAGAGCTATGGCTCATGGTGTTTGTGAGCTCTTGTGGCTCCAAACTTTATTACACGATATGGGAATTTTTGATAATGGTCCTATGAAACTCTACTGTGACAATAAAGCTGCCATAAACATTGCTCACAATCCTGTTCAACATGACAGAACGAAGCATATAGAGGTTGACAGGCACTTCCTCAAGGAAAAGTTGAGCAAGGGGTTGAAATGTATGCCTTTTGTGCGATCCGAAGATCAATTAGCTGATATTTTCACAAAAGGGCTTGGCAGCAAGAGTTTCCACCCCATTGTGTTCAAGTTGGGCTTGATTGATATCTTCGCACCAACTTGAGGGGGAGTGTTAAGTTGTGGGTGTAAATGTGTAATTAGTAGGGATGACAATTTCCTCCGACCCGTTCGAATCCAATCCGATCCCCGATCCGAATGGATCGGCGTTTTGGAGATCTGTTCGGAGATCGGGTAGGATTTGGGGATTTTTTTTTTTAAAAATCGGGGATCGGATCGGAGGCGGGTATAGGTGTATCCCCGCCCCGAATCCGATCCGATCCGTCCTTGAATCCCCGTTTCTATTTATATACAATTTATTGGGGTAAAGTGTAATTACAACTATATTTGAAAGAACACCTTGGCTCCCCCATGTGGGCCATGCCTAATTCTTTTCCATTGTCTTGTCTTCCACAGGAAATTTTAAAGTTAAAAAAAGAAGTAAAGAGAGAGAGGGGATCGAAGCAGAGAGAGAGAGAAAGAGAGAGAGAGAGAGAGCAGATGAAGAAACCAGAGGAGAAAGATAAGAAGCTAGAAGGGTTACCGACGGAGACCAGTCCGTATACCCATTGGTGGTTCCACCGACGCCCCCACGGTGGTGGTTCCACCGACTCCCCCACACTTTCCGGCACCGCTGCCCACGAGACTGATCGTCGATTGAAGATGTCTTCACCTTCAGCTTCAAGCAGATGATCTTCAATCAACGAGAAGCCGCAGCCCAGAAAACACTAACCCAGAAATTCGACTTTTCCGACTTCAACCCCGACTTTTTCAGACTTCGACCAAGTAATTTATTTTTTATTTTGAATTCTGGAATTTCCCCGAATCCCTGTTTGGATCCCCGTTCCCCGTTTGGAGCGGGGATGGAGGGGAAAAAATCATCCCCATTGGGGATCGGGGCGGGGACGGGGACAAGGGAGAGATTTGGAGATCGGGGACGGGGATAGCCGTCTCCGGCCCCGACCCGTCCCCATTGCCAACCCTAGTAATTAGATTGTATCTGTCTACTCATGCAATTAAGTTAATAGTTTAGGATCATAATGTAATTTATCTTTTTCACACTTGTATAAGTTCCACGTAATGAGAACAGAACCCTACTTTTTGCCTCTCAATTGTTTTGTCTAATTTTACAATAATGACCCTCAGATCAGCTAAACAAGCTACTATGTCATCACAAAAGGACCAAGTGAAGTAATGAAGGACTGGCCATAACCCATGCCCAATCCTGCTCGAGCGCCGGTTGGGCACCCATTTCTGATTCTGACGTGGTTTCGTCTTTTGGCACGTTTTGGTTACTTGGCTGATTTGGACTTGGTTCTGACAAAGGAACTATTGTGTCCCCAACATGATTTTTATGATGTCACATAACGAAGAACCCCAACTTTCCCAGGGAGCTCCCATGAAAAACAAATTCAATTCTACTTTATAAGAAACAACCCATAAGCATGAGCTTTGGGAGGTCCAAGACCTATAGTTCCAAACAGGCATAGTCAAAATGAGATTCGGAGCTAGCCCTGCACTTTTCAAACACGACCCGCAAGATTACAAAAGGATGATGATATCCCATAAATGTGCACATCAGATGATTTGTCCAATAATCAAGATCCAGTTTTCATTGGAACACATATCTGTTTAACAAGATTATGTGTGGACAACAGAGGGTGTCCAAAAGATCTTTGGATAGTTTCTTTTAATAAACAAATTTACACATTACTATTAGCAACAACAGAAAAGGCGAATGATGGAAGACAGAACAATCTATCCTCGTATATACAGAAATAAAATATCTAAAGAAAGGCGTTATGTAAGAGAAATACCTGGAGAATTGATTGAGAGAAAAGGATGAAAATAGCAGTCTTCAACCTTTTCCATAAATCGTTTCGAAAGTGTTTACTCGAAGCAGGTTCCCATAAATCACCAAGTGTTATCCTCGATAAGAAAATTGGCCTGGGTAAGCAATCCTACTATATCAGACATGTAAAAGAAAATCACCAATTAACCAAGATCAAATGCTAGAAATAAGGCTCTTTGTTTTCATGTAGCTCTTTTAATTTGGAGAAAAGATATCTTAAATATATGATTTCACGCAAATACAAGTTTAAACATAGCATTTTCGAATTTGGTTGAATTTCTAAGTAACAATCAAACCCAAATAGCATCCCATTAGAAATTGAGGTCTGCTTGTCTTGATATAAATGTTTCAGAAGGTAAAGTCTTTTATGTGAAAAAAACACTATTATTCTAAGCATGGTAATGTGCACATAAATCAAAATGATTCTTGGGTATGCCCTCTATGATGCCTTTTGGCTTTGATTTGAGGGCATGATTCTGCAGCAAACGCGACGGTATAGGGGGACCACTGTTTCAGTGGTATTCTGTGAGCAGCCACTTTGTGCATTTATTGTCAAGGTTAGGTCTTTCTCCAATCCATCTGTTTCAGTGGTATTCTGGGAGCAGCCACTTTGTGCATTTATTGCCAAAGGTTTGGTCTGTCTCCTATCCATCCCCCGCCCATACCCCCAATTATTGGGGACTAAATGGGTTATGTTATTGTTGTATTTTGTTGTTGTAGTCGAGATAACAATCGATCGATCATAGAATACAAGGTCTTACTAATGTTGTCCAACATGGGATAACAAAATCAGGATTCAGCAGCTACACAGTTGTAAAATAATCCAGAATTAATGTGTTATTGAACAAAATATACCAGCTAGTTGGTCTATTCTGGAATTACAAATACAGAACTTATATAGCAGCACAAAATATGCTTAAAACCTCAAGAAGAGTTAATTCTCACACTAGAATAATGCAGAATAACTTGAAATCCAGAATAATGTACGAATTATCCCGATTTTTGGGGATGTACTCAGAAATATAAATCCGGAATACAGAAATATAAAGTACAAGTTTGCATTACCTTATGTGACGGAAATATAGGGACGAAGAAGATTTGCAATCACTAAAAAGTACTCCCTCCGACCCATTTTAAATGTCCACCTTTCTATTTGGGGATGTCCCAAAATAATTGTCTACCAAACTTTCAATTCTACCCATAAAAAGTACTCATTGATTTGACAGTTTTTTATATTCATATCATTCTTAAATTGGCAATATCTTTCAACATATAATATTTTTCATGATTTTGAAAATTTTGTATAATAGAATTAATTGAAATCTATCAAACAAGATCAATATGACATATTTTTTGAGATCCATATTGAAAGATATAAACAATTTAAATACATTTAATTGACTTCACTGTTTTAAGGTTACTTTTGGAAATTTAGAGCAAAAATTTGAACTTCTTAAAAAGCTTGATTTCCCGTAGAGGACATTTAAATTGGGACGGAGGGAGTATTATTCTACTGTGGTCCTACTGAGTGGGTTCCAATGAGTTGAAATCCATTTTTTACTCCGCCTCCTAGGATTCACAGTCACATACTTTGACTCCTACATATACAAGTTTGCACGTATTACACACACACACACACATACACAAAAAAAAAAAAAAAAAAAACAAAGACAAAAAGCAGGATGTATTTGCTCTCTTTGGAGCATGGAATGTAGAAGAAACGTACTGCCTATCATTTTCGGATGTGAGACACATCTCTCCCAGAGTGACTAAGAACCTATATGTTATTGCATAAACTAATGAATCACTAGCACAGCATACCTAATGAGCTATATTCATGTGAATCAAGGTAAGGGGATCTTCCCAAGTCTCGACTAAAGAGAAAAAGTGAGGGAAAATTAACTTATGGGTAAAGGCAGTGATAAGCTCTAACAGGATATTACAATCCTGCAAATGAGCAGAATGAAGCTAAAGAACATAAAATGAAAAGCATTTCTCAATTGCACAGCCTTAATGAATAAAGCCCAATATGGAAGCTAAGGGAAATACCCTTGCTGCAAAAACAATTTCTACCGCATGATTGGATAAAATTTACATCAGCATAATGGAATTGAATTTTCCTGTCCTGAGTGTAATAAAAGGCTGCAAAGAATGAGAAAAGCCGCGGGAAGAGGGGATGGGGTAATCACACCAACCTTAAATATGGTTCAGATGTAGTAACATCAGATTCAAGGTCAAATGATTCTCTTGGCATAGGTGAGATAAGACCACTCCACACAAGAAACTTTCTTAAGAGCCTGCCACGGGGTCCAACGGGTGAGAGAATCCCTTCATATCGAGTTACTGCCCTTTGTGCTGCGATCCAAATAGGAAGTTCATTATCTGATAGTTTGTCAACTTCTAGCAGGTTATCAGAACTTTGTTCACTGAAAGGATTTGTCTGCTGGAAAACGCTCAGTTTGTTCAGCCAAATCTTGGCTCTTTCAGACCAAATTTGTGCATCTTGTTCCTGATATGCCCACTTAAAGGCCTGCTCAAAAGCAATAGAATAAAACATATCAAACTTAAAACAAAAATATAGGACGGTTTTGAGAAAATGACCTTGAAATGGGAAGTAGAAATACAGATAAAGAACTTAACACCCGATATTAGTAAATTATATTGGTGGATATATCTTTAACGAATATAGGATGATGTTCAAGATCTTGTGGCTTGGAGGTAAGAAAGGAAGGTGACACCAGGCACTGTGCCCCGACAAAAAGCTGCCTTAGAGAGGTCCGCTGAGAGAGAACGGCAAACTGATGCTCCAGTACAGATTAGATGCATGACGGAATGATATGTTCCTGACCTCACCCAAATGGCTGTCTTGATACGCTTCTAACATCAACCATATTTGCATACTCCGTGTGTGTATGCGCGCGCCTATGTTGCTCGGACTCGGGTACGTGAATCGGATACGGGTGCATATCCGAGGGTCGGACACCTCAAAATTGTAAATAGGGGATTCGGGGATATGTACCCAAATTTGGATACGGGTGCGGGGATACGTTGAAATATATATATATATATATATGGGGTCGGTTCCGGGGACACAACAAAAAACACAAAAAAAGACACACCATCTCAGCCTTTAAAATCAAGGGCTCAGATTAAAACCTTAAAGTTGAACACCCCATCTTTTTCTCTCCACCTCACCTAATCTCTCTCCCCCCCCCCATCTCTCGTTCACGACATAACCATACACAGACCCATCGATCCAATCCTCTCCGGAAACCCATCTCCTGATTCCTCTCCGGCGACCCTCCCTCTCTCTCACGACCAGTCCCAATTCCATCGTCATCATTTTTTTTGTTCCACCTATATGAGATGAATATTATCACTGCAAACACCACTAACACTGATAGCATGAGTGCTTCAACCCCAGGAAATTAAATGTCGAGCTATGCAATTAAAGGGACATAAATCCTTATACTTGAATGCAAAATATGAATCACAGCTTGACAACTATGGAAACTAATATTACTTTCATAATCACTTCCAATCGGTAATCCTCTGGATAAACAACGTGAGCAATTTGTTCAACTGGGTCTTGTTGTAGCGCAGCTTTTCTCCAACTGGGTCTTCAAATCTACTCTAATTCGACAATATCTGGAAAATTATCTCAAATCTTTCAGTCAAAGACTGATTCTTAGCGCCGACAATATGTAGAAGCAAAAAATCTCAACCAAATATTTTCAAGTTGGGATTGGTGAGGTGGATCTAGAAACCCTTGATTTCTTTGTGTGAGTGTGTGTGTGTGAGAGAGAGAGAGAGCGGGGAGGGGATCGCCGGAGATGGAATCGAAAGATGGGTCTCCGGAGAGTGTTCGATCGATGGGTCGTGAACCAGAGGGAGGGGGAGAGAGATTAGGTGAGGTGGAGAGAAAAAGATAGGGTGTTAAACTTTAAGGTTTTAATCTGAGCCCTTGATTTTAAAGGCTGAGATGGTGTGTCTTTTTTTGTGTTTTTTGTTGTGTCCCCGGAACCGGCCCCTATATATATATATATATATATATATATATAAATCATTAATTATTTAAATTTTTATTTTGTTGGTTCTGGAAGGGGTATAAATGAAAAGAGCAGAAACTTTCAGGGGCTAAATTGATTAGATCAGAAATTGAGGACTCAAATGAAGATATTGTAAATTGGAGGAGGTTGAGCAACTTTCGGTGGAAGGAATACAGCTGTACTTCATCATCAATACAGCTGTTGTCTCCAAGCAATACAGCTGTACATACATTTAAAACATAAAACAAAAACCCTAAAACATAACATAAGAGATTGCAGCAGCAAGCTGCAACGACATCGTAAGCAGCCATCGCAACAGTAACTCCTCTCTCTCTCTCTCTCTCTCTCTCTCTCTCTCGTCTCAGCAGCAACTGCGTCGGAAGCAGCCATAGCAGCCATCCGAAGCAGCCATGGCGAGAACCGATCTCGAAGTTTACAGATCGAACTCGTTGGAGTTCGTCTCATTAGGTATCTTCTCTCTCTCGTCTCTCTCTCTCTCTCTCTCTCTCTCTCTCTCTCTCTCTCTCGTCTCTGTCTCTCTCGTCTGCAGAAACATGAAGGATCCGTTTTAAAACAGCCGCACCCAACACATATCCCGTACCCGTACCCGCGTCGTACCCGTGTCCACGCGGACACTTCGCCCAAAATGGCGGATCCGAGCAACATAGGCGCGCGCGCGCCCACGCTGGACTGCTTGACCTCTCTTCCCGTTCCCCCCATACCTCCATATTCCTATGGTGACATAACTATAACTACCTCTGAACCTAAAGGTGGAAAAAAGCAGCACAATAGATTTAGACCTGAATCTGTGTCGAGAATGTCCCATAGAAGCATAGAGTTGCTCCAATAAAAAGCAAGCAGCAGAAATAAAAAGAAACATGACTTAACATGTGAAAGCAGACAAAACTTTCGCATATAAGACTGGGTAAAAGAATTACAAACTTCTCTAATCATAACAGTATCTCGTTAGGTTTATATATGCCAAGGATCATGGAAAGTAACACTGTGATACTGATTCGAAGTGGATAAAGCGAATTCCCGAACACTAAAGAAATTACCTCAGTTATCCATATTCCAGCTTTTCCCAACGGCTTGGAAATAATTAAAAAAATTGCTTGCAGTAGTTTTGACTGTAAGTAATCCAATTTTTCACCAATTAGTAAGCCCTTCTGCCTCTCCGTTGCATAACCCCGCCTGTAAAATCAAAGATTATAACATACTAAATCTAAATGACCTGCCAGTGCGAGTTAGGTAGAAGCTTAGTAGCACAAATTATCAAGTAAAAAACAAAAGATGGTAATGGTTCACAGCAAAATATCTAGAAAATGGTAACATTCTAGAACAAAATTATGATTGATGCTTTTATGAAATAGTAGTGCATACTACATCAAAGGAATAAATTAATACCTAGAAAAAAAATCCCTCGTTTCCCTTCCTCGTAATAACTCGGGTAACTGGTTATTTGAGTTTTAGTCAAGGGTAATGCAGTCTTTCTAAATTTTCTGTTTATCTGTTTGATAAAGTACTTTGTCATTGTAAGTTTCTCAGCCTTCACCAAATTGTGACTATCCATAAGGGTTAATTAACTCATTTACGCTTATTCTCTCATTCTTCTCTTTCTCATCACTTTAACAACGTAGAAGATTGGTAGACCAGTGTAAATGACTCCAACAATACACCAAAACTTCCACCAAATTTCAGCAGTGCAAATCCCTTGACAGACATCTTATACATCTTCCTGAAAATAGACCTAGACTTAGTATTACTCCAAACCAAGGTCAAACTATTGACAAAATTGAAGAGTTATTGACTAAGGCCTTGTTTGATAACCCAGATTCAGCACTTAAAACTGAATGGATTAAGTAATAAGTAATTAAGTAGGTTTGATAACCACATTTAACATTACTTAAAAAATTAAGTGGCTCTTAAAATGTTGATAAAAATTAAGTAGCTTTGAGCTATTTAATTTTTACTGAATTTACTACAACCACAAACACTCTTCACTGCATCCACTATGCCGCTGCCGCCGCTCCTATCGCCACTCCTCCACCACCACCACTCCGTCACTTCCACCACAACCACCACCACCACTCACACCACCATGACCAGCACTCTGTCACTCTAACCACCACTATACCTCCACCACTCCGCCACTCCTACCACAACTACCACTATCATCACCACCACTCCGCCACTACCGCCACCACCTCACCACCACCACCACTCACACCATTACTATGCCACTTCCACCACTGTCGCCGCCATTACACCACTCACACCACCACTCAGCCATTCCCACCACCACTACCGCCACTACACCACCACCACCACTCCCCCACTTCCACCACACCACCACCACCGCTATTCCGCCACTACCACCACAACTATCAGCACCACCACCACTAGTCCGCCACTCCCACCACAACTATCAGCACCACCGTGACCACGACTCCGCAACTCCTATCACCACTGTTGCCACTACACCACCACAGGGCCACCACCACAGCTATACCATCACAACCATCACCACCGCTATACCACCATCTTGCCAATATTCTGCATATTTTTATTATTTTGATAATTGTCCACTTTTTTTTCATTTATGCATTTCAGTATGAATTTATGAAAGACAAAGTAAAAAAATTGGTGAATTTAATACTTCATCTTCTTGTACATATCAAACAACTTATTTATTTCAGTACTTAAAATTCAGTACATATCAAACAACTTATTAGCTTAATAAATTCAGCATTCAGTTTTCAGTACTTAATTTTCAGTTTTCGCTTTCAGCTTTATCAAACAGCCCCTAAATTAACAATTAAAAGAGAGAAAGAAACAGCAGCAAAGTCAATGTGGTTAGCAAAAACACTATTAATAACACAGACACCTCTGGCCAGTCCTCTGCTACATCATCTGAAGATGAAGTTACCTAGGTAGAAAAACAGTTTTCTTGTCAAGGAATTAACAGTATTATCAACCTTAAAGTAAATCCTACCTGTCTTAAAAAAAAATTGGTATTCTCGACCTACACCACCTCACCTTCAATTTGAAGAAAGGAATTTAGCTAACCAATTTTCATTCTACTCTAATAAATTATATGAGTGAAATATTGATGGATTAAGTTAACACGAGATACTGGAAAAGTTAAACCATATGTCCATGGTTGCTAATAGTTACCTAAGTAACGTTGACCATATTCAACCTGAAATTGTTGACTTATTAACTTTTGGTTTCACTCAAATGCTAAAATCTTGGTGGGATAAATACCTCAATAGTGAACCCGCGAAGAAATAAGAAATGCAATCTAAAAAGATGTGAATGATCTTCCTATTTTTTATACTGACATTGGTATGGGAAAACCTGATGGGATAAAACACTTTAATTTATACTATAATTGAACATTTTGTTGGAACACCTAGTAACATTACTGAAAGAATACACAATCAACTAAGTAATCTGCATTGCCCAACCTTAATTTCAGATGGTACAAAGATGTTTTCACATGCTTCGTGATGATTGTACTAAGTCATTTCGTAAAGAAAAATTCATTAATGATCTCCCTAATCTTTTTGCCCACAAAATTAGAGATGTTCTCAGTCAGCAACTGTAGTCATCGAATACGATAAATTAATATACGGTGATATTATCAGTACCATTCAAAGGGAAGGCTTATGACTGTTTATAGATATGAAAAAGAAATCTTTATCGACTTCTAAGTACTATTCCATACCAAAAAAAGGTTGTGCACCACAGAATAGAAGTGCATGGATAAATCACATTGGAACCAATGGCACTTCCAGAAGATCACATCCTCCCTTCCACAAACCATTTTCACCCATTATAGTACCTCCAAAGCTTCCCCTACAATCTCCAATTGTGAATCATAAACCCTCGAGTAAAGCAAAGCTTAAACAGTGAAGTATAGTATGTAGACTAGATCTTTGCCCTAGCAATAGGACATTCTAAAACAACCAAAATCTAAATTTATTACATCCTATTTGAAAGGTAACTTTGCTATTTTTTTTTGGTAAGTAAATAATTTATTGAAAAGGCATCAAGTGATGCGACCCATGTACAAAAGAGACCAAACAATATATAGAGGCTGCACACATTTCTAAACGCCAAAAAAATGTAACATATCAATGAATTGATCAAGCGTTGGTTTACTCTCCCTTGACTCCCAACTACACAAACTGCAAAGGAAAAAGCTCTTAATTTAAGCACCGACATCTTGTCCCCATCAAAATATCTACGATTCCCCTATCGTCAAATGAGCCACATCAAGCAGAATGGAATCAACCTCCAAACCTTATGTATTCTTCTATCCACTCTAGCTCCATACCATCATTCTTGAACAAGTTCCACCACTGTGCAGGGAGAACCCACAACATGCCCCATCGAACAAGAAGTGCAGCCCAAAGATAAGTGGTGATCGGCCTATGAATAAACAAATGCAGCAATGTTTCACCATCTCTCAAGAACAAGCAACACCATTCACGATTACCTTCCTGCGTGGTATAAGATTAACTATATTGGAATCTTATCCTTAGCTGCAAAACAAACAAAGAAACAAACCTTGTGCCAACTGGCAAATCAAGATAGGTAGCCAGCCCAACAACCAGTGCAACCCAAAGATCAGTGGTGATCGGACCATGAATAACGGCGATATTTCACCCTCTCTCAAGCACAAGCAACACCATCCACGATAACCTTCCTACGTGATATAAGATTAACTAGATTGGAATCTTATCCTTAGCCGCAAAACAAACCTTGTGCCAAGTCAAGATAGGTAGCCTGGCAACCAGCATGTCCAAGGACATATTGCCTTGACAAAGAGAAATGGAGAAAATGATTCATCCGTGGATAACACCATATGATTTTGAACAAGGCTTAGTTTATTTGGTTCTAAAATGTACAAAAATGGACAAGAGACAGGGACATGATATCAACATGTTCAAGCGTCATTTAAAACAACACGATAACATTTATCTTATACCAAATTAAAAATAAGAATCACGAGATAAATATTCAAGAACCACATATTGGCTATTTCGACCCTGTCTCAACTTTTTGGAAAATTAATTCCAACATCCTAATGTGCCCTTACCATGACCCTCCCGTGTTCGACTAAAAAAACATATAGTAGAAACAATGGTCACCTTGACACATATTTAGGGCGGTAGAAGAGTTCATACTTTTTAGGATCAGTTAGGTTTTATTTAAGAGATTTTCCACAAGATTCACATGCACACCAAATGAACTCCCTTGAAACTATCTACAAAAGCCACAAAGTAGATGGGTTTCCAATTCTTCCTTTTGGATTTTTTGGGGCATCAAGACCACCTACCAAGCAAGAAGCTTACGCATTGAACAAGGCAGACTGCCCAACATGAAACAAAAGCTAGTTCCGAAATCTATAGCTACCAAACAAGAATCCATGTCTTTCTTAGACAACATCCCAAAATGCATGTCGCCTAGGAGGTTGATTGTGCCGATATGAGGACCAACAACGGGAACAAAGAACGAGACAAGCGGTAAATTGTGGTAAGCTAGGGGTAGGCTTCTGCACTTACAACACCAGAACAAATTATTTTCAAGAAAACATAAGATGAAATTTAACAATGTTGGTCAAATGTCAATGCAAAATGTACTTCTACGAGCATTATGATCCCTTTTTCCGTCTTTTTAAACATCCACTCCCACTAAATTTGCTGTTTATTAGAGAGGATACGGTTTTATTTTCCCCGAGTCTCGATCGCTGGTTGCTTGCGTGATAAGCTCTGATTATTTCAACCGTGTGGCTCCGAATTCGGCGGTCACCAATTTTTGTTTATTAAATATTGTCAAAGGATCCAACTCAAAACCAATTGGTAATGAATGGAGAGTCGCCAAGGATCATATACTAG
Source organism: Vaccinium vitis-idaea (assembly GCA_963854785.1). Classification (NCBI taxonomy): domain Eukaryota; kingdom Viridiplantae; phylum Streptophyta; class Magnoliopsida; order Ericales; family Ericaceae; genus Vaccinium; species Vaccinium vitis-idaea. The sequence continues at coordinate 24,601,969 of OY978217.1, read as the reverse complement.
TTTTGGAGGTTATAATTAACCAATGCGGGTCAAGTTCTAACACTCCCCCGCACATGTGACCCCTGACCCGCACGTGGTGAGGTAAACAAACAATTCAACACATACAACAGCGATTAATCATCAACAACAAAGGGGGAACCCACCACCAACCGACATAGAGTCTCATCCAAAAGCCTTCAAAGCCTATTTCTGATACCATGTCAAATCATCCAACTCAAAACCAATTGGTAATGAATGGAGAGGCCACCCAGGATCATATACTAGCTTTAGAGGTTACAATTAACCGATGTGGGACAAGCTCTAACAAATATATCAAAACATCTATTTGATGTTTCGAAAAAAAAATTGGTTTGCAAATATTTACACTACAGAAAAGAGAGATTACTATACAGTTTTCCTAAACTGTATATCAAAACATCTATTTGATGTTTTGAAAAAAAAAATTGGTTTGCAAATATTTACACTACAGAAAAGAGAGATTACTTACAGTTTTCCTAAACTGTTTACAAATGCTTTAAGGCCAGAAACAAAAACTCTACCAATCAGGCCCTAAGAACTTATCACTTCCTGGCACAGTCCAAAACTTTCAATACGCTAATTACACATATTGTCCCACCATTATACCTGCAAATTTATAACATTTCATGATGTAGATCTCCAAAAGTTCTCTACCCAAGCTTTGAAAAGTTTCATAATGATCCAGTGTAACAAGAAAATTCACCTGAATATTATAGCATTGGACTCGGATGCTCTTTTCCAGTCAACATAAATTGGCAGAGTAAGAAGATAATCACTGTTTAATGCAGATGTCAACATCAAATCCCTGGCTGAAAGTTCTTCGAACTGAGCATTGCAAAGAAGCTGTACGAAAGCACGCTGGAAACGAGTGGCCACTGCAATTCTACAGGCAATTTCACATGATCAGCTAGATCCAGCTAAAGCATGAAGCTGAACATTAGTCTAATGTCAAACAGCCTTACTAATGAAATTTAGTAAAATTGTATAGCCATATCAAACTTGTAATTAAGAGAATGCATTGTTCTCATTAAGAACTTTGCCACAAGGAATCATGTTTGAAGAAATTACGACACCGAGAAAGAAAGAAAAAAAAACACACACACAAATGAATGTGTCGGTGTTATTGGCCTTTTCCACATACTGACAAACCATTGGAGTCTGTATTTTGTTCTTTTTCCATGTGGGTTTGGGAGGTAGCGTAGTTGTTTGAGTCTAGACACTCCACCTGGTGGATGAAGTATTGAAGAATTGGATGTGCCTTAGTGCGTTGCCATGCCAAAGTTTGGATCGATCAAGAAAGATATGCTCATGCATTGCATTTTACATTAAAATGATTTTTCATGCTATCTAGATTTCTAGTGTCATTTCTTGATTGTATTTTACATGCTTCATTGGCCTTAGTTTAGAAGGTTTGCATGCTTGCTGTAGTCCCTTGATGAGAATGCATGAGACTTTTTCCAAGGCATATCCCTTTAGTTCTCTACCAGCAAGTACCGCTACATAGATCTCCTTGGCGCTCGCTAGCGCATGTCTAAACCTTCTTTTAGAACCAAATTCAGTAGTAGCGCTACCTTGCGCTTGCTAGCACTGCATGATGTAATGGTGCACCTCCTTGGCGCTAACTAGCGCTTACCAGAGCTATGCAAGTGGTTGAAGAGTGCATCCGTGGCGCTTCTTAGCGCTATGCTTTATTCTGGGTTAGTCTTGCATAGCTACTACGTGGCGCTAGCCAGCGCAGCGCCCTTTTTGCTCAGGTATCGCATTTTTATTGGTCCAAACTAAGGCTCCATACCTGGCCCTATATAAGTATATTTTTCACTCTTTTAGGGTCATCTGTTGCATCAACCCACTTTTAGAGAGAGAAAAACTTCTCCTCTTATATACATGTGGTTTTGTGCATTAAAATTACTTAAACTTAGTGTTTGATCATTTTATTTGTCAATCTACTGCAATACTTTAATATTCCATGTATTTGCTCTAGATTGATTGTTTGTCGAAAATCTTCATAATAATTTCATATGCATTCATTAGTGCCTTTCATTCTACTTGGTCAGATGGTTCCGGGCCAGCTTGAACCGGGGACCGAGCTGATGATTCTCGTGGAGTCCATGGAATCAAGAAGGAGCACGGGGTGCTACATCAAGAGGTGGAGTTACGTGTCGCAAGGGGCTTGTGGGTAATTCCTAATTCGTTATCTCCAGTAAACCTTTTGATTTATGGAATATAGAGTAGAAATAGGCCGTGGTTTTATACTTAGGGTGTTAGACCCTAAGTAGTTTCCACGTATATCCCCGTGTTCGTGTTCTTTAGTGTTATTGCAACTTTCATTTATTGTTGTATTGAATGATTTAATGGAACATGATTAGTTGTTTTTAAGTAATTTCATGATGGATGATTTCCAACAATACTTGAGAAAACTGAAAAAGACCCTGTTCGTGCATACCTGAGTTATACACACAAATTATTAACGAAACCAAAAAAAAAACAGAGAGCACAAAATATAAACAAAAAAGAAACTCCCCTTTCCCCAACAACCATAAAGGGAATGAGCTATATCAATGAAGACTCAGTAAAGTATAAACGATTTTGTGTATTCCAAAATACCCAAACAAAGAATAAGGAAATACTCTCAAAAGAAGAGCAATCCTAAATTCTATGACAGGAATGTTGTCAGTCACTCAACCAACAAGTTTCTTTAGATGTAGGGGCCTATATTCTTCGACTCTCCGAGGACTTATTTAGATATTCTTCTAATGCAACCCGCCATAATCCACATCTTGTAACTATCACCCTCAAAATTTCACATTGTTTCTTTAAGCATTCATTCTAAAAAGTCTCTAGCTTCTCATCTTTCAGATTCCACCATCTAGTGTGTGTTAGATACACATTCTAGTTTTATATTGTCATTTGACCAAAATATCTGGTACCATAATTCTATGTTGTGAAGATAATCTTACAACTTTTTAGACGAGTTCTAACAAGAAAGTAATATAAGTTAATTAATTTTTACTTACTTTCTAACAAGAAAGTCATACATTCAAATATCTTGTTATGTTTCCTTTTGTGCTATATAGGTAGCGAATACGGATATAATACAAGATCAGACATATGTATTTCAGTAGATTGAGCTCCATAGCTCCTAAATTGACACTTCGAACAGTAAAAATGGTAGGCCACATTTGATGTCGTTTTATGGTTCCATAATGTCATTCAACCTCGTAGACATAATACGATAATATTATATTTCTTGACACTACAACTATCCCTCCTAAAGGCCCTTGAGTCAGTGGCAAACGTCATGACCAGTATAACGAGTCTATGAAAACTAATCACCAAGAACTTGCTACATTGAGGACATATTATTGGTGTACTCATAACCTAGTCAGCAAATGTACTCATAACCTAGTCAGCAAATGTACTCATAACCTATTCAGCAAGTCCAGTCTATATAATGAAAGTTGTTGAATAAAGAATGGAACTAACCTTGACTCCTTCAAAGAATTTCTCTCAACACTTCTGGGCAAATATCCCAGTAGATATCTCAGGTTTAAGCTAAAACTTGAAGCTGCTGGCATGTCTGGTTCAATCTTGTCTTCCCTGTACTCTTCAATGCTCCCAATCCCACCTGTGTTTCCTATGGGTGATTCAAATTCATTTTCATTGGGTTCAACTTCTCTCTCTGAACGAGCAAAACCATTTACACTAGTTCCTCTCTTCTCCCCAGACGGGTTCAGGCTGTTCAGGCAGTAGTCCAATCGCATTTCCTCTAAAATACTTTTGTGTTCAGCATGAAGAATAGAATCCAAGCACCTACAGCAAAGAAAGATACAAAACGCATGCGAATTAAGCCTGTGAAGTCAAACAAATACATACATTGTCCACCTATGTTCAACTGCGACTGGGAATTGGAGAAAATGGAACAAATAGCATAGGACAGTTTCGTATAATGTCGCAAAAATTTTATAGTTTTGAATCAAGGATACAAATATCTTTCCTATTCGTTTCCCTAGCAGTGGGAAAGAGGTTTCCCACTCGAATTGTTTTGCATCCATTCTTTCGCAACTAGCGAACGTATGTACTAGATTAGTCTTGAATGAAAGCGAGTGCCTCATTATTCATGGAATAAAATGAGAGACGAAATTGATTATGAAACCTTGGCCTCATTTGTGTGTCCAGAACTCCAGATTAAAGCGTAGGGTTGGAATACAAATTTAAGAATACCATATATTGTTCATTTGGTTGCCTTTTGTTTGGTTGCATGTTTTGCGCATAGAATTTAATATCCATCCCACAGGAAATCGCAAAACCTAGGATATAAAGTACCACAAGAGTGATAAAAAAAGTATCACAAGTATGCGGTATGATAGAAACCTTCACTAATAGTTCAATGAGGCCCAATGATAATTCTTCACTGTTAGTCCAACCATACAAAGCAGGCTAAGATGTAAAGAAACTGCCCAGAAATTGGAAACGGAATGACAAATCAAATGATTTAAAAAAAGACAGCTCACTCCCTCGAAATCCAAATGCTATCATAATCGGGTTGATAGAACTTTTTTTGAACTGTGGGTTGACAGAACTTACGAAGACAGAAGAAGAAACTGATCGATCTCTTCTTGGGCCTCGAACATCAGAAGAATTGCATCCAAAAGCTCCGACTTAGAAACAGCTATGTATCGTTGCCTGGGAACTTGAATTCCACGAATACCCTTACCACCTCCTTCTGGTTCGCCACCGACAACCGGCTCCGTCGGGTCCTCCTCCGTCTTTCCAAACCCTCCATTGGCATTCTTCGGATTCAATTGGGACTGCAGTTCCTTATACTCAACTGCTGGTATATCCTGACCAGTTCTGAGAGATTTACAGTAAGGAACTTTGACAGTGGCAGCAGCAGTCCTTGAGCAGCTCCAAGAGAGACGGTGAACGGATAGTGACGACGATGAAGCGCTGAGGCCGGTGGAGATTGTCAGAGGAAAAAGCATCAGAGCCGCCAATTGAGAAATGGGAGGAGGAATGGGATTGACGATTTTTATCCATCGGGAAGTGCTGCTCTACCACAAATTTTTGGATGAATCACGGAAATCAGAATGCAGACTGGAACGTCGATTTTTTCATGTTCTCGTTTGGGTAAATTTGTTTTTTTTTTTTTTTTTTTGATCTGGGGGTAAATTTGTTTGATAACACAAATTTACCGCTTAAAACTGAATGAATTAATTAATAAGTGATTAAGTAGACTTGATAAGCACATTTTATGTTAAAATATAGGCTAAAAATTGATAAAAATTAAGTAATTTTGAGCTATTTAATTGTGACTGAATTCTTATGTACTTACAATCAATCATCACGCTACCGCCACACCGCTGTCACCACCACCGCCACTACAAGCACCACCACCACCACAATCACCACTTCCACATCCCCGCCACCACCACAACCAACACCAGTGCACCACAGCTGCCACGCTGCTACCACCACTGTCACATCGCCACTGCTACCACTATCACTATTACCCATATACCACCACCACTATTGTCACGCCACCCCATCACTCCACCACCATTACTAGCACTCTACCCAGACCACCACAACCACTACCATGCCACAACTATCACACTACCACCACCATTGCACCATTATTACTCTACTGCCACCACAACTTATCATCATTCCACTACCACCATTACTCCACTGCCACCGTTACACCGCCATCCGCACCACCTCTCAATCACCACTCCACCACTACCACAAATACATGATGACCGTTAGTAAAATTAAGAGACAATTAGAATTAAAAGAAAATATTTTTTTAATCCAATGCTTAATATGTTTTATCAAACAGCTTTTCAGCTAAAAAAATTCAGCATTCAGTTTTCAGTACTTAACTTTTCAACTTTCAGTTTTCAGTTTTATCAAACAGCCCCTACAATGGGCTCTCAAAATAGCTCATAAGTGACACTTCTAATATTTACCTAGTCATTTGCTCAATTATAGTCTTTAATGGGATGTCCATACAAACTCCTAAGGGTGGCTTCTAAGCATGGCTTCTACCACATTAGTTAAATTTAGGTAGCAATGTAACTAACTCCAAGTGGGACTCAAAGTTGCCTCGTGCCTAGGATCGATCCTTTTAATCTTTGTAATTTGTTTCCAAAAATTAATAAAATCTTTTTTACTGTTCAAAAAAATAGTGGGACCCAAAGTATTTAAATCTTTTTTTAACATGGAATTTTCAAAAGATAAAAAAAATTTAGCAAGCAGTTGCTAGCCCATTGAGTGCACATATCCTCTCTAAAATTAGCAAGCTCTAGAAGTGAAAAATGGACCCCAATTAAGCTTATGTGTACACCTTAGGATTCAACTTAGGAGCTATTTTTAAGGAGCTCATTGTGGATGCCCTTAGTCAGTGATGTACATGGGTTGGGTTGTTAAACAGAATCTCGTGTATTTCAAGACCAGCTGGTTAAGAAATTTTTTTGGACAGTTTTGACTCGACGGATTGGACACTGGGGCCGGTCATAATTTAATCATTTGAAATTTTTTTTTATGGGTCTTGCTATCGTGTGCCAATTGGGCACACAATAAGCACAAAAAACACATACATCAGTGCACCTTTTACACTTTTTTAATGCATTTACACTTGCTTTTATAGTTCATGCGGTAGTGCTCTTAGATGCCCCACACTGTATCGTGGGATCGAGTCATATTCCCCCTCTCCCCCTGTAATAGATTAGGAATGATGAATGGCAAAAGATGTGAGTGTGTGTTTGTATTTTTCAACCTTAGCATAAGTCTACTTGGCACATATTATCATTTTCCTTTTTTCCTATAAGGTCTAATATCTATTCATCAAAAAAGTTTCTTTAAACCTATAGGCTAATATAGTAAAATTTTAATTCCAACATAATCCAACTTGTGATGATCTGAAGTTCTTCAACTTTTTTTTTTTTTGCCAAGAGAGAGAAAATTATATTAATCCAACTATGATGTTGCCCATACATGGAAAAGGGCACCGGCAATAGGCGGAGACCAAACGAAGCTAGCCTGTCACAACTTAGCTTCAGGACTACAAAAACATAACACGGTGACAACCTAATAGCGATAAAAGGCACAAATAAAACCTAATTAGGAGGCGAATAGAACAAAGACCAAAAACAAACAACAAAGATGTAACACCTACTCCCAATAGACTATATGAAGGCAACTAAACGAACACACATGAGCAAAAACACTAGCACCTGCCAAAAAAAAAAACATTAGAGAGGAATAAGAGGATAAAGGACACTATGATAGCGCGCGAACACTGCGAAGCATGAAAGACATGAGGATCAAAGTAGCAATTCTTTGTTGCTTGAAACATAAAGAATGTTGAATGCTGCTCCGGTGTTTTCCGTTTATTTTGCTTGTGTTTCAATCAACTTTTGATTGATATTTTTCTTTCCTCCCGATTTGATGTATCCATTGTCAAGTTTCTTTCAATAAGCACACTCCCTTTAAATAATAATAATAATAATAAAGAATGTTCTCCAACAATTACAAGTCTCCATAATTATATATCATATGCCTTAAAAACTCCATAATAATACAGATTTCTTTATAAAAAAAACTCTAAATTTAATAATCTTTTGATCTCCAACTCAACCGCCAATAATTTGTTCTGCACATGAAAAGCATTAAACGCCAGATAGATTTAATGCAACAACAATAAAATTGCTTGAAATAAGAATCAAACGAATACAAATACAATAGAATCAAAAGAACACTGCTTACAAGAGAGATCTAACAAGAAATATATTGCATACTACCCAGTACCTAATGATTATATTATTGAACTGTTGGATAAATGAATTCCACCTCTAAGAGTAATACCCCAAAATTTGAGAATAATCAGAATTGATATGACCAAATGATTTATTTATTTATTGATAACCAAATTATATCACCAAAGTCTCACTTCTTTTCCTTAGTTCAGGTTCTATTTGAACATTGTAGAGGGTAAAAAATAAGCCGGGCGCATGGCGCGCAACATGAGGTGACACGTGGAACGAAAAAGATATGACGAAGACAAAAGACGTTTGACCCCGAGACATTCGACCATGAGAAAAATATGGTGTGGGCAAAAACCTGGACCCATGACCAGCTAGGCAATGTTCAGTAGAGCCAAACAGGCAAAGCACTTGGATCGCGTGAATCCTCCTAGTAGCATGAGCCCAAGCTGCTGGGACCATGCCCTCACTGATCTAGACGCAAGGCCCATTCCCGGAAAGCCACATTATCACTGGCCCATGGGCCGCGTGACCCTAAAACCGCGACACCTTGAGCTGCTAGCCTCGAAACTGGTAGCACGATGGGCTGGCAGACCCATTCCCAATGGGCCCGTGAACCGGCATGCCCCTAAACGCTATACCATCTCGAACGACGGGCCTCTTGACTGACTGACCCATTATGCCACGACTCCCAGTTTCCAGACTCTGGTCCTTCTAGCTCCAGCACATTTCAGCTTAAGTAAAGATTGAGATATTTTTAGTTTATTAAATTTTATTTATTTAATGAAAATAAGAAAGTATCTATGACAACCCAGGACCCACCTGGATGCAACGGAGTTCTGTGATATAAGAGAATAGATCATGCCCTAACTTGCACAAGGCCTTTTAAAGCCATGCGGGCGTCAAAGCTCATTGGAACTTCATAGTTAAACATTCTCACCCTGAAGTAATCCCGGGATGGGTGACCTACTAGGAAGTCCAAGGAGCTTGGGTGGCCAAAGCGGACAATATTGTTCAAGGCGGGGGCAGGTCGTTACAGTTGGTATTAGAGCACAACCTTGAACTACAGGGTAGGAGCCACCTCTAGAATCTGCATGAGCCACCTCTTGAATCCCAGAGTAGGAACAAAGTGCTATGCCTCCCGAGGGAAAGTCGATGGCCCAATATGCAACGAGAATGTTGCATCATAAAGTGGGAAGAATGTGACAACCCAGGACCCACCTGGATGCAATGAAGTTCTATGATATAAGAGAATAGATCATGAGCCCTAACTTTCACTAGGCCTTTAAAGTCGTGCGGGTGTTAAAGCTCATTGGAACGTCATAGTTAAGCGTGCTCACCCTGGAGTAATGCTGGGATGGGTGACCTACTGGGACGTTCAAGGAGCTTGGGCGACCAAAGCGGACAATATTGTGCAGGTCGTTATAGTATTTCCCTTACGGAAACAATGGCATTGCCAGAAAATTGAAATTCCCATAATAGGCCAAAACAAAGGTGGAAAATGATATGTTTTTTTTCAAAAAAAAAGAAGAAGAAGGCCAAAACACCACTTTCCCCTACACCCATGAGCAATCCGATTATACTGTTGGACTTAGAAGAATCCAAGAAACAATTACGGGAACTTTTCATCCCGTAAGTTGATACTTTCTGGAAAATTGATTTTTCCATATTTACCCAATTTTTTAAGTCACAAATAGCGGTGTATCGATCGAGAAGTGACCCAATGGTACCACGACCTATGCCATCCAAGTCTCAGACAAGAGACGATAATGAGGGGGTCAATTGAGATTCCCTGAAGAACGGGAACACAACAGATAGAGACGTCAATTCCTTAAAGATTAACCCTGACAATGTTTTCCACCCTGGCCAACTTAGCAGGGCTCGAGGGGAAGCTATTTAGAGGCTTGGTCACAGCATTGGCATGACCAAGGAGGAGACCATACAGCTCATGCGGTGATGAAAAGGTAGAGCCTCGACTGTGCCTAATAGCGTTAACGGCATGCCCGAGGCAGACTTTGACCACGTCGTTCATCCGGGATTACTAGAGATCTTGTGACTTGGTGGATAAAGAACAAGGGGTCGTCGTAAAAAGACACTTGTGGAGTAGCACCTACGGCACCACTACGGGTGTCGCGAGGGTCATGCCTCACAGTAAGGAAGGAATATTCATGCACGACCTTGTGACGCCTGTCCAGAATTTATTTGTTGACTCAACCCAGAAAGAGAGGTCGTGTCGCCTATAAATAGAACATTTCTCCAATGTTTGGGGGACCTTTTTCCCAAACCTCGAGAGTGATTCTAGAGAGAGAATATTCATTTTAGAGAGCAATCACTCTCACCCGTTGTTCATAGAGGGGAAATCCTGCCAAGGATTTGTTCCTTGTTGTTTTGTCTTGTTCTTCACCAGTCCATAGATCGCCACCTAATCCTTTCGATTAATCATTCATTATCCTAATCCCTAGTTGATTAACACTCGATTTAAGTACCTAAATTCCTCCTTCTTACAAACAATTACTCATGTACTATGAACACCCATCAATTTTGGTGATTCATAATAGAACATCTAATACATTATCTCAAAACAAGATACACACTTTTAATGACAAAAATAAGAAAAATAGAGAAAGAGAAAGGTATTTATTGGTATCATTATTGTGCTATGACTTCTCTCTGAACAATTAATTCTATAACTCCAAAAACAATAGCATATGACAGATCCATGTGAAGCTAGTCACCAAAAATTTCCGACAAAAAAAAAAATTTAGTATATTCATGTGGCGGTTTAATCTTGCTTGACTCAACATATAAATATTCACCTAAAATGATAACGTCTTATGTGTTTTTATATTTTTTGGTCGCATTATTCACACTATATGAAATTTTGTGTATGTATGACTGTTTAATAAAGCTAGTAGAGTTAAGGTAATTATTCAACACCCCGATAAAAATTAATTTCTAGAACTGCCAGTGATCATAACATGACTTAAACGATTTACCCAAAAACAAAACATGACTTAAACTAAGTAGGTGGGTTACTAAAGTGTGGTGGGTTAATGTTTTTTTTTTTTTTTTTTGCCACACTGGTTTTTCAAATGTATTCATAATGCTACCCGTACGCCTAAGTTATGCTAGAAGTTATGAAAATTTTAACCTTATAATATTAGGCTCCCTAAAATCTCCCATTCATCTTAATAGTTTTGCCAAACTTTCAATTTGGGCCCTTTCATTGTCATAGTGCTAATAATGTGTCTATTAATTGTAAACGTACTCTTGACTCGTCATACGTTAGCAAATAGAAGTTTAGGTGCATTAGTCATTCAAGTGTAGAGATAGATTTGGGCATTGAAAATATTATTGAAATTTTTGTAATATATTACATGAACACTTTCTGTTTTGAAATTCATTGTGGATGACGAAAAATCAAACTTCGGTATATTAGATCCTAATTAAGAATTAATTTTTCTTCCTCGAAAAGAAAAGCTTTGGAATCAATCTTTTTTGGCCACACAAATGTATGTTTATCAAGGCTATGTCCCAAGTGTATTGTAAACTTTATGAATAAGTATATAAACTTCTTGTGCTTTTTTTCAGTTGATACGTTTAAGTTTCCTCGTTTGTTGGTGCTACTAAAGTTTGATCAGTTTTCTCACCATTATTAAAAAGTTTTTTGATCAGCCACCGTTATTGAAAAGTTGATTTATACTTTGTTTAATGCTTTTGTTAACTCGGACAAAATATTGGCTATGGCACTCAACCTTTAAGATTAGCATCATGTTTGATTGTTGCCTTCGACCATCTCTAGCCTTCACTCAAATTCAAATTTAAGTAAAAATCACCAAAAACACCACTCCACTCTTTCACCAAATCTAGACCAAATTTCTAACGACTAGTTTGTGGTGGTTTTGATGCTAGGCGGTGGTGGTTCGTTGGTTTAAGTGTTAGATCTGGTGGTGGTTCATACCTGGTGGCGTTCTCCGTTGGTGGTAGATCGGTAGTATATGAGCCTCAAGTCCTCAACCAAACATCTGGTATGTATGTGAGCCTCCACAACAATTTGTGCAGCTATGGAACCACATAGTGCTACCACTAGCAACAACTGCGGCGGTCAGCGGAATGAATGGAGATGATTTGGGAGTGGGGATCTCTGTGACAGAGAGGCAGTGTGGAGGCGAGGGTTAAATCTGGGGAAGATTGAAGAAGTGAAAATGTTTTTGATTTTTTCTAAAGAACAATTTAAGTAAAAGATGGGTTTACTGCTGGAATGAACTGTGGTGTCCTGAATTCCTGGATGAACCTCTTGAACTCTTCCACTTGACTCGAATGAATAGCGAGTGAGGACCTAGGTGCACCTGCACACGTAGCAACCAACATTAGCGCCTAACCTGGTCGGAGAGTGGCTAGGGAAGGCACTCTGACGGTCAAGTAAGAGATCGGAGAAGAAAGGCGTATTGAGAGAGTAGTTGTAGAGAGAAAGTGTTGTGTACATCTTTAGGGCTCCCTCACTTCGTTTATATAGGCTCCCCAAGTACAGGGGTAAATCCATAATCTGGCTCGGATGACGTCACCGAGCATCATGAGCCAGATCTGTCACGATTTGCATGCAAGCGTCTTCCAATATGGCTCTGCCATGTAGCGTAACCGCTTCGGGTACCGTCACGCTGACGTAGGGACAGTTGTTGCATGCACATGTGCCTTCCCAAATTTGTTACGAGCGTTAACCGCCTCGGGTGACGTCACAAAGGACGTTACCGATATCTCGGATCATCCTTCCGAGCCATCTCGAATATGATTCGTCTCGGATGACTCGTCCGGTTCATGGTTCATTCGGTCGAGACACCAGTTTGTCTCGGATGGCCCATCACGTATGCCTTCATTGCTAAGCTCAGGTACTGCGACTGGGCCTTGGACCTTCTGGGCTCGTGATCCAAGATCCTTTTAAATGGTTATTTTTCGGCCCACTACAATAGCCCCTCAACTTCTTCCGAGACGTTTGAACCCGAGAAAGGAGTTGACCATTCCTGATTGGGCCGCTTCCACCATCCGAACTTCAAGCAGGGAACTTCCGAGAAGGAGAAGATCCTTCTGTAGTGTTTCTTTTATCCGAGCCCCAGTCCTGATTGCTTCGTGGCTCTCTTCGGATTGCAACACGTGTCAGTGGTAGGTTGGTCGGCCAAGGGAGCACGCGGATCACGGTTTAGACGTGAAGGGACGTACCCATGTGAAGCGTCAGACATTATCTCGGCCCGTCCTATCAATGCCAACTATCAACGCATCATTTGTGCCGCCGAAAAAATGCCTCGTTTCCCGCACGAGCATTTAAACTCATTATGTTCCTTATAAATAACCCTCTCTTAGAGAGAGACACTTTTCTATCTCTCTCACCTCTCTTGCACCAGAGAATTCGTTTCTCCGTCTTTTCCTGTGAGATTTCGTCAGAAAGCATCCACTCTCATCTTGCGCCACCGTTCTCCGTCCCAGGATTCTCCATCTTCATCGTCACGAACTGCTGTTTCCAGTGTCCATCCATCAGAAACCACCATCAACAACACCGTCATTCTTCCTTCAAAGTTCTGTTCAAGTATTACTTCCTTCTGACCTTTAGATCTTCAATCTTAACTTGTAATTTTTGCATTTGGAACATGGTTTCTGAAGTTTTATTTCATCAAATAGTGCTTCTGTGATCTATTTAGAATTCGTCAAAGTCACGATTCAAGACTCTAACATACTGTTCATCGTGTTCTTCATGTTCTTCGTTGAAAACACTACAGTGTCTTTTCGAATCACTTTTAGATCTTCAACCCTTAGATTTTCTTCTCAAATTCCTGTTTGTCATCCGAGACAAGGGATCCGGACCTTGGACGAGATGAAACTCGAGCCATCAATAGCCCTTCCCCTGCCTAGGGTCTCCGAGACACATAAATAGTGCCTAGGTCAAATAAGGTCTTGGCTCGGAATTCATTCGAGCCAAACTTGCCACTTAGTTACCCAAATTGAAACTTTAGGTCACTATCAGTTATGTGGCTAACTGTTTTTTTCACCCGTGCACTGTTGTCAGGTTTTGGCAACCCTAAGCCAATAATTCTGTCCTCGGGGAGTTCTAACCACTCGGAGAGCTCCGAAGTCGCTCTACACAGTCGCGGGACCTACGGCTACAGCCTTTGGCAGGCAATTTTTGGTCTTGACGCTGGAATGGCTTCAGCGGATATTGGTCCGGTTGACGAGGGGTTCGGCCCTCTCAATCCCATAGACGTGCACCCCATCCCTTGGTTGGGAGCTTCTGCTTCGGTTGTTGCTTAACCGAGAGCACTTCCATTGCTACGGTGGCTTTATCAATCTCTTTGTGGATCCGGGCCTCCATCATTCTCGTAACCGGACCGTGAATCACATGCATTATCACCATGTCCTCCTGAGCAACCCCTGCTGCAGCAGTTCCCTGGCTCTGAGCCCAAACCAAGGTCTTGTCCTGGTCTATGTAAGTGTCCAAGTTTCCAGCCGTGACAAGAGACTCCAAGTACGCCTTGAACGGCTTGCAAGCAGTGGTTTAGTGGCCTTGCTCTTGGTGGTATGTACAGTATACCTTTTTGTCCTTAGTTTTGTCATTTGTCCCCATCTTATGATCCGCCACCGAAAAAACCCCTTATTTTCAATCTTCCGTAGGAGCATGTAGATTGGTTCGGTAAAAACTGTCCGCTCCGCTACGAAGTCACTCGCCTTCGGAGGTCTCTTTGTTGCTGTTTTGATAGTGTTCACTGCCTTTTTCTGATTACCCGAGACATCGATAACCTTTGGAACGGAGGAGGAGGTTGGAGCATCACGCTCGGTTACTTATTGATCCGTTCCATCAAGTCATCCATGTTCTTTGGCGGGTGTAACATCAGATCTGTAAAGACAGGACTCTTACTTTCCAATGCATGCTTGAAGTGGGTAGTAACGAGCATCTTGTCACAACCCTGGACCTGGTGAAAAATCTCCCCAGTACCTAGCAACGTACTGGCGTAGAGTCTCAGCCAGGCGCTTCCTCAAGCCGAGAAGGAAGTCTACCTCCTTCTTCTGTATGTTGCTCGTCACGAATTGAGACAAGAAAGCTCGTTCCAAGGCCTCGTAATTGTCAATGGACCCTTCCTCAAGCTTGTTGAACCAGAGGGACCTGAGAGTCCACAGGCTCGTTGGGAACACCTTGCACATAATGGCTTGATTCGAGGTTTAGAGGTTGATAATCTGCCTGAAGTAGATGAGGTGGTTGTACGCGTCGGTAAGCGCATCGTAATGGTTGAATTTTGGAAGCGTGAACCAAGCCGGTAGCGTTGCCGAGAAGATCTCCTTTGTGAAGGGAGATTTGGCTAGCTGCTTTAGGTGCTCGTCCACGCTCGGCAGGGGAGGGAGAGATGGTAGAGGTGGGAGGGGCAATGTGGCGAATCTTTCGTTGGTACGGGAACACTTCTCGGTATAAGCACGGAGCTCGTCATGGCGATGCTCGTGGTGACGCACCATTTTGTTGTCCAATGATGAGACCGTTCTTGGTGCTCATTCTCCTTCCTCTTCCCCCTAGCGTCGTCATGGTGAGTTTTATCCTCGGTACGATAGGCGTGACGCTTTCTCGTACCATCGTCTCGGACGATGGTTAGATTTGGATCTTGGGGAGAGGTTTTCTTCAGGTGCTCCACCCGTGCTCGAAGATCAGTAGAGTTTGTCAGCTGAGGGGGCGTCTTGTGGCATTGTCGGATAGATGAGCGTTCGGGTAGGGCGACCTCCTTTGGATCCTTTCGGAGATATATTGGTTTGTATAGGCCATCTTCAAAATAATACACCGTCTCGTGAGATGCTGACAACTATGAGTACGGTGAGCGAGTGCTTGACTCAGAGATCTACGAAGAGTGGTGCCGAGATGAGTTGCCATGGTTCCCCTGTGAGCGGTGCTCGGTCGACGGGTTCCCATGCCGAAGCACGAGAGCCTTGCTGTGAGCCCTCTCATTATTGGGGTCACCAATGCGATCCTTGGCCGAGCGTCTCTGACTGAAAGCTCCACCATGAGACGTTACAGTAGCCTCCACTGCAGCCTTATTTTTCACCGTCTTGTCCAGCCTTGCAATCTGAGCCCTCATCGTTGCCATTTCGGCATCTCTCTCCTCGAAATGGTGAGTGAGTTGCTGGATGGTGAGTTGTTGTGAATCCGAACTCGGGGTGAGTTTAATGTGACCCAGAGGGAGGGAGACAGAGATGTGAGGAGTTGTTTTGGGGTCTCTGGAGGAGGATGGGTGGAGCGGGTCAGTGGGGTTTGGGTGAGTTGGCTCGCCACCCATTGTGAGTCAAGAGATTTGAGAGAGAAGAGAGGAAATAGGTGGATCTAGGGAGGAACACCAGAGATTCTCGGTTAATTCCCCAACAGAGTCGCTAATTGTGGTGTCCTGAATTCCTGGATGAACCTCTTGAACGCTTCCACTTTACTCGAGTGAGTAGCGAGTGAGGACCTAGGTGCACCTGCACACGTAACAACCACCATTAGCACCTAACCTGGCCGAAGAGTGGCTAGGGAAGGCACTCCGACGGTCAAATAAGAGATCGGAGAAGAAAGGCGTATTGAGAGAGTAGTTGTAGAGAGAAATTTGTAATCTGGCTCGAATGATGTCACCGAGCATCACAAGCCGGATCTGTCATGATTTGAATGCAAGCGTCTTTCAATATGGCTCCGCCACGTAGCGTAACCGCTTCGGGTACCGTCACGCTGACGTAGGGACAGTTGTTGCATGCATATGTGCCTTCCCAAATTTGTTACGAGCGTTAACTGCCTCGGGTGACGTCAGAAAGGACGTCACGATATCTCGGATCATCCTTCCGAGCCATCTCGGATATGATCCGTCTCAGATGACTCGTCCGGTTCATGGTTCATTCGGTCGAGACACCGGTTTGTCTCGGATGGCCCATCACGTATGCCTTCACTGCTAGGCTCAGGTACTGCGACTGGGCCTTGGACCTTTTGGGCTCGTGATCCGAGATCCTTTTAAATGGTTATTTTTCGGCCCACTATATGAACCCAATAAAATGAAAGGTTTACTCAAATTTTTATTCAAATTAGAGTAAAAATTTTGGTAAGGGCTGGAGATGCTCTTACACATGTAGATATGGTGAATTAAATTGGGTAAAGGTATCTGATCAAAAAAAAAAAAAAAGGATTAAAGGTACGTGGGTTAAATTTTTTTTTTTTTACCTGCACCTAGACTAACCCATTGAAATCATGTGTTCCACCCTTCCAACCC
This sequence comes from Vaccinium vitis-idaea, assembly GCA_963854785.1. Lineage (NCBI taxonomy): Eukaryota > Viridiplantae > Streptophyta > Magnoliopsida > Ericales > Ericaceae > Vaccinium > Vaccinium vitis-idaea. The sequence continues at coordinate 24,584,934 of OY978217.1, read as the reverse complement.
AACCAACTGATGGTAAGGATCCATGAGTTTCAATGTAGGCGAGTGCGGTTGGGATCAGTGTGGCGGATTTTTTAAATACGAGCGAAATGAGAGTGTGGATGACATATATAAAGGTAACGGTAGCTTTGAGTGGTGATTATAATGGCTCGGTAGTAGTGCTAGGGATGGAGAGAAGGGGACTGAAGCTAGAGTTTGTAGTGTATGTCTGTATGAAGGATATGGATGGCAATCTCGACCGAACCGATGGGTACCTAAACCATAACAAGTTTTTTTTCCTGAACCATAACCGAAATATTTCCCATGGGTGCGGGTATGGTATATATGGGATGTGGGATAACCGAACGGGTTCGGTTTTGTTCTGGTTTGAGCTAATAACCCAACTGGATAGGTGTAATTACAAAATTACCCTTCATATGTAGAAGTTTAGCCTGTGTATAACTTCAATGCATTGAATTTCTACTTAGATGTATATTAGTTTTGCATTAAAAATATCTAGATTCATATCTGCATACCTTTTTAATTGATGAATCTGTGGCATTTCCAATTTAACTGATTTTCATATTTGAATTTCATTCATAATTATTTTGTTTTTATTTTGTTTTCTAATTTAATGGGGAGTACCTGAACCGAACCGATCGCCGATTGGTTCAGTTATGATTTTAATTCTCCCTACCTGTTCGGGTTTCAGTTCGGTTCTAGGTACTCATCTAATTTCGGGTAATGGGTTAAGATATGGCAATACCCGAACCGACCCGACCCATTGCCATCCCTAATGAAGTAAGAGAAGAAAGCACTACGCACCATCTTAGCAAACACTAGGGATTTATTTTTGCAAAAAAATCACTTTCTATAGTTCGCGAAAAATGCTATAAAAATGTATATATATAGCATTCCGAAAAATGCTGTGATAGCCAATTTTATAGATGGGCCGGATCTTAGATAACATTTTTTATATTTATACCTAAGATAGCATTTTTACCTACTATTTATTTTATATTTTTTATAGCACTTTTTGCTCGCTATTTAATGTATAATTTTGATACCAAAAATGCCCACTATTTATGTTTCATCTTTCATAGTATTCTTTGCCTAATTTGTATGGATACTTTTTATAGTGCTTTTGTTACTTATAAAGCACTACAATCATTTTCCAATAATATAGATAGCATTCAAGCAAGCTCATGAAGGAGTCCTCTACACACATTTCCTCTTTGCAAACAATGCTCTGTCCTCTAAACCCTCTCCTCCTTTCTAGAGTTTTCTACTGCCGCCACTCCTTCCTCCCTTCTCCCCCCCCCCCCCCCCCCCTCCCTTAGGGTTTTCTACCCTATTACGGGGTGTGAGTGTGAGTGTGTGTGTGTGTGTGTGTGGGGGGGGGGGGGGGGGGGGGGGGGGGGTATCTCCACCCTTATGGATGTTTTCCCTTATTCTTTCCTAGATTTAGTAATTTCTTGCTTTCTTTCTCGTTTTCCAAATAACTGTCGCTCTCTTCTCCCCCACCGGTCCACCGTTCTCTGTCTTTTAAAGCCTACCTCATTTGCTTTCAAAGCCTACCTCATTTGCTTTCCTTTGTGCTGACCGAGTTTCCTGACGGGTCACCAGAGGTGCATCAAGACCTGTGGTTGCCAGAGGTGAGCTCAGCGGTGTAGGTGTCGGGATCTTGTCAGAGATGAAGCTTTGGCCTACGGATGGGATGCGTTAAAGCAACTCGCCTTCGACTCGGGGTGACTAGGTCGACTCGGTGCGTCTCAGTGTTGGTGACTCGGTTCTTTGGGTCATTGACTAGTTGTTGGCTTGTAATTTTGGCCTACGGATGGGATGTGTTAAAGCAACTCGCCTTCGACTCGGGGTGACTAGGTTGACTCGGTTCTTTGGGTCATTGACTAGTTGTTGGCTTGTAATTTTTTTTTTATCTTTTATGTTTAGTTTTGTTGGTTTTTCTCCCTTGCGGGCTTTTTTCATCCCTTTGATGATGTTTTGGTTGTGGTAGTTATTGTTGGAGTGACAATGAGTTGCCGGTGCTCTGCTGTTTTGTTTGAGGTCCTAAATTTGGTTCTTGTTTAGGCCTCCTTGAGGCTTCGTTCTCCTCTTCAGAGAAACGGTGGCCCGTTCGGATGTATCATCTCTTTTATCAATGAAACTTTTATCATTTGACAAAAAAACAAAAAAAAAGCAAGCTCATGCACGCTAATGCTACACATTCCTTGGCAATATATTCACAATATTGCATACAACATCAACAAGATATAATTTCTTTGAACATCAAAGTGATTAACATTCCATAGCAGAAAAATCAGTTTTCTACACACCTTTCAAAAAAATCTATTTATCTCCAAAGTAGAGTATAAGCCTAGAAACCAAAATATCCACAAAAAAAAAAAAGGTTTAGTAGAAGTTTTTCAAAAACTCTATCTATCCTCAACACCCAAGTATCATCAAAAAGGTTTGGTGTTGTATTTCAATTACACACCAACTGTAACGCCCCTAATTTTGGGAACGTTAACTTTATTACAATAACAATAAACAAAGTCTTACAACAGTATTCTATAAAGAAAATTACATAAATCTCCTTGCCGATACATTTATTCACTATCATGTAAGCTAGGGTACCTCTAAGTTTCCGCACAGTTGTAAGTCCTGGCGGTGTCCGGTCCAGCTCCATATGCCTCCAAGCTATAGAATTCCTCTTGTTCATCTTAATAGCCTAGCATAATGCGTCAGAGTCACGGAACAACATCGTGGTATTATGCCAGGGTCACACAAGTGCAACACCGTGAGCGAAAATGCTTAGTAGAAACCACCAACCCAAATTCTTATACTAACAGTTTTAGAAGATTCCAACATAAATAAGAAGTAAAAGCTTAACAGTAAATATGAAACACATGATGGGATGCTTATATCAATGCAAACATGTGTATTGCACGTATATGTTTGAGCACTGTTTTCGTCCTTCAAACCACAGTCCAGTCACTCCACTAGAAAGTACGTATGGTATTGCTTTCACCATCCAGGCCCGCAGTCCATCACTCAAAAGTACTGGTCCATTTACGTCTCTTTCAACTGACAATCACCAAACTTTTCGAACACACCCACACATGGTCCCGATTGGCTTGACATCACGGCGCACACTAACGTGATACAAGGTCCGTTCACTATGTGTTGTACATGCTTAGCCCTAACCACCATGTTCTCTCCTCAAAGATAGGGCAGCGCTCAAATGGCACTATCGTAATCCATTCAATTCCCTACTCATTCATTCCTCATTCAAATTCTCCTTTGGCATCACATCATTTTTCAAAAACTTGTCGTATTGATTCTCGTAAAAACTTGTCTTGTGATTATGTAACTTTTCTCGTAAAACTTGTCTCGTGATAATGCAACTTCTCTCGTAGAATGTGTCACATAAAATCATGATTTCTCCGCCGCAATCTTTTGAAAACTAGTCCAAGGTTTGTAGAAAACAATACTTTAAAGGTAACGTAGTCACATTTAAGTACATAAATTCGAAGTCTCGTTTCTCGTGATTACTTTGTAAAACAATATGATTTATAGATACGATTAATCAACGTTACATTTATAAGTTCAAATACCAACTTGGTCATTACAACGACTACATAATATTGAAAATGAGTATTTAGGATCTACCAATTAATTTTGCAGAAATCAATCAACTTATTACGGACGTGAAAAATATACGTAGTAAACCGAACATTATAACGACTACGTAAAAATATTATATTTGGAAACATGGTCGGAGTATCTATCTCGATTCCGGTGGTTAGTTGGAATACGCACAAGCTAACAGGGTTTCCTTAGACAACGTACCGACTACCTCCTCCGTGAGAAAAAGAATTACTTCTTTTTCTAAAAACACAATGCTACCAACTTCACTACTACTTTTTGGATCACAAGGTGGTTTTGGTAGTGTAGGGTGGTGGCTTACCTTGAATCTACGAAGAACAACTTGAGTTTCAAGTGAGACTTCAACGCAAAACCAAGAACAAGAAGGTTTTTCTCTCTCTAAACTCACTAAAACTCAAACACAAGAATACTATAAGGGTGGTGAGTGAAGGTGTGAGAAATTAATGAGAGAAGTGAGGAGTGCTATTTATAGGCAACAAGGGCTCTCTCTCTCTCTCTCACCCATAAATGCCTAGATTTGTGGAATTTAGGAAGTACCAAGGATCCCTAGGCCAATCATGGAGAATCATTAGGCTTAGGTACCTTAGAAATCTTAGGGTTTTAATGAAAAAATCCTAGAAAATCATTAGGATTAGAGTTGGACTAGATTTATGGGATTTTTGTGTACAAAACTCATGCACATGCATGCAAATATATGGTGTTAACTTGGTGAACAAGTTGGCCAAGGAAACTACCAACCAACTTCTCTCCCTCTCCCCCATCTGGTTTCTCTCTCTCTCTCTCTCTCTCTCTCTCTCTCTCTCTCTCTCTCTCTCTCTCTCCCCCCCCCCCATAAATGAGGACCATGATAACCCTAGATTTGGTGTACTTTCGATGGAAGAAAATAGAGTTAGGAGTACTAAAAATTAGATGAAATAGTGTACGGTTTTAATGGGGAGATTATGCAAGTACCAATATAAGACTATATGTATAGTAGGATAGATATGCTAGTACATATACATATATTCTAGTACATGCATGCCAATAAATAGGCTATTTAATTTAATTTTATTCCAAAAGACACAATTAAAATAAAAGAAAAATCCAATTAATAAACTAATTTTTATTTTTATTAAAATTAAGGTTATTACACCAACCCTTAGTCAACTATTAAAACTTTTGAATACAACAATTGGTGTACACCAAATGCACAGTGATTTTGTTGGACCTACCTTGCATGGAGTCCCACACAAATGATTGGAGCCATTCAATTTATTTAAAATATTTTTTTCAATTTGTTTGATCAGTCGGATATCAGTTAAGGCTGATCAAGTCATTCAATATTTGGTCCTACGAATTTAGAGACAAAATTTTGAACGAGTTAATCATGCCCTTACCGATACTCTCTTGAGCTGATTTTTTTCAACAGCCATTAGGAACATCTTTTAAAGAAATTGAATGGCTCTGATCATTTGCATGAGATTCCGATGTGGGTCCCATACAATTGTACATTTGACATACACCAATGTACCATACATAGGGTTTTTTTTATAGTTAAATAAGCATTTCAATAGTTGTAAAGTTGATATTCTATGGACTTAATGATTGGTGTAACTGAAATATAGGACCAAAACCTCAGTAGTTCAAAAATTATTTCCCAAATTTGGAGGGGGCATCTGTACATATGCGAAATCTCGAGGGTGTCAGTAATTTTACCCAAAAAGAAATAAGAAAAAGTTAAACTAAATTACCGTTAAAGATATTTGTTACACGGAAAATTGGAAAAACATCAATATGAGCCTTATGTGAACCTTTTTTTTTTTCTTTGCAGTTTCATGTAGTGAACAGATACAATGCTGTATAAATATACTAGCAATGAGTCCGTTCAATGCACGGAAACCAAAGCAAACCAAATCGAGCCTTATGCCCCAATCAATTGGGGTTGGCTACATGAATCCTTTTTCTCCATTGAGCTCTGTCAAGTGCTGCTTCATCGCTTAAACCTAGTATACTCAAATCCTTGCGTACTACCGCATCTAATGTCAATTTGGGTCTTCCCCTCCCCTTGTGCATTTCTACCCAAAGCTATCCTAGCCACTCTCTTAACTACTGCATCTGCTGGTCTACGGTAGACATGCCCAGACCACCTTAGCCTATTTTCCCTTAACTTCTCCTCTATAGGTGCTACACCTACAATTTCGCAAACTGTTTCATTTCTAATTCTATCTCGTCTAGTCTTACCACACATCCACCTCAACATTCTCATTTCTGCTACACTTATCTTGTTCACCTACTTTTTCTTAATAGGCCAGCATTCTGTCCCGTAAAGAATCGCTGGTCTTATGGCAGTTCTATAAAATTTTCCTTTCAATTTTGTGGGTACCCTCTTGTCACACAGTACACCAGTAGCGCTTCTCCACTTGAGCCAACCCACTTGGATCCTATGAGTCACATCATCTGCAATCTCTCCATCTTGACTAATAATAGAGCCTAAATACTTAAAATAGTCACTCTTTGGTATCTCCTGATCCTGGATCATCACTCTTTCCTCATACGCACTTCTGGTATCACTAAACTTGCAGACCATATACTCAGTTTTACTTGTACTTATCCGAAAGCCCTTAACACCACTAGCCGTTTCATCTACAAGGACAATATCATCTGCAAACAACATACACCATGGGATATCCTCCTGAATCTGCCTAGTCAATTCATCCATAACTAATGCGAAAAGGTACGACCTCAAGGTTGACCCTTGGTGCAATCCTACTGTGATGGGAAATTCACTCGTTTCCCCTGCTGGTGATCTAATGGCAGTGACGGCACCTTCATACATGTCTCTGACCACATCAATATAGCCTCTGGTCACTCCCTTTCTCTCCAAAACCCACCATATAATGTCTCTAGGCACCCTATCATAAGCCTTTTTCAGGTCTATGAAAATCATATGGAGATCCTTCTTCGTTGACCTGTGTCTTTCTACCAATCTCCTTAGTAGGTAAATAGCTTCCATAGTCGATCTCCTAGGCATGAACCCAAACTGTTTCTCCGACACCATAGTCACCATCCTCAATCGATGCTCAATAAATCTTTCCCACAACTTCATTGTATGACTCCAACCTAAAAAATGTTGACATGATACATTATTTGAGAACAATGCATAAGAAAATAAGGGTCAAAAACGAAAAAGATATTATCAACGAAAAACACCAATACATGACCTTTATAAATTGTCACTCCCTAATTTGTATGCAAACAAAATCTTAAAGGAACAGATAAAAGAAAGTAAAATGAAAATTCAATGAACACGTTCCAGAACAATGGATAATTTGTTCCCAATGCCACTGGATACTTTCCCACTCCCCTCTCTCCCCCACATTCTCTCTCAGAGGCTCCACGTCCCTCCCTCTCAGGCTCCCATCGTCCCATATACCCCCTCTTTTCTCTCAATTTTCGAAGGTTAAAAAAAAAAATCTAGGAAATTAGGATTGGGGATTTGGAGACTTTTGAGGGCCCAACTACATTGCTATAGGATATAGATATATAGATAGATAGATTATTAGTTCAGTAGTAAACCTCTTCTTCATTAATCCATTGGTGTTAAGGTTCCAAACTCATCAGTAGAATTTAGGGCGGTTTATCGTTTTTGCTGATAGTGTTAAACGGACTAAAAGTGTTAAAAATAGTTGATGTATGTGAGGAGCCCGTAGTGAGCCAAGTCACAATCTCGATAGTGACCTCAATTGTGGGTCCTCTGAAATTTTCATTTGGGATCGGAACCGTTCATTTTTTTCAAGAATGTTGAGTACATTATGGGTGTAAAAAATTATGATTATCAAGGATTCGTAGACACACAATTCAGACAAATTTGTCTAACATTGTATTCTTCAAATGATATTGGCTATCGATTTAAATGGCATCCAAACATATGCTTACCAATATCGAATTAATTTGATTTTTTACATGAATGATCTACTCAACATTTCTGGCAAATTGTACAGTTCCGATCCCAAATACAGATTATAGAGAGTCCAATAGTTGAGGTTACTACGGAGATGTAGTGACTTGGGTGACTTGGGTCACTACGGGTACCCCAAATCCGAGGAGGAACGATCTATCTTGAAATTTGTGTTTTAACACTTTTAGCAAGAACGGAAACTCAACTTTAGTACAAAATTTTGGATAGGTCAACTAAGCATAACAAAGAAGAAGCAGGCAATAAGACTGGAACTCCTAAACAGAACGTGGGGAGGTGTTGTGCAAACACCTACTGTGCAGTGTGCTGCACAACAAAACTGCAACGTTTTGGACTTATTTTGGTTCCTCCCAACTTCTCTTCAAGGCTTTGGTTGGGACGATATTTCCCCATTTTTCCCATGCGCCAAAAACGATGACTCCTTTATTTCTCGTGCCAAAAATTTCAATTGGCTATTTTTTTTTAAGGAGATGGCATTTGAGCGATCAATCCACGTCCCATGGAGGCTGAGTCATTGTTCCATGCTGATGTGTTTTTTTTTGAAGCTTTGGTCAATTGTGGTTCGAGTAAGTGTGGTTGAAGTTTGTTCAAAACCACACTCGCAATATTGACTTGAATGTGCAAGGATTTAACATTAGACATTATTTTTTGGAATACATTTGGGTACCCACCACTGCGTTTGGTATTTGTTTTGGATGTTTGGATCCAAAGTTGTTTTGGTTGCCTAGTTTTTTCTCTAATTTTGAACTTCTTGCTCTGTAGAGAATTATCTGAGCTTAATATGGATTGTTGAGTTCTTACGTGAAGGATTCGTTTAGATTTATGTTTGTGTTGTGTATTTATGATTAATTTTATACATCTTCAGTTTGATATTACACTTATGTACATCTTCAGTTTGATATTACACTTAAAAAGTTATGGACCTATGGGCAGTATCATTAAGGACATTAGGAGCTAAGCCAACACAAATCAGTATAAGGACATTAAGAGCTAAGCCAACACAAATCTTAATCTTTCCCACTGAATTTGGGAAAAGAGGAAGAATTCTATCGGTGGAGCTTTTATGGTACTAGATTTTGATTGATGAATAAAACAATAGCAAAAAAAGTGCAAACAGAGAAGTTTTTAGCGCCAGGAAACAAATGGGGAAAATAGGGTCCCAAACAAAGCTTTTGAAGAGAAGTTGGGAGGACCCACAAAAAGTGCAAAACGGTGTAGTTTTGTTGTGCAGCACACTGCACAACACCCCCCTCCCCCCAATATCCCTCATAGACCACATAAAAAGTGAATTGTTTTCCTACCCCTAAGCTATAATAGATCACATTGTTGCTAAGCTAAGAAGCACTGATACGCTGTTGGGGGTAGCGTACTGGTATCTCGGACGTCCGGAACACCAATACGCCTCCGACACGTGTCTGACATGCTGTTGACCATGTCCGATTAAAATTCTATTTTTTTCCCTCTCAAGACACGCAGGGACACGTTTGGTACACCTCTTAAAAGAAGAAGAAGAAGAAGAAGAAGAAGAAGAGAGAGAGAGAGAGAGAGAGAGAGAGAGAGAGAGAGAGAGAGAGAGAGAGAGAGAGAGAGAGAGAGAGAGAGAGAGAGGACTGCTGCGGCGTTGATTGCATGGCTGGTGAGGTCTGACGAAGAAGACGGAGAAAAGGAGAGAGATATCTGACGGTGAAGAGGAGAGAGAGAAATCTGACGGAGAAGAAGAGATAGATCTGACGAGAGAGAGAGAGAGAGAGAGAGTTGCTGCTACGTACTGTGTATGGCTGTTGTTGATGACGAAGAAGGGGAGAAGTCAGATCTGTTTTTAGGTTTTCACTCTTTATAAGGGCTTGGGCTTTTTTTTTTTTATTTCTTGGGCCACTCATATGGGCGTTCAATGTGCAATACCTCTAGTGTTTAGTCTTGGGCCAAAACTATTACAACATTTATTTATTCATGGGCCATCAAAACCTGAAATAATATATTATAAATAATAAAATAATAAATAATAATATATTATAAATAATAAAATAATAAAAAATAATATTTTATTAACGTATTCCCAACGTATCGTATCCTAATTTTTGTGAGAAATGACGTATCCGCGTGTCCGTGTCGTGTCGTGTCCGTATCGCGTATCCGTATCAGTGCTTCTTAGTTGCTAAGTATTAATTTATTTAGTTTTTATTTATTCTAGGCCTAAAAGTGAGATTCCTAAGCAGCAGACTGGTCGGCCTGTTCCACGAGGTTGGTGTTGTCCCTTCGGGGGCAGCATGGATGTTGGCCGATCATGGCCGTCCGTGGTTGGCCATGGACGGCTCAGATCACATCTTGTCCAAATAAATCTGAATCGTCCATTGTCCAACAGATCTAAGTCGTTTATGACCGACCATGATGGCTGTGATCGGCCCAATATCCATGCTCGGCCCAATATCCATGTTGTTCCCGAAGGAACAACACTTTCCCCGTTCGGCCTGTTCCGAGGCTAGCCCAGACTAAAGGGCTATATGTTTGTGAATGACTTTTCCGATACTTCCACAACAACAGCATTCATAAATCTATCATATCTTCTGATTCATTGAAGGAATACTGTCCACCGAAAAACGACATAAAGCGATCAATTTCCACTCTACATAATTTCAATCACCCCGAACAAAAATACTAGAGACACACACTCAAACCACACATCCAACAACACAACACACTCAAAATAGTAGTATTTTCCTAAAATAATATCAAGAAACAAAGGTCAAGTCTTTTTCAAAGTTTTAAGTCACTGTCAAAGACCAGAAAATTACAAATCTTTCCTTCACCTAATAATCAATTGTTATAATAGCACATCTAGTATTATTCTCTTTACTTAGCACATCCAGTTTTATTTCTTTTTATTTCAATTTCCTTTATTTCTTTTTCCTCTCTACCCGCAATTTGGTATCAGAGCCTTACGATCATAGTTAGTTTGAAAATTTAATTTAGTTAGTTTTATGCAGAAAAATTGTAAATGTTTAGTTAGTGAAGCTAGTATAAAAGAAATTTTGGATAGGTTACAAGGAATAGAATCCAAGTAGGAAAAAGTTGTCAATAAGAAAGATAATTTAGACTATTTAAAAGAACTAAATTCGGATATATTAAAAAGAATAGTTAGGTTAGAAGAAAATAATCATCAAATTTTAGAGTATTTAAAAAAGATAGATATTAAACCCTCAGGAGAAGATAAGCATACATTAGAAATATTTTTAGAAACTCAGAAAATTTCTATTAAGCTTTTAGAAGATATTAAGTGCATAGTACTTGGATGACAACAACAGATAAAGATTATATAGTAGCATTGTCAAAAACTGCAATATTGCAAGAACCTCCCGAAGGATTAACAACCCATATAGCCATGTCACATTCTGACCAGGTTATTATTAAACAAAATAATACTATTTTAGAGTTGCTAATTAATAACAACAAATAGAAAGTTAGAAATTTTAACAGAGCAATTAGTAGATATAGAAAAGCGATTGTCAATCCTAGAAAGAGCTAAACTGCCAGAATCTCAAGATATCTCTAAATTAATTGAAAGAGTAGACATTCTTAGCCTAAAAGATAGACCAACGAAAAAGAAAGCTATAAGTAACAAATTTTATTAAAATGGCAAGCACAAGTAAAAGTAGTGATAAAATTAGTGGAAATATCTTACATCAGATATTAGGCAAAAAGCCAGATAATAATCAGATAAGTTTAGAAACTATTATAGATGTAGATAGCCAGATAGAAGCCTTTAGAAATAATAAGTTAGAACTTATAAAGCCAGAAATATTATACGGAAGAAATCATATTCTTAGTAGTACACAAGTATATAGACATTATAGGGAAGAATCTATATGTGTAGTGAATGAAACAGATAAAGTCTTGTTAGATTTGATAAGTAAAGAATCTTACAAAAAGATACTTAAAAAGAGATTATGCAGAATGCACTTAGGCTTAATAGTTATAAGAATAAAAGGATTAGCTAGAAAAGGAAAAGGAACAAAAGTTTTGGTATGCATAATAGATACAAGACATACAGATAACGGTCAATATTAGGAAAGAAGAGTCAAGATCCACAATCAACGATTCATCACCTTAATATACTGCTTCAATATTTCAATCTCATTCCTTATTCTTAGGATCTGTATAATTGATACCTTCCTTTTTCAGCTTGTATATTTTGTATAAATACATGTTCATAGCATCAATGAAATTATCTCTTTACCATTTTATTCTCAAATCTGTGTTAACTTCTTATGGTATCAGAGCTTTCATTAACTCCCACAAGTCCTCCAAAAAAAAAAAAAAAAGATCTTAGACCTGTCTTCTTTCTCTTTGAAATCCTTTTCTCACCATGGCAGAAAAGAATACATTCATTCAGTCAACTGTGGCTTCCTCTTCTAGCCAAACCAATCTCATAGTCTTCAACACAACACAATTGCCTGTCAAGTTAACTCCAGAGAACTATCCTTCATGGAAGGCTCAGTTCGATTCGCTGCTCTTTGGCTACGACCTGCTTGGTTATATCGACGGATCAAACCCTGTCCACCCAAGGAGTTGACAGTTGATGGAAAACAAACTCCCAACCCGGAATTCACTCTATGGCAGAGGCAAGACAAGTTGATTTTCCATGGTATTCTCTCATCTCTCTCTGATCAAGTAATACCAATGGTCAGTTCATCAAAAACTGCTTGTAGACACCCCGATTTTCCCCCGAGAAACTTATCAAGCAACCCCGATGATGAAAATGCCTGATAAGAGCATGCGAGGCTTGATTGTGAACTTGGAAACCCCCTTAAAACCTCTTCAAAATAAACCCAAGCCTACATCACCTTCTATTACATTCAAAACCCTCTTTTTTGATATATAATATGTCCCAATCTGTTTTGAAATGAGGGAGATATGCACGTTTTACCAAAACAACTTATTTTCTGACCTTATGAGAGTAAAATGGTCATATATTTTGATGTACAAATCATATTCGGTTCAAACCACTTGGGTTAGAGAGGAGACTTGACAACCTTTCCAACTCTTCAAACCATGTGCAAAACGGAGTTTGGTAGTACCCGGAATGGCCCCGCAAAGTTTGGAATTTTGTGTTGTCTCCAAGTCCAGGCGCCTGGATTGGATGATTCCAAGCGCCCACATTGAATCCAGGCACCTGGATTAGATCAATATAGGCGCCTGGACTCTCTCCAGACACTTGCATCCCAAGGTGAATTGAGTGGGGAGGTGCGTCTCGGAGGATTTTTTGGGGATTTTCCTGTAGAAATCCGTTAGAGATAGTGGGAGAGAGATGATGACCTATGGTGCCCCCCTAAACCTCACCCCTAAGAGGTCCAAGTGGCCCCTTTTGAATCTTTCTTTGCCTATTTAAACACCCCTTCTCCTCCATTTGAGAGAGGATCAGCTCTCCCACATTCCTTTATTGTTACTCTACTGAAATTCCATCAGAAGTTCCATCCTCTACCAATCCCTCTCAATCCCATTCATTTTCAACCCCAAAAACCACCTTCTTGCCCCATTAACCCATCATCCATTCACTCCCATCAACCAAACTCCATCAAAGCACTCATAAACTGCCCTTTGTTGCTCTGTAAACTAAAAAATTAGCAGCTACACTTCCATAAAACCCACTCAAAAACCCATTTCAAGTTCATTGATCAAGCCAAAAAGGTAGATTTTTCTACGAAAGTGCTCAAATAGGCCCAGGGGGGGACTCAACCAGGTTCTTACTAGTCTCCTATACTAGTGGAGAACTTGGGAGAGGTTCAAAACTCATAAGAGAAGAAAACCATTTTGTGCATCAGCATCTAATCCAGGCGCCCGGATCTGCTCAATGCAGGCGCCTGGATTCCCTTCTCCCTTCTCCCTTGTCATATTTTCTGCTTTACTTGCATTTTAATCACCCATGAAGTCATTTAGCATCATTTTGAACAAGTATGAATGAGCATAGAATATTACACCTGGTGTTTATTGTGGCAAATGGGGTTTTAAGTTTGCTGTTTGGTAGGCCATCTAGGCGCCTGGATTTGCCTAATCCAGGTGTTTAGTATGCAATCCAGGTGTGCATGGCGTAGTGTTTGAATGTCCATCTTGAGATCTTTCTGTGTTAATTAGTCGTATTTTCTTGCATTTCATTGAAAGAAATCTCATTTTCATGCATTCATGACATTCACAAAAGCATCCATACTCATTTCATTAATCTTGTTAATATATCTTTGTGCTCTAACATGAATATGTGTTCAAATGGTGTTTTCAAAATCCCTTAAACATTTATTAGAGACCGGTGGTCACATCGGGCGTGAGGAGTGCTTTAAATTCCTTCCACTCTCGTAACCTAGCTCCCGGACCCGAGAAATCTCATTGTTTTTGCGAGGCCAGTAAAATATTTTCCATTCAAAGGGCAAAAGAGTCATTTTTCAAATGGTTTCTCGGGTATGGTCCATAAACCCGGGTGGCGACTCCGTTCAATCAATCAAATCATTTTCCAAACCGCAATCGATTTTGTGGACATTTTCCCGCGGGGTGTTCACACTGCTGCTGAGGCGTGGAATCGTCTTACAAAATACTATGCTAATTCGTCTTCCTCTCGGGTTATGGGGCTAACCGATCAACTTTCTCAAGAACGAGGAACTAGATCTATTGTTGAATATCTCGGTTGCATTCGCGGCATCGCCGATCAACTTGCCATCATTGGCGCACCAGTATCCAACTCCAACCTTATTCTTCATTCTTTGAATGGAGTTGGCTCAGAGTTTGATAAACTCGCTGCTGCAATTAGAGCGCGAGACACTGTCATAGGCTTTGAGGAGCTTCATGATAAGCTTGTGGAATATGAATCCTTCCTCAAGCGTAAAGAAAGAAACCCTACTGTTATCACTGCTAATGCTGCTCGTTTCAATCAGCAGCGGCCAGGAAATCAAACTCAAAGGAAAAACTCTCAAAATCCCACAAACCCTGGCAACCAGCGCAACCAAGGTGGTCAACGCTACGACAACACCAATAATAATCAGGGAAACAACTTCAACAAGGGTTTGCAGTGATCTGTCAATACTGCGATAGTACAGGCCACAATGCTCGGTAGTGCTACTCCTTGAAACGAAAACTTGGACTGTCCGTGCTGCCTAGAGCCAATCACACAACCATGGGTGGTGGTGGTCGTGACTCAAGCTCTAACTGGCTTCTCGACACTGGTGCTTCTCACCATGTCACCGCTAATTTGAACAACCTCTCGATTCAGCAGAGCTATGAAGGACCCGACGATATTGTGATTGGTGATGGTACAAGTTTTCCTATCACACACACTGGCACATCAACTCTTACTACTCCAACTAATTCCTTTTCCTTATCCAATGTTCTATGTGTTCCATCCATGAAACAAAATTTAATTTCAGTATCTCAATTTTGCAAAACAAACAATGCCTCTGTTGAGTTTTACCCTTCTTCTTTTTGTGTTAAGGATCTAGCTACGGGGGAACCTCTCGCTCAAGGTCAGAGCAAGAATGATGTGTACGAGTGGTCAAACACAAGGGAGATCCACCCCAGGCCAAAGCAAGCGTGTTACAGTGTCATAGCTTCTCTTGATCATTGGCATGATCGCATTGGCCACCCATCACCCAAAGTTCTTCGTCAAATTGTGTCCTCTAATAAACTCCCCATGCACTCGAGTCAGAATGTCACAAATAAATTGTTTTGTGACTCTTGTCGTTGCAATAAAAGTCACAAACTACCTTTTGGTGTGTCAAGTTTAACAAGTCGATGTCCTTTAGATCTATTGTATACGGAAGTTTGGGGTCCATCCCCTATTCGCTCAATAGATGGCTATTCTTACTATGTCATTTTTTTCGATCACTACACTAAATATTCATGGTTATTTCCAATGGAATATAAATATGATGTCCTCTCTTTATTTCCAAAGTTAAAGCAATGGTTGAAAATTTCTTCAAAACTTCCATAAATACCATTTATTCCAATGGTGGCAAAGAATACCGAGGTTTAAAAACTATGTTTGAAAACTCTGGGATTCAACATTTGATCTCTCCCCCATACACACCACAGCATGTAGCCTCCGCTGAGCGTCGTCATCGCCACATTGTTGAGACCGGTCTTACACTTTTACACCGGGCATCACTCCCTCTCTCTCTCTGGTCCTATGCTTTCACTGCTACAGTTTATCTCATTAATCGACTTCAACGTCGATACTGGAAGATAAATCTCCATTTGAATGCATATTTCATAATTTACCAAATTATTCCAAATTGAGAGTTTTTGGGTGTCTTTGTTAGCCTTGGCTTCGGCCCTACAACAATCACAAGCTCGAACAACGGTCAAAGCCCCGTCTTTTTTTGGGTTACTCAAATGTTCACAACTCTTATATTTGTTTTGAACCCATACATCACAAAACCTATTTCTCCCGGCATGTTCACTTTATTGAAAATCATTTTCCATCTTTGACTCCCCAAAATGAGCATGACAAAGTGAATGATTTTACTCTTTCCAAATGGGCAGCGCTCTCCCCTTCCCTTACATCACTTACTTCTGACACCCCATCCCAAAGTGTGTCCTCAAATTTAAACCCACCCACCTCATTTTCCGAGTTACCAGCCATCCTCCCAATTCATCCTCCAACACCACCTCAGCATGCCAATGGTATTTCATCCCCTACCCCACCTTCGACCATGTCCCATCTCCCCTCCCAGTCGCCTTCTGACACTGTACACGCTAGCGACTCTCCATTGGCTACGGATCTCAACTCGGACTCTTCTCCCATCGACACATCTCTTGCTCCCCCTCCGGGTAATAGTGCTTTCAGATCTGATCCTTCTCCATCTCGTTCCTCCCTCCCCCCTCCCACAGGCGTCGACCCTCCCAATATCCATCCCATGACCACACGCTCCAAAAACAATATTTCCAAACCTTCCACCAAATTCTCCTATGTTGTGTCTAAACATCCCCTTCCTCACACCCTTGAACCTACCTTAGTCTCTCAGGCCCTCGCCAATCCCAAATGGAAAGTTGCCATGTGTGAAGAGCTCAATGCTCTCACCCGCAATGGAACCTGGGAACTTGTTCCCCGCCAATCCATTCAGAATGTCGTTGGGTGCAAGTGGGTCTTTCGAGTTAAGCGGCGACCTGATGGTAGTATTGATCGCTATAAAGCCTGGCTGGTTGCAAAGGGATTCAATGAATGTCCTGTTATTGACTATCATGAGACTTTTAGCCCTGTTATCAAGCCTACTACTATCCGTATTGTTCTCACTCTTGCTCTTTCTCATGGCTGGTCAATTCATCAGTTGGATGTAAACAATGCCTTTCTTCATGGGCATTTATCGGAGGAGGTGTTTATGTCTCAACCCCCAGGCTTCGTCTACATATCTCGGCCTAATCATGTTTGTCGACTTCACCGTTCTCTTTACGGTCTCAAGCAAGCGCCTCACGCTTGGTTTCAAGAATTGAAGAACTTTATCATCTCTCTTGGTTTTTCCAACTCCAAGAGCGACACCTCTCTGTTTATCTACTCTACTGACAATATCACTGTGTTTCTCCTTGTTTATGTCGATGATTTATTAATTACAGGGAACTCTCCAACCTTTATCCGTAACATTATTGGATCGCTCTCCGACTAATTCTCCATCAAGGATCTTGGTTCCCTTCACTATTTTTTGGGAGTTGAAGTCATTCCCACCAGCAATGGCTTATTTCTATCACAGTATACCTACATCTGTGATCTTCTCACCCGTTTCCACATGGAAGGCATGAAGGCGTCCGTGACACCACTCAGCTCCTCTACCTGTTTACTTATTTCGGATGGTACCCCTCTTGCCGATGCCACCAGTTATCGCAGCTTGATTGGTGGTATACACTGTTAACAAGCTAGCTCAGTTCATGCATGCCCCTACACAAACACACTAGACTGCTGCCAAACGTCTTCTCCGCTACCTGAAGCACACAATCTCCTACGGGTTGTTTCTTCGACGCTCCCAATCACTCTGTCTCACAGCCTACTCCGGCGCCGATTGGGTGGGTAATCGTGATGACTGCACTTCCATCTCTGCTTATGTCATTTTCCTGGGTCTAACCCTATTTCGTGGTGCTCCAAAAACTAGAGAACAGTAGCCCGATCTTCCACTGAAGCCGAATATCGCTCTGTCGCCTCCACCGCTGCTGAGCTTGCTTGGATCACCAATCTTCTTGGTGAACTTGGTGTTTATTCCCCTCAGCCTCCACGGCTCCTATGTGACAATCTTGGTGCTACATACTTGTGCGCCAATCCCGTTTTTCACTCCAGGATGAAGCACATTGCCTTTGACTACCATTTTGTGCGTGATAAAGTCTCCACTGGCTCTCTTACTGTTGCTCATGTCTCCACTCACGCCCAACTTGCTGATATTCTTACGAAGCCTTTGGCCAAGTCCCGCTTCACGCTTCTACGTTCCAAGATCGGTGTTTCCGATGGAAGCACGATCTTGCGGGGGCATATTAGGAAAGAAGAGTCAAGATCCACAATCAACGATTCATGACCCACAATCAACGATTCATCACCTTAATATACTGCCTCAATGTCCTTATTCTTAGGATCTGTATAATTGATACCTTCCTTTTTCAGCTTGTATATTTTGTATAAATACATGTTCATAACATCAATGAAATTATCTCTTTACCATTTTATTCTCAAATCTGTGTTAACCTCTTAAGCAATAATAGGAAGTATGGAAATAGATATGAATCAAAGTAAAGCAGTAGTCTATTGTGTACCAGATTTTCTTATAGATACAGAAAACTTTCATAAGCATATCAAAATAGGTATTAAAACCAAAGGCTATAATATGGTTAGACAAAATAATTTATTAGTATGTATAGGTTTTCTAGGAAAACTTAGTAACACTAGTAATACCCAATTCAAGTTAAAAGTAGATCAAGAAGTAGAAATATTAGGGAGTAAAGGTATTCAGACCATACAAGCAAAAACATATGACCTAGAAGACTTAGCAGGATTAGAATGGGAAGTAGATTTTCTTGACAAACCTAGTTTTGTACCAAGAGAAAATAAGATTTATATTAGACAAGATGGAAAAGCTAGTCTTAAATTTAGCAATTATAGATATCAAGATTTAGGAAATGGAGATAGTGAGACAGAAGAAATTCATAATAATATGGCAGTAGAAATAAATGATACCCTGAATCTTATAATAGAGAAATTCAATTGGAAAGACAGTGATATAGAGAGATTAAATTTTATTCTAGAAACAAAAGAACCAATAACAGATTTTACTTATGCAGATTATTAATTATTAGAGGGATATTGGGATAGTAAATATCAAATAGAAGAACCAGAATTATCCATAGAAGAACATTGTCTCAAACTAAATAGTTTATTTAGGAGAGAAAGAAGACTTGAATATATGTTTGGAGATACCCCTTTAATAGAATTATTTTTAAAATCAGATCCTAGAAGCCCTTATTATGTAGCACCTGAAACCATAAATATGGCAGAAGAAGCCAATAGTAGTGGTAGTAATGCTACACCAGTTAGCACTTACACATTTCAACCAGAACCAAATAGAAGTGTAGAATATCCATATGGAGCATATCCAATGAACAAAAGTACTATAGAACCTAAGAAAATAGGAGAAGAATATAAACAAATAATAGAAAGAACTTATGATAAAAGAATACAACCAGATAAAAATATAATATTATTACCTCTAGCTAAATCAGGTTTAATGTTAATAATAGCAAATTTTGATCCACAATAGTGGAAATAAATAGTGGATTTATGGGAACAGTCAGCAGTAAGAACGGTAAAAGAGATTTCAATAGACTATACCAATGAAGATATGTGGTCATATATGGAAACCTTCTTAGGAGAAACCGCCGAGAATCTTTATGAAGCCTGGAAAAGAGATTATCCTAGAGAATTAGCGGACAAAATTAATTTAGGATCAAACCCTTATAATTTTACCAGTCTAATAAAAGAAATAATTATAGAAGTAGATCCACATAGGAGTTCTACATGGTATCAAGATGTAGCAATGGGTCAGTTAGAACAATTACAAATTAAAAAATGGAAGTACATTGTACCTTTCGTAACAAGTTATGTAAACTTAGATAGTAGAATAGGAAGAGGATTTGATTATAAAATATTAAACAAATTACCTAGAAAGTTATCAGGAGCTTTAGGCGTAGAAATTAGAGATAAGTTTAACAGAGAGTATCCAGGAATGACATGACTAGTAACTAGAGTACAATTTATATTCCAAGTATTAAGAGAAAAACGTACAACTAGACAGATCCAACAATTAATAAAGAAAATAGATAGAGGAGTTTGCTCTATAATATACACAGCCCCTCAGTATGGATTTGAAGAAAAGAAAAAAATATAAAAGAAGAGATATAATAATAAAACGTTTAAGAAATATAAGAAACCATATAAAGAATATAAAAATAAATATAAATTTAGAAAATCAAAATTTAATAAACAAAACAAGTAAGATAGGCAGAAAAATTTTAAACCAAAAAAATATGTTAAGAAAAGATGGAGTGGGTAAAACCTGGTTACCCTATTAATGGGCATAGCACGTGCCTATGGCAGTCACCACGAGTGGGTGAATAGCTCGGCACCACATAGGGAAGCCTTAGCCCTTTGCCGAGCTGTATTGACCATGAATAAGTCAGAGTAATTAAGTAAGTTAATACATCAGGATGCCCTAGCTCGGCGTGAGACATAAAGGGATGCCCCCGATATGGCCAAGCTAGGTAGGCTATGAATATAGCTTAAACAGCATTCTGCAATACGTAAATCAGTCTACAAGTGTTGCACTTGTTCCTAAGGTGCCTAACTCCTCCAAAGTGGGCGATTTTAGACCAATATCTTGTTGTAATACTATCTATAAATGCATTGCCAAGATATTGTCTAAGAGAATCCAAATTGCTCTACCATTCCTGATTGACTCTATCCAATCTGGCTTTGTCAAAGGTAGGAGAATTGCTGACAACATCTTCCTCACTCAGGAGCTCATGAGAGGATACCACACTTCCTCATCATCTCCTAGATGTGCACTAAAAGTTGACATTATGAAAGCCTATGATAATGTCAGATGGGATTTCTTATGGGATATCCTCATTAGCATGAACTTCCATCCAAAAATGATTCAATGGATTCAAGCCTGTGTGTCCACTGCAAGCTACAATCTTAATATCAATGGTGAACCTACAGGCCAAATCCATGGGAAGAAAGGTCTTCGCCAAGGGGACCCACTCTCCTCCTACCTCTTTGTTATAGTCATGGAGGTCCTGACTTGTATTTTGAAGGAGAAAGCTAAGCTCCCTGATTTCCATTTCCACTGGAGATGTGAGCGCACTAAAATTATCAACCTCTGCTTTGCTGATGACCTCATGATCTTTTGTAAAGGAGAGTTGAGCTCCATCAAACATATCCAAGCATCCTTAACTGAGTTTGAATCTTTGTCTGGCCTTGCTCCCAGCCCTGGGAAAAGTAACATTTTCTTTTCTGGTGTTAATCCCTCAACCAGGACTAATATACTCACCCTCCTTGGTTTTAGGGAAGGCTCTCTTCCCATCAAATACCTTGGTGTGCCTCTCTTGTCCACCAAGCTTAAGCATATTGATTGTAAGCCTTTAATTGATAAAATCACTGCTAAGACCAAGTCTTGGACCAATAGAGACCTTACTTACGCTGGTAGAGTTCAACTAATTAAGAGTATTCTCTTCTCTATGCAAACCTACTGGTCCTCCATTTTCATTCTTCCAAAGAAAGTCATTAAGGAAGTTGAAGCTATTTTGAGAGCCTTCTTTTGGTCTGGCCCTGATTTAAAAAAAGGGTGCCTTGTTCAGAAGGACATGGCACAGAGTGCAAGCCTTAATTAGTCCAGCCAAACTTTTCACAATCTCTCCAATCCTTACGTAGACGCACATTCCAAAATTACCCCCGCATTTTGAACGGCCCAAAAATAGAGAAAGCACCCTAGTCAAGGAAGCTGCGGCAGCGACGCTTCAGACTCAGCTTCAGCACGCCTTCAGCAGTGTGGATGGAGGGAGGAGCTGAGAACGTCTAGAGAGAGAGATGGGGAGCTGGTGGTGGTGTGGATCGCATTGGAGGAGGAGAGAAATTGCAGCTGTAGCTTTTCCTTCTCTCTCTCTCTCTCTCTCTCTAGGATTGTATTGGAGAGAGAATTAGGTTTTTGCTTCTAGAAATCAAAATGAATGTGATGCCTCGCCTCAAGATGTTTGCTTCCCGCCACTCCTCCGTATCCAACCCTGTAACTTTCTCGCTCTCTCTAAATAACGCATGGATAGACAAAGTTGTGCAGATAAAAAAAATACAAAGTTGTGGAAATTGGCTTTGTTTGATAAATCATGCACATGCTTTCGCCATGTGTCAATGGATTAGCATACCAGGGAAACAAATGTTGCGTACATACATTGAATCGATGGTCGTTGTTAGGGGCATTGATATATTCTGCTATTTTGAGCCATATTGATTTGCTTAATTTTAATTTTCTAGCGTATTTAAAAATAAAACAAGTGATAAGAGTATCTAAACTAAAACAATTTATTTATCTACAAAAACAAAGCAAGAGATAAAATTATCTCAACTAATATGTTTGGAAACTGAATATATTTAGGATATTAACCGTTTGGCTGTTTGGGGTATATATTTTGGTAGAAATATTTATGTTTATAATTGACTCCTTGCGCCCAAACTCCTAGAGTCACCGATTCCTATAACAAACCAAAGCTAGAAGTTTGACACAAAAATACACTCATGAGATAACGGTATCTCAGTTACTAAAATAGTTTCTCTTTATCTGCAAAAATATAGCACGAGATAATTCTTAAAAAAATCAATGTTTCTTCTAAAAAAAGCAAGGCAAGAGAAAGCGGTATTTCAGCTAAAAAGAAAGGTAGAGATAATAATATCTCAACTTGTACAGTTTCTATATATTTAAAAATAGGGCATGAGATAATGGTATCTCAACTAAAATAATATCTGTATCTATAAAAATAAAGATAGAGATAACAATATCTCAGCTCGTACAGTCTCTGAATATTAAGGCATGAGATAATGGTATCTCAGCTAAAATAATATATATGTCTGCAAAAATAAAGTTAGAGATAATGATATCTCAGCTTGTACAGTCTCCGTATATTAAGGCATGAGATAACAGCATCTCAGCTAAATCAATATTTGTGTTTACAAAAATAAAGTTAGAGATAACGATATCTCAGCTTGTACAGTCTCTATATATTAAGACATGAGATAACAATATCTCAGCTAAAAGAATATCCGTATCTACAAAATAAAGCTAGATATTACGATATCTTGAGAGAATGAAACATGAGATAACGGTATCTCAGTAAATTTAATTAAGCACAAGGTATAGCTTATCTCATGTCAAAAGTACTTCCTTCGTCTGGATTTGTTAGTCTGTTTTGGGGATTCTAATTTTTTTTCTATTACCTATTTTATCCTCAATCTCCCCATTTAATACTCACTCCATTCCTATTTGATTGTCCACTACAAAATTCCGTGCAATTTTCAAACTAAAAAATAATGTAGTTACAAATTATTAATTTTTTGTCAATATGGATCTTGTTTGATAGATCTCAATGAGAATTTTAATGCGGTGCCAAAAAAATTAAAAAATGTAAACACATTATTTAAAAAAATTAGTTTTTGAGTTGTTATTTTAAGTTTTAGAAAAGGGGCAAAAAAATAAAATTTTCATACTTTATCCTTTGACTTTTGAAAATGGACAAACATTTTAGGACTTGAAAAAATATGTTTGTAGGCAAACAAATCCGAACGGGAGAGTATAAAATTCGGGGCGCCATAACCTTTCATAATGCTCATCCACACCATATATTCCCTTGTTTCATGTACTGTAGAAATTAATTGAAGCACGCTTTTCAATAAGTCCCAATTCACCCAATTCAAGTGGTAGCGTCACGTTGATACAAATAACTCCACATGGCAGCAGGCATTTTCCAACGTCAACTGACTGCTTTTGTCACCAATGCTTCCTGTAGTTTGAAATGACTGCTTTTGTCAGGGCCTAGTAAATACTACTATCAATAGCGCGCGTTAACAGGAGGGTGAAGTGCGAGAGATAGAGAGGAGCGCGCGTGAAGCGCCCGCGAGAGAGGAGCGCGCGTTCTGGGGTATTTTTGTCCATGAAATTGTTTTCTATTAAAATTTGTGGACTTCAGCCCTTAGTACTTTTAACCGCGTGGACCCTGGACCTTATAAAAAGTTTAGCCGGATTAAACACTCACTATACCCATAAACTTGGACTATAGGCCAATTTGCCGTTAAAAAAAACTGGTGCCAAGGTTTCTTGGGACCATCTTTGCTCACCTAGGCAAGAGGGAGGGATGGGATTTAAGTCTATGCACATATGGAATAAAGCTGCCATATCGAAACACATTTGGTTTCTCATCTCTAGTGGTGAGCAATCCATGTGGTGCCAGTGGGTTAAGTCCTACTTACTAAAAGGGAAAAGCTTCTGGGAAGTCAAAATACCTAGTAACCCCTCATGGGTTTGGAGGAAAATTCTCAGTCTCAGATCCATTGTGCAGTTACACATCAAAACAATAATTGGCAATGGTGAAAACACCTCTCTTTGGTTTGATAACTGGCATCCCCTTGGTCCACTTGCTGAGAGGGTTAGCCCCAGAATTATATATGAGTCTGGTCTCCCCAGAGATGCTAAAGTGTCTGCAATCATTAAGAACACCAAGTGGGCTTTCCCTATAACTCAAGCCATTGAACTCAATGAGGTTAGGTCCTCCATGTCTTCACTTCCTGAACCCAACCTGACTGTTGATAGCCATAGGTGGACCCTTACCCCTAATGGTAACTACAGTATTGCATCCATGTGGAGCCAGTTGAGGACACATTTTCCTAAGGTTCAATGGCCCCATTGCCTCTGGTTCCCAAGACACATACCAAAGTGTAGCCTCATTGTCTGGGTTGCTGTGCAAAATAAATTATATACTGAGGAAGATTGGTTACATTTGGAACCAAAACACACTCTTGCTGCAGTTTTTGTTCTGATCAAGAGAGTCATGATCATTTGTTTTTCAATTGTCCCTATACCTCCCAGGTTTGGACCAAAATCACTGAGCTTATTAATGAGAATTGGCCTTCCAAATCCTAGACCAGCTGGATCTCTTTTATTTCATCCATCAAAGGCAAATCGCTGAAGAGTCTCATAACTAAATTAGCATTTACCACGTCAGTTTATCATATATGGATTGAAAGAAATTACAGAAAATTTCAAAATGTTGCATGTTCTGAGCAAGTTGTAGTCCACAAGATCCATTCTATGATGAGGCATAGATTGATGTCTTTAAGGATCCTTCCACAAGGACATCAATCCCAATGGCTCATTAGAAAATGGGATCTCCATCCATAAATACCCATACCCCCTGTTGAACTATGCTCCATGTGGCTAATTCAGTTTCATGCAGAATTTGCTTGGCAGATCACTTTCAGACTTTTGTGCAGGTGCTTATGTGTTTATGTGCTTATATGCAGATTTCATTTCATAGAGGGGCACATATCAGAATCTAGTCTAATCATGGAATTCATCCAAGGGCTAACTGCTAATATCTGGGTAAGGTATCTTATTCCTCATCAACCGCAGATTGAGTCTTGCTATTTGTGATAGGCCTGTGCTACGCCTTAAGTGGCTGCTGAGAACATAGTTGGATTTCATCTTTAGTTGTGTGAACTACTATATTGTGTGCAAACCAAGTGAGTAGAGTGTTTGATCCTCAGACTTTTTTTTTGGAGAGGAGATAATATGTAGTGGGGGCATTTAGTGAGGTGCAGATGAGGGAGTTTGGATCCCTAGAGAGAGTTATGAAGTGTGAGAATCCGAGGGTGTGGTAGGGTGAGATATATATCTATTAGGTTGCGGCTCGTTTGATACAATTTGTGGCATTTTTCTTATTCCACTCTTGTAGCTACACTGGAATCTGTCCAGTTTGTATCTGTTACTGGTTGGAATCTGTCCAGAATTATCCTGTTACTGCTGTTGCACGTTTGAATGGATACGTTGTCACTGTACTGCTGCTGCATCTGTACTTGTCAATGTTCTGTGCTATTTACTGCTGTTGTCCCGATTGCACATTGTGGTTATTCCTGGATTTCAGTACATTCAGAGTGATGCTTATTGTTCCTCGTGTCCTAGCATAATGCTGCTATGACATTGAGCAGTGCTGCTAGTATCTACTGTTGTTGATAATGAGTCAATTTCAGAACTGGGCTGCTGTATTTTTAAACAAGGTGCTGCCAAAATTTTAAAAAAATCCCATGTTTTCTAACCTATCCTAGGGGGGTTGTCCCTAGGCATGTGTGATCCCCTTGGGGAGGGGGATTCCTCCCAAGTGTGCTTGCCTATTTCAAGCCGATAAAATGCATATCCATGTTCCATGTTCAATGTTTGCACAAATCCAAGTTCCAAGTTCAAGGTCCAAGTACAAGGCATATCGCTGCTTCAGACCGTGCATCATAAGGCGAGCATCATCAAGCATAGACTCATCAGGCCGTGCATCATCAGGCCGAGAAATTCCACAAGTTCAAGTCCGATCTTCAGTTTATATTGTATTAGTATAAGTTCATGTTGTATTAGTCTAAGTTAAGCTTTTATTACTGAATCTAGCTTTGTTTTAGGGGTTAGCTTTTGGGTTTTCCCTTTTGTAATCCTCATTCGGGTGTTTCTCCCTCATCTTGTAGATGAAAGGGAAACACTCTTCCCTTCCCTAATGTAGCCACTTGGCCTCCCTCATTTCCGTTTTGCTTCTCTTGCTTTCTTTCTTTGTTTTGCTTTGTCCTCCTGGGGTATGCCCCTTGTAGGCTGTATATTCGTTTAGCCCCCTTTTATTTTCACGCTTATTTACCCAAAAAAAAAATACGTAAATCAGCTCGGCGTGATGAGCTGAGCTATGTACGAGCTATTCCGAGCTACGTGGAAGCACGGCACCGCCACGAATAAGGCGGTGAGGCATTCTAGAATAATCTATAGCGGGTCCTTATGAGATAAGGAGCAATCCCGTTGAATAAGGGATCAATATGGAAGTCCTAACGTGATTAGGAGCGTACCCCATATGGGAAAGAATCCTATATGGAAAGAAAGACCTCTGCTAGACGAGATCTAGCAGGATATGGAAACTCGTCCCTAATAGGAAAGTCCTATTAGGAGATGGATTCCTGAAGCTAATAGGAAACCAAGGCACAAGATGCCTAAATCAAGCCTTCTTCACCTATAAATACAGGACAATAACCATGACAAAAGGTACGTTGTGAAAACCTTTTCATACGCATTGTGATTTGAGAGTTCAAGTACGAGATACTAACTTAGGCATTGGAGGGCCTTTGCCGACGAGAGGCAAAGGTGCTCTAACCCTTTTTCTGTCTTGCAGATTTAGGGTTGAGTCAAGGAAGCACGTGATCAAGACCTTACGTGGATTTTATCCCCGTACAATTGGCGCCGTCTATGGGAAACGCTGACAAAAAGTTCCCTTCTTTTGAAGAAAGATCAACAATGGTGATTTCGTAACCTTTTTTGTGCACTCCAAGAAGAGAAGATGTGGAAGACGATGGCAGAACCACCCTTGTGTACACCACGAGAAAGAGTACAAAGGTGGACAAGACTCCTGCAGTTCTTAGAGCACCACAAAAGAAGCTAGCAGCTAGGAGGTTCAATATAGGGCATATCCCTGAGATTCCAAAATTCAGGGATACGCGTCTGGTAAACTATGATTCTCCGAGGTCAGGCGAAAGGCAAGGACACTCAAAGACACCACCGAGAGGTGGCGAAGCCTCCAACCGACGTGAGCGGAGGAGGAGCCCCCCAAGGAGGGAGGATCATAGACGCACGAGGGATCGAGAGAGAGAGGACAGCCTCGATAGAAAAGAACATGAGGCAGAAGAGTTGGCCCGTGAAGTCATTCGACGAGAACGAGAGATTCATGACTTGAAGAAACAACTTCAAGAAAGGGAAAAAGACCTACGCTCACGGACGAGATCCGTGCAGTATGAGAAAGGAAAGAATAGTCATCATCGTGACAATGTCTCTGCTGACCGAGCAACCTCTCCACGAAAAAGGAGAGAAAGGAGCGTTTCCGTTGAAAAGAAAGAAAGAAGGAAGCACGCTAGGGACAGGTATGAGAGATCTGGTTCCAATGAGCATATTCCTGAGCAATATGCGAGAAGAAGGGAGACTGGCCGAGCGGAGGGAGGCCCTAAAACTGCACGAGAAGCAGCTAAGGAAGCCCTAGGCTAGATCTCAAAGTCACCGCTGGCCCACTGGATCCGAACAGAAAAGACACCGAGCAGGGTAAAGCATTCAGCACTCATTCCTTATGAAACCAGCACGGATCCCGTGGCTCACATTCAACACTATCAGCAGGCCATGTTCATGCATGAGCAAGATGATGCCTTGCTGTGCAAGATGTTCCCATCCAGCTTGGGAAAAGTGGACCTGAGTTGGTAACATAAACTCCCAAAGGGGTCAATCTTGTGTTGGGCTCAACTAGCCGAAGAGTTTACTGCTCGGTTCCTAACAAGCTGAGTAGCCCCAAAGACTTTTGATGCATTGACCTCTATGAGACAGAGGGATGATGAGACTCTACGGCAATACTCCAAATGTTATTTGGAGACTTTCAACGAGATTGAAAATTGCAGTGAAGAATATGCCTTGGCAACGTTCAAAACAAGCTTGCCTATGCATAGTAAGCTACGAGAATCGCTTACCATGCATCCAGTGAAAACTGTGGCCAAACTTATGGAGAGAATCCAGGAGCACGCACGGGTGGAGGATGACATCCTACAGGCTGGAGGAAAGATTGTGGCTAGACAACCACAGCTTCCAGAGAACAAAGTGGCAGAGTCAAGGGTGTACAAGAAAGAGTACACAACAGGGAGAAAGGACTATATGCAACAGAGGAAAGACAAAGCTGACCCAGACCCTAAGTCATACTTCAGCATCATGGCAACCTTCAACGTCCCAATCTACAAGATTCTATACAGAATCAAGAATGAACCATGGTTTAGAAGGCCCCTAAAGATGACGGGGAATCCAGAAAAGAGAAAGGCCACCAACCAGCACTGCAGCTACCATAGAGATTGGGGTCACATGACTGAAGACTGTGTGGAGTACAAAAAGTTTTTGGATGAGAAAGTGGCAGAAGGCCATTTTAAGGAGCTTTTGGTCAACGACAAGAAGGATGCCGAACTAATAGAGGAGATGGACTACGAGAAAGGTCCAAAGGGAACAATCCATATGATACACAGACTAGTTGCCCCATACATAAACAATGAAATAAGGAACATCCAAAGGGTCAACGGACAAGCAAAACATGTCATGAAGCTCGGCACGAAAAGGCCGAGGGCTGAGGGAGTAATGGAGGTACCCATATCCTTCTCAGATGAAGACCTAGATGGGGTAATGATGCCCCATAACAACGCACTAGTTATTACCCTACGAATAGGGGAATATGATGTGGAGAAGATTCTGGTTGATCAAGGGGCAAGCACAGAAATCATGTACTACGACACCTATAAGAAGATGGAACTCCCGACGAGCTCGTTACAAAATTGTCTTGTCCCTCTGGTCGGCTTTAGCGCACAGATGGTATGGCCTATGGGAAAGGTCACACTGCCCGTCCGAGCTAGATCAGTGGTCCTAAAGACTGATTTCCTTGTGGTGGATATCCCTTCCTCCTATAACGTGATTATAGGAAGAACCAGGATGCACAAAATGAGGGCAGTTTCCTCAACTTACCACCAGAAGATTAAGTACCTTGGAGCGGATGGCATAGAGTGCTGTGGACGCACCTCCAGAAGATATCTCGAATCGATTCAGAGTCGCCACCCGGGTTTTAGCGGATTCTCCCCGAGGAACCGAACTCAATTGACTCATGCCTCATTCAATGGATAAGGATTACTGGCCCGTCATCACCATACTATCTTAGGTTCGGGAGCTCAGTTACGAGAGGGGAAGGGTTTTACGGCACCCCCTCGCCTGGTTCGAAGACCGGTCTCTACTTGACTTTTGTGGGATTGTAACGAATGTAAGCAACTCAACTTTGAACAAGTACGGGGGATGGGAACCATGTAAAGTTGATAAACATAACAATAATCTACGGTGTATGCTTGTGCTCCGTGAATCTTCATGAATGGTGATGATATGCAAGTATGAATTAATAAACACACAAAATAGCAAACCACAGTGTTAGTTCATGATTAACAATGACAGAATAACTCGAAATAACACTACAAGTTACTGTACAGCAAAACCAATCTGATCCTCCACAACAGTTCGAGCGCTCAATAGATGAGCTTGAGCGCTCGAAGCCTTCTCACTCACTCATGCTTCTGATGTTCCTAATGATTCTGATTTTGATGAAAACATGTTTGATGCACTTTAATCTGCTTGAAAATGATACTTTGATGACTAAGCAGGAAGGTATGACCATGTTAACATAAACTTGAAGCTTGATGATGAACCAAACAAGGCAATAAAGGCAAAATGGGTGAAAAATATATCATTGTGCGGCATCCAAAACACTCAAAACGCAGTTAGTAGCCTGATATGATGAAAACTCTTGATGCACTAGAAAACAGTTTGAGCGCTCAAAGGGAGGCTTTGAGCGCTCAAAGGGAGGCTTTGAGCGCTCAAACCATCTTCATGGTTTGAGTGTTTACATGCCTTACTGCCTTTATTTGGATCATCAACAAGCTCAAGATAGTACACAATAATGTAAATGTACTTGATGAACCAGAAACATTAACAAAATAAACATAAAATGCTTGCATGAGTGAGAGATGAGTATTGGGCCATGCATAAGCATGATTACAATGAGAGGGAGAAGAGATCAGGTTGGCTTAGCCAAACATCAACACGCACACACACTGATATTAGGTTGGCTTAGCCAAACATCAACACACACAACTCAACACACACACAACTCAACACACACACACACTTTGAGATTAGGTTGGCTTGGCCAAACATCAACACACACCTCAACACACACACACACTTCATAAACTGAAAATAGAATACAAAACTAAAGTAGACCAGATTCAAACTTCAAAATTGAGCAAGGTTTGAGCGCTCATAGGGCTAGCCTTGAGCGCTCAAGCCCCATTCAAGGGCTGTGAATTTCTGTGGTTTCTGATCATTGTTTGATGCTTTTATGAGTTTAAACAAACTGGTCATTGTTAAAGAGAGTGAGATACACTATTTATTTCATAGAATGAGATCATCCATGGTTGATGATACTAAAACATCACTCTTGTGGCTTTTGGGTTCAATGATCGATGATCAAAAACAAGACAACAGATTTGAGGGTTATTGAACCAACAAACAACCACAAGGATGATGTCATCAAGATAAAATATGATCAGAAACCACAAGAACACAGAGAGTGTTCAAGCGGCTTGAGCGCTCATGACCTTAGCATTGAGCGCTCAAGCTGTTTGAAGCTGGGATTTTCAAAGATTGTTTTCTTGCATATTTGAGACCTTGTGAGTCCATTAGAGGTATAGAAGACCTCCATGAACCCACTGGTCTCCCTCAGGAGTGCCAACCCGTAACTTTCACATGGATTTCTACCTTTTGGTTTTGATTTTGAGCTTGGACTTGTGGTTTTGCTCAATGGATGAGTGTTAAAGGGGGGGGGGGGGGGTGTTGACACAATGTGGGTAGTTTAGGACAGATTATGTTGGGTGTGGGTTGACTTTGGCTGATTTTGGATGGATGATGGTGTATTCTAGTGAGAGGTCTTGAGGATCGTATGGGTTTGTTGAGTGAAAAGAGATTTAAGCTTCAAGTGATGGATGGAATGGGTTGAAAGTTTATGGAAATGTAGTTTGAGAGAGAGTGAGTGAGAACTCAGGGTATGAAAGGATGTCTAACCTCTCCAAATGGTGTAGAAGGAGTTCTTTTATAGGGTAAAATGGGGGGGTGAAGTGTGTTGATTTGAAGTGGAGTAATATAGGCCCACCCTGAGGTCTATCAGTTGAATGCGAGCAACAGAAAAATGGTTGGGTGGCTGTCAATCAGTTGGAATCTCATCATTAGATGCTCTGCCACCGACAGACTAGACAGAGCTTGAGCACTCAAATAGGGGGTTTAAGCGCTCAAACCCCCTTGAGCACAATGGTTGGTTTTGGTATTTTGAAGGGTATTTTGGTCATTTGGGTTGGTCTAGGTTGTTTAGGAATGGTTAGGGGTGGTTTAGGACAAGTTCAAGCCTTTCTCTCAACCCTAAGGTATTCACGGGTGGTTTTCTCATCATCGGGAGTGCTTGGTCAAGTATCCCGGGTCAAAATCGGGGTGTCTACAGTTGCCCCTCTTGGATGAAACTCCATACCACTATTTGGTATGAGTTACATTCAAGACAGAGACATCCTGACCCTTTCCCGAGTCTCTCTCAAGCTGCAAAGGAAAACATTAAAATCATGGTCGCGCCACTCGGGCTGCCTACGTACCCCATTGTAGGGATCAGATCGGCGTAGTTCATCAGGGCATGTGCAAACAAACTCAACGGGTTTTCTTGGCCCGCGAAGATAACATGATTATGCGAATCGACGAGCCTTCCCGGGTCGTGAAACGCGAAAGCGAGCAAACATGATTATGCGAATTGACGAGCCTTCCCGGGTCGTGAAACGCGAAAGTGAACAAACATGATTATGCGAATCGACGAGCCTTCCCGGGTCATGAAACGCGAAAGCGAGCAAACATGATTATGCGAATCGACGAGCCTTCCCGGGTCGTGAAACGCGAAAGCGAGCAAACATGATTATGCAAATCGACGAGCCTTCCCGGGTCATGAAACGCGAAAGCGAACTAACATTCCAAGTCATGATCAAACACGAATTCATGCAAACGATATCATCAATTCATCCATATGCACCGGCTTGGTGGCTAAAGAGATTAAGCGTAGCTACCCTCTGGACAACGAGGAGGCTAAATCTGACGGGGGCTATCCCTTGAACAACAAGATGGCCTAATGATTAGGTGGTTGTCTCTTGAACAACAGGACAATCGAGAAAGAGGTGATTGCTTACTGAACAAAGAAGCGATCAAAATGTTATTAGTCCAAATGCACTTACGTGGTGAACCTCTTAGCTATGTGATGACTAACTGATTAACACAATAGAATGATTGAGCATTAATTGGCTCCTCTGGGGGAACGCGCGTTGGTTTATCAACCTCCGTAGGGCTAACCCTGAGAGGCCAGTCACTGAGAATCAGGCTCTTAAGCCTAACTCTAGTGTATGAGATGAGGATAGTAATCCGAACTGCGTGTGATCTTATTCAAATAGGTCAAAGGTGGACCTGACATTTGTCAAGATAACTTAGAAGGGTCAACATGTGATCAAATTTCCTTGAGAGGCCTAAAAATCAAAACACAGCACAGGGGAATGAGGGCTCAGGCCTTTCGCTCGAGCGCTCGAAGGGTGTTTGAGCACTCAGCCCTCTGGCTCGAGCGCTCGAACCTTTTGACCGGCGAAGGGTCACGACGGTTCAGTTGCTTAAAATCAGTTCGTTCACGTCCGTTGAACTCCCATAACTTCCGATCGGTTTCAGAACTCTCTTCTTACTTTCTCTCTCGCTATATCTCTCTCTCTCTCTCTCTCGATTTCTCTCGAATTCAAGCCCAAATTTTGGAGTTCTAACACAAATCTCAATCTAGGGTTTCGGTTTTCAGCAACAGGGCAAACATTCTCATTTCCGACGGCGTTCATGGCCGATTCAGACAGAGATCGATCTCCTACGCTCTCACCGAGGGCCGACAACGTTGGTGGGGCCACGACAGTAGTCCCGCCACAGGCTGAGCCGAGCGCTCAACCCCCCACAATGGCGAGTGGTGGTGCTACGGTGGTTTCGGGTGCTGGGGGTGTTGAAGAAACTACGGGGGTGGCCCGTGGTGATGATTCCGGCGCCGTGGAGGGCGGAGAGGAGGCCGTATGTGGTGACGGGGTAGTGGGTGGTGTTGGTTCGGTGGTGGAGGGCGGTGGCAATGGTGGTTTGGGGGCCCTTGGGGTTCCGATCAGTGGTGGTGGTGGTAGTGGTTGGGTTTTGGGCGGTGTTGGGGCAGTGGGTGGTGATCGGGCGACTGCCAGTGGTGGTGGTGGTGGTGGTGGCAGTGGGGCTGCCGGGGTTCCATTGGCAGCCTCCAGCGCTCAAGCCACCACAACGGCTCATGGTGGTGAGTCGGCGGTCCCTCCAAGGGCTGCCAAGAGGGTTGGGGGTGGTTCTGGAGGAGAGAGGGTGGCGTCTCGCAGTGGTGGCGCGGTCTCTAGCAGTGGTAGAGAAGAGGGTGGTACAAGGAGTTGGGATGAGAGTTAGAGACTTGACATGATGACCATGGGGAGGTGGGCGTTTACTTTGGCGGAGGTTAGGTACCGGGTGAAGGTGTCGTTCAGTGCTAGGGGTGTGACAGAGGATATACGGAGGAGTAGGAGGAGTAGTTGGCCTCTCAAGGGTGTGACGGGCAGTGATGCGCCCAGCAGCAGTCGAGGGGCTACAGCGAGTGACACACCTAGTAGCAGTTGATGGGCTACTGGTGTTGTCAGGAGGAGTGCTAGGGTGGCGGCCAGTGGTAGGAGTATGGGCTCACCGAGAGGGGTGACGGCTAGCACTCCGGGAGCTAGTTCGTCGATCCCTTGGGTGATAGACGAGCCTGATGAGGCCTCCGTGACAGTGCCTCCACCAGTGGCACACAGGCCGGTGACTCGCAGTCGCTCTGGGGCTGGTGAGCCTCGGGGGGCAAGGAGGTTGCAGTTGAGGAGGCCCCGGTGGTGGAGCAGGGTCCAGTGGGTATCTCTCGAGAGGATTATGCAGAGTTTGCTTCTCCAGATGATGTTATGGCGGCTACGACAGAGAACCCACAGGTGTTGGAGGAGGTGAGGGAGGCTATACGGGAGAGACGGGAGGTTGAGACGAGGGCTAGGGCTAGTACTGAGGAGCAGGAGAGCTTGGTTGCTGAGACTTATGCCACAGAGTTAGAGGAGGAGCTTAGGGAGGAGGAGGAGGCTCGGGCTCGTGCTGCTGCGGAGAGGGAGGCGGCAGCCCAGCCTAGAGTCACTGTGGTAGATGAGGCTCGCGCGTGGTTGGTAGCGAGACCGGCTTTTGATCCCGCTACCTATGATCTGCCGACACATTTGTTCATCCCCTTGGGGGTGAACACTTACGTTTCTTAGCAGGAGGAGTACTTTGGAGAGGAGGTGCTACTTGACCCCGACGTCCACCTATCGCGGGGTAACCTAAGGGTATGTACTTTCATTGATTTCCATTTAATGTACTTTCAATTACTCATACATGACTGATTGCTTGATAGATGGTTGATTGCATGATCGA
Organism: Vaccinium vitis-idaea; assembly: GCA_963854785.1. NCBI lineage: Eukaryota > Viridiplantae > Streptophyta > Magnoliopsida > Ericales > Ericaceae > Vaccinium > Vaccinium vitis-idaea. Next base: position 24,549,924 of record OY978217.1, on the reverse strand, counting down.
ATGGTTCGATTGCATGATCGAATGGTTCGATTGATTGATTGAAAGCATGATTGATTGGATGATTGAAAACAATGATTGATTGATTGATAGACTGATATACCACGCTCCATCTATTCTGAACAGGAGAATCAGAGGATATCGGCCCATGGCAGTTCAGCTCGCAGTTTGGAGCTTTACCATGAGCTGCACGAGGATGTGAGGAGACTGGTTGATTTGACAGGGTTCAGGCCGTTCATCTTTACTCTCACAAGGACTCAGCACGATCACAATGTGATGACAGCTCTAGTGGAGAGGTGGAGGGATTCTACGAATACTTTCCACCTGACGTTCGGGGAGGCTACTATGACCTCGCTAGACTTCTCAGCACTAACAGGTTTGAGAGTGGGTGGCGAGCTGATACCATATGACTGCGGGCTGGGGTACGACGAGGCTGGATTGACTTGGTTTCTGGGGTTTGTACCTCACAGGGAGAGAGAGATGGCCCACTATGGCCAGTTTGGACGGGTGTGTCTAGGGGCATCGGCGTCACAGACAGAGGTTGAGCAAAAGGCCTTGTGCTACATGCTATACGTCTTCGGGGCATCCTTGTACGCCAACAGGCGTTGCAAGGTGCACTTCTCTTTCTTGCCGGCGTTGAGGGACTTCGAGAAGGCTGCTCAGTATGACTGGGGAGGCCCTGGACTTGCTACTTGCTATTCTTTCATGGGCGCGGTCTCGAGGAGGAGAGGGATGAGCCTAGCAGGTCTATGGAGTTTGTGGGAGGTATGAGGCTTGCACCTTTCCTTTTTATTGTTGTACTTCCAATTGCACTATTCTGCACTCGCTCTACTTGCCATGCTTACACTGATACTCATCTGATTGTTTCTTGTTTCACAGCTCTGGGCTGAGGTGCTGGGATTACATCCCCCGGAGACTACTCACCCTCAGGCGAATGAGGTGCTTCCTCGCGCTTTGTGTTGGGGGGCCGATTTCCGCAAATCTTCGAACCCTCGTGTGACCCTCGACACATTGCGTGCTTCTCTTGATCGACTTTCTGGAGGAGGGGTAAGCTTCTTTGTGCACTCGTGTAGAAATTGCTTGCTTTCTTACTCTTACTTACGATGCTTGATTTTGCTGAATGCAGGTCCGCTAGGTTATATGGGAGGGCTATGATGAGGGCTACCTTTCTTCGAGTTGGGAGATCACCGCTGGGAGGATACTTCTTGAGTCTCCCTATGGCTGGCAATGGTACCTTGGCGACAGGGTCACTCGCCAGTCGATGCGGGGTGCCTTCCCTCAGGTGCCTGGCCTACTTCCTTCCCGTGTACTGAGGACCAGTAGCTACACGCTTGAGGTGATACGGAGGTATACGGTACGGGAGGGGAACTTAGGTTAGTTCTTGCACCCAGAGATGGACTATGATGCTTACAGGGAGCGGTACTTGGCGCGCCCCTTAGGGGTAGTTAGGGAGAGGGTGGATCAGATGACTTTCGAGCTAGAGAGGGCTATTAGAGCTGCTACTCGTGGTGCTACAAGGGAGAAGACTCCTCAGAGGGCTAGGCAGGAGAGAGAGGAGGTTCCTGAGGAGGCGACGGTTGGGGTGACCGAGGCGCCTGAGTGGTTCGTGTGGGTGAGTACTCCTGATGGGGAGGAAGGCGTGTTAGAGATCCCGCCTCCGCCCACCGGACTGAGACCGCTTTAGAGACCGGTATGACTTGCTCATCATCATATTCCTTTGATTATTGATGCCTAGATTTTCTGATTATTGATGCTTGTTTCTTGTTTGGCTGCAGGTTGCTTATGAGTTGGCGCAGACGCTATACGAGCAAAACAGGGGAATGCGTGTCCTCTTGCGCCGGTTGATGGCAGGGACACGGGTGCCTTTGCGTCGAGCAGATGATATCGCACCGCCTGCTGCCCCTGTTCCTCCTCCTTCGACAGTTTGCCCCGGTATGTCGTGTCTTCATTAGCTTTCATTTGAATCCATGCAGATTTCTTTTCTTTCTACTAACTCAAATCTCTTGTGACTTTCTTCCTTTGCGCAGGCGCCCGTTACCAGGAAGAGGAAGCATGATGAGGCGAGTGGTTCGGGGACTATGTTTGTCCGTCTCGGTCGCTCAAAGAATGCACAGTTCAGCTTGGATGAGGAGGTGACTTTTGTGGAGACAGCGACTCCAGAGGCAGGAGGTCTGAGGCGGTCAACTCGTAGGAGGACGAAGGCTACACCGACTGCTGTGATCGAGGAGACGCCTATGGTGGTTGAGGAGTCAGGGTCAGGCTCGGGCGATGATGACGATTCCATATCGGACCTTGACTTCCGAGGCGCACCTCAGGGGCCTGACGACGATGACGATGATGACGATGGAGGCCAGTCTTAGCTAGTACAGAGTAGTGAGTAGGGGTAGAGTACTTTTCTTTTCATTTTGCACATGATTGGGCCTGCGTGCCCTGGTAGCTGACTTTCAGGCCTGCGCGCCTCGTTTTTGCTTTGGGCGTTGGTTTGCCCCACATAGGGTGACTTATGTACATGCCTCAGTTCATGGATTATGCCAGAGATATATCAGATTTGCACTTTTCCTTTTGATTATGCATTGCGTTCCCCATTTTTGATGTTTTGAGTAAGCAATCGTTGAGTACTTGTTGTACCATTCACAGAACAATTCTCATGACACTGCATCCGAAATCATAAGTCTAGAACTCCGTGCTCAGCATTTGAAAGAAGGGACATATGCCTGTGAATTTATACGAGGCATTCTTATTGCTTATCACGACATAGAATATGCACACATTGACCTTTAAATTTGAAAGATTTGAATTGATTTGTTGACTTATGTACATGAGGGTACAACGCGTCTATTTGACATGAAACGACCTTAGAACAAAATTTGGAGTCCATAAGGCATATTCTTAAAACAAACTTTGCATACGACACTCGAGACTCTAACGATTGCGGCAATGATTACAACCACCGCTCACATATTCCATCCCATGGCCTTGATCGGCCGTTGGTGCCTAGATCATGCGTTCGCTTGCTATCTTCTCCCACTGATGGCTCCGCAAAGTCATGAACACTTGTGGGCACTTGTTCTGGCAGTTGGAGAGGGTCCAGGAGGCTCGGAATGGGTTTCGGGGAGACAAAATGCAAAGGTGCAGGTTCAGGTTGCTGTAGGGTTTGAGCGCTCAAGGTCAGGGCTCGAGCGCTCGGGCCAAGTTTGAGCGCTCAGGGATGGGGCTTGAGCGCTCATACCTGTTCCAGAGGGCAAATTCTGCTTGTTCCCAATGCGATTACTTGCATTCCCAAGGGTGTTTTCTGCCCCAGAAATGCGTGGGGACTTCCAGTTTCTCTTTCCAACTACAGATTACTCCTTTCCAAAGTTTCTTTCATCTATTTTCAACAAATGCTATACACTTCCAAAGCTTTTCAAACTTCCCCATGCAAGTCTCATGGAAAACATGCACTTGACCGTATTGGAAATGAAATCTCTCATTCCCCATGTTGCATAGAAGTCTTGCATGTCCCTCCTTGTTTCTTCTATAAATGGCTTGCCTTTGATTGCCATTTTCTTTGCCAACTTACATTCCATCTTTCATTCTTCGTATTCTTCTTTTTCAACTCTCATTCTTTCCTTCTTCAAAGCATGGCTGCCCTCACACCAGTCGTCATTGGTTCTTGGATTGAAAGCCTTGAGAACTGTAGACACCCGATTTTGACCCGGGATACTTGACCAAGCACTCCGATGATGAGAAAACCACCCGTGAACACCTTAGGGTTGAGAAAGAGGCTTGAACTTGTCCTAAACCACCCTTAACCATTCCTAAACAACCTAGACCAACCCAAATGACCAAAATACCCTTCAAAATACCAAAACCAACCATTGTGCTCAAAGGGGTTTGAGCGCTCAAACCCCCTATTTGAGCGCTCAAACTCTGTCCAGTCAATCGGTGGCAGAGCATCTAATGATGAGATTCCAACTGATTGACAAGCACCCAGCCGTTTTTCTGTTGCTCGCATGCAACTGATAGACCTCAGGGTAGGCCTATATTACTCCCTTAGGCCCTCCACTTCAAATCAACACACTTCACCCCCCATTTCACCCTATAAATAGACCCCTTCTACACCATTTAGAGAGGTTGGACACACTCTCATCTTCTGAGCTCTCACTCACTCTCTCATAAACTATATTTCCAGAAACTTACAACCCATTCCAGTCACCACTTGAAGCTTAATCCCCTTTCATCTACTAAACCCACCTTGATCCTCCAAACCTCTCACTACAATACACCATCATCCATTCAAAGTAAGCCCAAGCCAACCCACACCCAACATAATCTGTCCTAAACTACCCACATTGTGCCAATAAACCCCTTCAACACTCATCCATCAAGCAAAACCACAAGTCCAAGCTCAAAATCAACACCAAAAGGTAGAAATCCATGTGAAAGTTACGGGTTGGCACTCCTAAGGGAGACCAATGGGTTCATGGAGGTCCTATATACCTCTAATGGACTCACAAGGTCTCAAATATGTAAGAAAACAAACTTTGAAAACCCCAGCTTCAAACAGCTTGAGCGCTCAATGTTGAGACCATGAGCGCTCAAACCGTTTGGGTGTGTTTTGTGTTCTTGTAGTTTCTGATCATATTTTGTCTTGACAATATCATTCTTATGGTTGTTTGTTGGTTCAATAACTCTCAAATCAGTTTATATTGTTTTTAACCATCAATCATTGAACCCAAAGGCCATAAGAGTGATGTTTTGGTATCATCAACCATGGATGATCTCATTCTATGAAATAAACAGTGTATCCTACTCTTTTCAAAAATGACCAGTTTGTTTAAGTTCATAAAAGCATCAAAGAATGATCAGAAATCACAGAAACTCACAGCCCTTGAATGGGGCTTGAGCGCTCAATGATAACAGTATGAGCGCTCAAACCTTGTTTGATTTTGGCATTTGGATCTTGTTTATTTCAGTCATATGTTCTGTTTTCAGTTTATGAAGTGTGTGTGTGTGTGTGTGTGTGTGTTGAGGTGTGTGCTGATGTTTGGCCACGCCAACCTAATCTCAAAGTGTGTGTGTGTGTGTGTTGAGTTGTGTGTGTTGATGTTTGGCTAAGCCAACCTAATATTGGTGTGTGTGTGTGTGTGTTGAAGTTTGGCTAGGCCAACCTGATCTCCCCTCCCTCTCACTCTAATCATGCTTATGAGCTGTCCGATGCTTATTCTTTACTTTTGAGAACACCTCAAGTTTATTTTATCCATGTTTCTGAAGATCTAACGCTCTATGTATCATCATGTATCATTTTGAACTGGTTTATGGTCCAAATATAGGCAGAATGCTGCAGAAATACTTAAGTCCAGAAGATGGCTTGAGCGCTCAACATACATCTTTGAGCGCTCAAACTGTCCTCTGGTTTAATCAAAACTTCTTCTCATTTCAGCTTATCCTTGGCATTTTGAGTATTCTGCAAGGTTTTAAAGCTTTGAGTCTTCATTTCTGTCATGATAACTGCCTCATTTTGGTCCATGAATGAGTTCAAACCTATGATTATGTGATTATGCCATTTTGTCCAGTAATCCAAATGCTGTTTTTGAATAAATAATGGTGGTCAAAACATGCTTTCATCAAATCAAATCATCAGAAGCATCATAAGCATGTGTGGGAGGCCAGTAGTTTGAGCGCTTGAACCCACATGTTGAGCGCTCGAACCTTTGGCAGTGGGGTCAGATTGGTTTAGCCTTGCAGCGGTTTGTGGTGTCATTTTTGGTTATTTTGTTATCATTTTGTACAGTCTAATGTTGTTACTTTCTGTTGGATGCTCTTGTTTATTCATACTTGCACATCATCGCCATTCATGTAGATTCACGGAGCACAAGCATACACCGTAGCTTATTGTTGTGTTTGTTATCATTGTTTGGCTTCCCATCCCTCATCCCCCGTACTTGTTCAAAGTTGAGTTGCACACATCTCTTGTATAATCCCACAAAAGCCAAGTAGAGACCGGTCTTCGAACCGGGCGAGGGGGGTGCCGTAAAACCCTTCCCCTCTCGTAACTGAGCTCCCGAACCTAAGATAGTATGGTGATGACGGGCCAGTGATCCTTATCCATTGAATGAGGCACGAGTCAATCGAGTTCGGTTCCTCGGGGACAATTCGCTAAAACCCGGGTGGCGACTCCGAATCGATGTCGAGATATCCCTCCGGTGATGCGTCCACAAGAACATTGATTGGTTCAACTTCCGAAGTCACGGCCTCAACGCCTTGCGTTTCATCCACACTATCCCCATTCATCCCGAGATTCTTCATGCGGCTGTTCATTTTTGGGATCCGAAACTTCATGTATTTCGTTTCGGTATTCAAGAGCTATGCCCGACTGTCGAAGAATTCCAAACATACCTTGGGAGCCGTTCATGCACGGAACCCGCGGTTCCTCCTCTTCACGACAGTTTGACCAAGATTCTCAAGGACAAGCTTGGTGTGAATGAGGGCACCGCCAAGTACCTGCTTCGTGGCAATGCTCTTGATGTTTTGCGCCTCTTTGCTGACTTCCGGCCTTGTGGGGATCTGACTGATTTCCCTCTTCAGAATTGGCGCATGTTCGCGCTCTGCATGTGCCTCTTGGCTTCTTACCTGCTGGTCCCCCTTGATGGGAATGCAAGCCCTTCCATTGTTTCGGTTGCTCTACAGATTGAGCAGCGTCGCGATGTGGTCCCGATGGTTCTGGCTGAGACCCTCATGGGTTTGGATGCGATTCGCTCTGGGCGGACAAATGTCTTTGGAGGCAGCCTGCTCTTACTCCAGGTCGGTTTTTGGTCTTGGTCACTGCTAGCTTTGGCTTTTTGGTCTAGCGATGCTTGGCTTTTGACACATGTTTTTGGCTTATGGTTTTGGTTACAGATGTGGCTTTGTGATAAGGTGAAGTTGAAGGTTGACCCAGAGAACCACTGGGTTTATGATCCTTGGACTCGGAACAATAGGCAATTTGTGGAGGAACATGGCGATGTGGATGGGTGGACTGACTTTTTTATGGCTTTGGGAGAGGAACATGTTGCTTGGAGGTGTCATTGGATGGTTTTGCCGAACATGACGGCGGCTCACATGGGTCCAGCATGGGTGGTGATTGCGGGTCTAACGGGGTTCGCCTTTTACTTTCCGCAGCGCATCCTTCGCCAACTCGGGATCCGTCAAGAGGTTCAATTCTCTGTCCCAGCGTCTTTCCGTCTTCCAGAATTCAAACACTCGGTTATGGAGAAGTATCATCTTTCATGGAAGAAAAGAGTGACTTGGGTTCATGACGACTATCCTACCATACATCTGAATGCACTTTACAGAAAATGGATAAGAGAAGAAGTATCGGCAAGATTTGGAACTGCTTAAAACCAAATGACCCGACTTAACTAAACTGTTCCCGAAATAAACCATAGACCCATGTTGTAATTTTTCTTTTCATTGTGGCGGTTATGTCTTTGTTGCTTAGGCACTTTGCTCAACTTTGTAACCGAAGAGATTGTTGGAATAAAATTGAATCATGAGGGTTTCCCCCTCTTGGTTCACAATGTTGCTTGATTTTCTCTTTTCTTCCTTCTTCTTGGGACACGACGGGTACTTGGATCAACTTGATGGATCATGACTGAATCTCTGAGTGAGACTGCCTACGTATCCTTCTTCAAGGAATCAGGTCATAACGTAGTTCGGGTGAAGGTTCACTCGGGTATTGACGCTCTCCTTTTTGCGCTCTAAATTTTGCCTAGTACCGCCCTTTCGAGTTTTCGGTCTAACGAGCTCTTTTGATTTTCATGCCTTATCTTTTGCCTAGGTTGCCCAATGTGGGTTTTCGGCCTAGCAGGCTTGCTCTTATTTTTGCTTGGGTCAGCCCGCCCTTGCAGTTTTCCGCCCAACGAGCATCTCTCATGGGTAGTATCTTTTGAGTTGATCCAAGTTTACAATGGTGAATTCGTTCCCGTCAAGATCAATGAGCACCGTCGCTCCCCCGCTGAGAATGGTCTTGATAATGTAAGGCCCTGCCCACTTCGGCCTGAACTTCCCTCTCGGGTCAAATATTGGTGCGCGGATTTCTTTTACCACCATGTCCCCCTCAATCAGATCTCGCGATTTCACCTTCTTATTGAATGCTCTAGCGATCCTCCTTTGGTATCCTTGAATGTGATATAGGGCGAGTAATCTCCTTTCGTCGAACAACATCAACTCAGCGAACCTCTTGCTCAACCAATCAGCTTCGCTAATTTCACTTTCCATTACTACCCTTAGGGATGGTACTCTGAGCTCAATTGGGAGTACCGCCTCTATGCCATATACCAATGAATAGGGTGTTGCCCCTGTCGGAGTATGGACGGAGGTGCGATAACCCCAAAGTGCTAATGGTAATTTTCATGCCAATCCCTTGAGGATTCAATGGTTTTCTCCAAGATATTCTTGATGGTCTTATTTGCGGCTTCAACAGCTCCGTTGGTTTGCGGCCGATATACCGTGGACTTGTGCACCTAGATGTCGAAGTCTTCTAGCACTTCAGCAATCCTTCCTTTGAAATGTACCCCATTGTCAGAGACGAACGCTTGAGGAACCCCGTACCGGTAGATGATATTTTTCTTGACGAAATGCTCTACTTGAACTGCTGTTAGAGTGGCATAAGAGGCTGCTTCCACCCATTTCGTGAAGTAATCGACTGCCACCAAGATGAACTTGTGACCATTTGAGGCCGGCGGAGTGATTCTTCCAATCACGTCTATTCCCCATACCGAGAAAGGCCATGACGAAGACATTGAGTGTAGCTCAGTGGGCTGCACATGCTTCAGATTAGCGTGGACTTGGCATTAGGGACACCTTCGTACATGCTCAACACAGTCTGTCTCCATGGTAGACCAAAAGTATCCTTGTCTCAATATCTTCTTCGTCAGCATGACTCTGCTCATATGGGGACCGCACACTCCTTCATGGATTTCTTCAATTACTCTTTTTATTTCCTCGCCGTGGATGCACAATTTATGCATACCCTCGTATGATCTCCTGTACATCCTCCCTCCGCAGACGATGTATTGTGACGCTAATCGTCGCAAAGTGATGCGATCCTTCTTGCTTGCTCCTTCCAGATATTCTTCCTTTTCAACCAAGTTCCATATATCATGGTACCATGGCATGCCGTCATTGACTTCTTCAATATCCATCACGTATTCATAAGTTGGTCGGTCCTTTTGCTCAATCATGACGGGTCGCAACCTTATCCCTTCTGGTAGCTCTACCATTGATGCTAAGGTAGCGAGGGCATCGGCGAACCGGTTTTTCATTCTTGGTATGTGCGTGAAGGTTACCTCTTCAAACTTCCGAATTACCTCCTCCAGGCCCTTGTGGTATGGCTTGAGCTTCTCCTCTTTTACCTTCCAATCACCATTGGCTTGCGACACTACCAAGTTCGAGTCTCCTATTACTTCCAACTTCTTAACTCCAATTTCCAAGGCAGCTTCCATCCCGACAATGAAAGCGAGCGGGATGTGCGGCCCTTCCGGCGAAACTAACAGTACTCCAATTCCAAATCCCTTCTGGTTCGTGGCCCCATCAAAGTATAGTTTCCACGTATCATCGTCTATTGTCACGACGCTCTCGTCGGGGAACTGGAACTCAGTGTCTTCTGGTCCCTCCACTGGGTGATCACCTAGAAATTCTGCTACCGCTCTTCCCTTCACCGATTTCCTTGTGATGTACTTGAGTTCAAATTTGGCTAATAAGAGCAACCAACGTGCTAGCTTACCGGTAAGCGCTGGCTTCTCGAACAGATATTTGAGAGGGTCCATTCGAGAAATCAACTTCACCGAATAGGCCAGCATGTAGTGTCTCAATTTCTTGGAGGCCCAAACAAGAGCCCAACATGTCTTCACCAATGGCGTGTATCTCTCTTCGGCTTCGACCATCTTCTTGCTGAGGTAATAAACCGCCTTTTCGACTCCGTCATCACTTTCTTGTGCCAACATACACCCCATTGCTGATTGAGTAACTGACAAATACATTATCAATGGTTTCCCAGGTACCAACGGCATTAGCACCAGTGGGCTTTGGAGATACTTCTTGATAGCTTCAAAGGCCTTTTGACACTTGTCATCTCACCTAAAGGACACCCCCTTCTTCAAAAGTCAAAACATCGGCTCACAAGTTGAAGTCAACTTAGCGATGAATCTGCTAATGAATTGAATCTTTCCGAGAAAACTGCGCACTTCTTTCTCCGTCCGTGGCGATTCCATTTCTAGTATGGCTTTGATTTTGGAGGGGTCGACCTCAATTCCTCTGGTGGTGATCATAAATCCCAGCATTTTCCCGGCGGTGACTCCAAACGTACATTTTTGCGGGTTGAGGCGCATGCGGTACTTGCGAACCCTCTCGAAGAACTTACGAAGTGCTGGTAGGTGCCCCTCTCGCTCTTTGGCTTTCACAATCATATCGTCCACATACACTTCCACTTCTTTATGTATCATATCGTGCAACAAGGTAGTCGCAACTCTTTGATAGGTCGATCCCGCATTTTTCAATCTGAACGGCATTACCCGATAGCAAAAGGTTCCCCATTCAGTTGTAAAAGTCGTCTTCTCCCGATCTTCTGGCGCCATCAAGATCTGATTGTATCCTGAAAATCCGTCCATGAAAGACAACAATGCGTGCCCCGCTGTATTGTCCACGAGTACATCTATGTGTGGCAACGGAAAATCATCCTTCGGGCTTGCTTTGTTCAAATCCCTGAAGTCAACGCAGACCCTGATTTTTCCGTCCTTCTTGGGAACTGGCACAATATTAGCAACCCATTGAGGGTACTCCGTTACCATTAGAAATCCGGCGTTGAACTGTTTAGTGACTTCTTCTTTAATCTTTTCTACCCAATCAGGCCTTATTTTTCTCAACTTTTGCTTAACTGGCTTAGCATTGGGGTACAGGGGGATCCGATGTTGCACGATGTCGGGATCGATTCCGGGCATATCCGCGTGAGACCAAGCGAAAACATCTCCGAATTCCTTGAGTAAGTCGATGTGTAACTCACGTTCCTCCTTGGATAGCCCGGAGCCGATCTGAACCATGCGGGGGTCCCCTTCGTCTTTCAAGTTTATTAGAACAATTTCTTCTTTTATCAGCTGAGCATGCCTCTCATCTTCCCTTTCGATTAAGGACCTGAGTTCTTTGGGTATTTCTCCCTCGAGCTCGGTCCCTTAATCATCGGGGTCGACATAGTTTATTTCGGGAACAACGAAGTAAGCGAAATCATAGTTCATTTCATTCATAAGCCCCTCGGGGGTGCAATACATAGCGGTGGACTCAAACTCGAAAGAAAAGTGATGACGCGGAGGGCCATGAGGCACAATCTCCGACTCATAGCTGATTACAGACTCAGACTCAGACTCGGACTCAAACGCAGTGGGGGTGCTAGTGAATTTTACAACAGGTGTAAAAGTGCAATTCTTATATTCTCCGACAGCATCCACGATCAGCAGGCTTGGATCTTCAAAGACCTCCTGCCCGAGCATCATCACCTCAGCTGCTTCCTTACCCATACCCGCTGGACCGACCTCGTCGAACATTGAAAGCAGAATCCCACCATCCAGAATCTCTATCCAATCGGCCTTAAGGTCTTTTATCAATTCCTCGACCTTTTCCTTTTCATCTTCGCTATCCCACATATCATTGGCGAAGATTTCAAACCCGGGGTAAGACTCCCCGTTTACTGAGTTCACGAATGGCTCCGGCTGGCCATGATAGGGTTTGTCCCCCCCTTCCTTCACGAAACGGACCACATAGTTCTTGTCATAGACAAAACTGCGGACGTCCTTCTCCTTGTCGGTGGGTTTGTAGCCTAGTCCGAAACGTCCTTTGTGAACGGGAAAATCTGGCAGCTTGGCCATTCCTTGCCGACTACGGCCTAAACCTATGCCTGGCAGATATGCCATTCTTCTCATCATCTCTAAAGCAGTGGAGGTGACAGCAAATTCATCGTATACTTGGATAGTACACACTCGGCCGGCAGTATCAAAGGCGAACCCACCCATTTCCACATCATTCTCATCGTGCATGATTTCCAAAAGCGGGGCGTTGTCCTCAGAATGAGGACGAATACCTGAGTCTCCATAAAGCACGACCGTTCCACTTTCTAATCCTAGCAAGACCTTCTGGTGCAGGGTCAACGGTACCGCCATGATGTCGGGCCGATGCATCCATGGGCGACCCAAGAGTAGGTTGAAAGAGGCCGGTATTTCTAGCACGTAGAACTCCACAGTTAACTGAAATCCCTCAGCTGCAACTTCCATTTTTATAGTCCCTAACACTTCTCGGCGAGTATTATCATAAGCGCGTACGGTTAAGTTGGACAGGGTGAAATCCCTTGTCTTAAGTCCCAAGCAATGAGCGGTGCGGAGGGGACAAACATTGAGTGCCGAACCATTATCCACCAATACCACCGGGATCCATTTCCCCATGCACTTCAGAGTTATGTGTAACAGCTTGTTGTGATCGGTTCCTTCGAGCGGGAGGTCGGCTTCGGTGAAGGTTACAGTATGCTTTGTAGGGGGGTTCTTAATGACAGCCATCATGATTTCGGGGGTTGTGTCGGGGGTTATCTCCATACAAGACAATTCTTGGGCGAGCTTCTGACGGTGCTCGCTAGAGCTCATGAGTAATCCCCATATGGTTATGGCTGCGGGGGTCTTCTCTAGCTGTTTCTTGATGAGATTCTCTTCGGGTGTATGATTTGGGGTTTGATTCGGGTGAGGGACATGGTTGTTTGTAGCTAAAAAGACGCGAGATTGGTTAATTGGGGGATTGGGGAAGTTTTGGAAGCTGTTTGGGTCTGGAGTTGGGTTTGTTGGGCGGGTTGAGAAAGGGTCATTTTGGGGAGTAGGGGTGATGTTTGGTTGGTTGGTGGAGTTAAGTGGTGGGTTCTCGGGTGGATTAGATGAAGGGTTCGGAAGAGGATTACGATGCGGGTTAGAGGTTTCGCCGGGGTAAACTGGGGGTTGGTAGTATCTACCGCTCCGAAGAAGGTGCATGATGGATTCTAAATCGTCTCCCCACAGTTCAGTTTCATCAAAGTAGAAGTCGACCAGATCTCCTTCTGCTTTTCTCTTTCCTTTAGCGATGCTAGCCTCTTTCATCCCTTGAGTAATATCTTCGACAGTGGTTGCACTCCAAATGTCCGTTTCTTCGTTGTTAACTGGGTTGTCCTTCCAGATGTTAGCCACGGTGCTTCCTTCTAATGGTGGTCCCCATATGTCAATCATATCTCCACTCAGCGTCATTATCTCATTGTCTTCGGGTATCTGAACCACTGGCGCTGGCAAACTCTCATCTATGATGAACTCATAAGGAGCGAACTCCAATCCTTCCACCATCTAATCAATTGCTACCTCGCTCATCATGGAAAATTCTGGGCGTCCTTCCCACAACGGTGGCTGTGGTGCCAAGCAAGTTTCGTCAAAGAATTATGGCAAGGTACACCCATCCAAAGGGTCTTCTGAATCAATAAGCTGCCATTCAGTTGGCATAGGGTCCCATTCAGGTTCTTCCCAGTTTTGCCCTTCTCCTTCTCCTTCTTCTAAGATCGGTTGATTTTCAACTATTGGTTGTTCAAGCAGATTTTGAAGTAAAGCTGTGTCTAATGGGTCCAACTGCACTGGCCCTTGAAATTCTTCCATCTGGTCGGCGACTGGGAGTTCTTGATTAAGCTCGACTTCCCCTTGCGGCCACTCTTCGTCGTTCAATTGTCCATTTGCTGCCATTATCTCATATTCCCAGTTCTCCATGTTAATTATCATGTCCCCTCACTTATCCCAAAAGGCGGGGCCCACTTGATCAGAGAGGGTGCATATTTCAGGCTCAGTTGGTATGGCCACAACAGGTTTGGGCTCGGTTTCGGGTGTGATAAACTGGCTAGGGTCAAATATAGTGGAGCTTGGGTTGTTTTTAGTGGAGTTAAGGGAGATGTGATTTAGGTCGGCATTCCTTCTGCGGGTCGGCAAAGGGTTAGTGATGGTGTTAGGTTTCTCGGTGGCGTCTCGGATTTGTTTGTTGTCAATGAGATCTTGAATCTCATGACGAAGGCGTTGGCATCTATCGGTCAGATGGCCAGGGGATTGATGGAAGGTACAAAATTGGTTGGGGTTCCACATGGGTGAGGGGTTTTGAGGAGGCAGAGTTGGTGCGAGTGGCTTGAGCTTCCCCTGCTGAACGAGACGTTCAAAAATAGCTGAGAGGGGGAGCGGAAGAGGGGTGAAGACTCACCGCGCCCTTTGGTTCTGAGGCGGGGCCGGCATGATGGCATGGACTGGTTTGGCTTTGGATGGATGGTTATTTACGGGGTTGGACGAGGTGCTAGTAGAGTAGTTCTGAGGGGTGTAGAAAGAGTTGGTATTGCCTGTGAAGCCCCTTTTGGCTTGGGTGCTGATTCTCCTTTCTTTAAGATTCCACTTTGCAGCCCTTCTTCAATAGATAAGCCCACCTCAAAGTAGGTCTCAAAGTCATGAGTTTGAGCTGTGATCATGTATTGAGCCAAGTCGGGCTGTAAGTTGCGGGTGATTATTCTCATTTGATCCTTGTCGCAGGGGCGATCAGTCATCTGGGCTGCTTTAGCTCTCCACCGCTTCACGAAGTCTGTGAAGGACTCTCTTTCCTTCAACTTGATGCTCTCAAGCTCCCGGGTGGTAACTTTCAACTGGACATTGTAGTCATATTGCTTCACAAAAGAAGCCACCAAATTTTCCCATGTCCTTCTTTTGGAGATGTCAAGTGAAAGAAGCCACTGGAGGGCGGGTCCGGTTAGGCTCTGATGGAACATTTGAGCCATGGTTGGTTCGTCCACATTTTGGAGAGAGAGAGAACTCACGTAAGCTTGGATGTGCCCTCGGGGGTTCCCTGTTCCATCGAACTTTTCGAAATCCACTGGTTTGTACTTCTCGGGGAGTTTGGCCTCGGGGAAAAGGCACAGCTTACTCATGTCGAATCCGGTAACGGCAGCTTTCTCATTCTTAGCAACTGGCTCTTCGAGTTTGGCAATCTTAGCCAACATTTCAGCCATTTGAGGGTTTTCAATTGGTTGCTCCTGACGTTCTTCATTTTCGAGGACGTCTTGTTCATCGGGGGTTTGCTGAAGCGGGGGAAGGCGGCCTTGGATGTTAACCAAAATAGCCATGATCTGGGTAATCTGAGTGTTGTGATTGGCTACGTTGTCGTGCATCTCTTTCCTTAACTGCTCGATCTCATTTGGCTGTTCTTCCGGAGTAGCGGTCGTGACAATCTTTGTTCGAGCGGTCGGGTCCAAACGGGTAAGGTCTTCTTTCTTCTTGCAGGCCCAATTGTTGAATGCTGACAGTGTACAAAAGATCGAACTCAACCCCAAGGCTCGACACTCATGTACAAGAAAGAATACCTAAACGATCATGCATATGTCGCCGCATCGCCCCTCACCAAGTTAGTCTTAGACCTAGTCCTTAAAATTAGTCTACCGGTTTCGGATCTCACTTAAGGCCATTGCACAGCAGATTGAACCAACACCACGGGTAAGTCTTTTACTCGGCAGTTACGGCTTTTCAACCTAAAGCCTAAATGTTGAAGCCGCAACCGTTATCCTTTCTTGACCATCCGAGACAGAGCAATAAGGTGTTGTCATCCAATTACAAATGGCCCCAAGGCTAGTTCGAAACACGGGCAGCCGTTCGGGCACGGCAAACACCGGAGGTATCTCAAACTCCGTGGATTTAAAATCTCCTAAGACTAGATATGTACAGCTTTTGGAAGGTTGCCCCAATCCTCAAGTTTTCTTTTGATATCAAGTCCTTTCATGCGGGACGACCGGATTTGGGAAAATACAAACTCTCAACTCCTTATCAAAAATCTAACTCCGAATCTTAAGAACAATTGTCCCTAATCTCGGGCCAATCATCCATAATTTTCGTTAGATTGTTGTTAAAGACTCGATGGTCCAAATTTTCCCACGTCCGATTATCCTAAGGATTAACTCGCAAGACAACGTACATTTGAAATGCACGACTCATCATCGGGCCGAGGCAACTTACTACTAACCACACGGACACCTAAACTATACTACTCTCGACTCGGAGGGGCTATATACAAATGCGAATGCATGCATGGATGCAACGTGACAAGATAAGGAAAACGGTAACATATAGCACGTAACATGATAGAGCACGTAAATCTAACAAACGGGACGGCACCTAACGGGGAAGTTCTATGGCTAACTATATGCAACAAGGCCGGATTTGGTCTCACAAGGGTACCCCAGACTAGAGTCGTGATTGTCTCCCGTGCCACGGATACCCACAACGACGGTAATAACGACAGGTATAACTCATCACGGTCGAGGGCTGCTGGGCATTTTGGGATTCCCCGTCACCGGCAAGCCGTGCGGGATTGCCAAAACACGCCAGCGAGGCTAAGAACAATGCAAGTGCAATGCAAAAGTTGAATTACAAACATTTCAAAAATCCCACAAAAGCTTTTCAAGTCGAGCCCTCTTGATTAATGCATATTTCAATAAAACTACACAAGTGTAATAAAATCAAAGTATGCATTAACCAGAGTCCCCAGCGGAGTCGCCAGCCTGTGGACGCACCTCCAGAAGATATCTCGAATCGATTCGGAGTCGCCACCCGGGTTTTAGCGGATTGTCCCCGAGGAACCGAACTCGATTGACTCGTGCCTCATTCAATGGATAAGGATTACTGGCCCGTCATCACCATACTATCTTAGGTTCGGGAGCTCAGTTATGAGAGGGGAAGAGTTTTACGGCACCCCCCTCGCCTGGTTCGAAGACCGGTCTCTACTTGACTTTTGTGGGATTGTAACGAATGTATGCTTGTGCTCCGTGAATCTTCATGAATGGTGATGATATGCAAGTATGAATTAATGAACACACAAAACAGCAAACCACAGTGTTAGTTCATGATTAACAATGAAAGAATAACTCGAAATAACACTACAAGTTACTGTACAGCAAAACCAATCTGATCCTCCACAACAGTTCGAGCGCTCAATAGATGAGCTTGAGCACTCGAAGCCTTCTCACTCACTCATGCTTCTGATGTTCGTAATGATTCTGATTTTGATGAAAACATGTTTGATGCACTTTAATCTGCTTGAAAATGATACTTTGATGACTAAGCAGGAAGGTATGACCATGTTAACATAAACTTGAAACTTGATGATGAACCAAACAAGGCAATAAAGGCAGAATGGGTGAAAAATATATCATTGTGAGGCATCCAAAACACTCAAAATGCAGTTAGTAGCCTGATATGATGAAAACTCTTGATGCACTAGAAAACAGTTTGAGCGCTCAAAGGGAGGCTTTGAGCGCTCAAACCATCTTCATGGTTTGAGTGTTTACATGCCTTACTTCCTTTATTTGGATCATCAACAAGCTCAAGATAGTACACAATAATGTAAATGTCCTTGATGAACCAGAAACATTAACAAAATAAACATAAAATGCTTGCATGAGTGATAGATGAGTATTGGGTCATGCATAAGCATGATTAGAATGAGAGGGAGAAGAGATCAGGTTGGCTTAGCCAAACATCAACGCACACAACTCAACACACACACACACACACACACACACACTTTGAGATTAGGTTGGCTTGGCCAAACATCAACACACACCTCAACACACACACACACACACACTTCATAAACTGAAAACAGAATACTGAACTAAAGTAGACCAGATTCAAACTTCAAAACTGAGCAAGGTTTGAGCACTCATAGGGCTAGCCTTGAGCGCTCAAGCCCCATTCAAGGGCTGTGAATTTATGTGGTTTCTGATCATTCTTTGATGCTTTTATGAGTTTAAACAAACTGGTCATTGTTAAAGAGAGTGAGATACACTGTTTATTTCATAGAATGAGATTATCCATGGTTGAGGATACTAAAACATCACTCTTGTGGCTTTTGGGTTCAATGATCGATGATCAAAAACAAGACAACAGATTTGAGGGTTATTGAACCAACAAACAACCACAAGGATGATGTCATCAAGATAAAATATGATCAGAAACCACAAGAACACTGAGAGTGTTCAAGCGGCTTGAGCGCTCATGACCTTAGTATTGAGCGCTCAAGCTGTTTGAAGCTGGGATTTTCAAAGATTGTTTTCTTGCATATTTGAGACCTCGTGAGTCCATTAGAGGTATAGAAGACCTCCATGAACCCACTGGTCTCCCTCAGGAGTGCCAACCCGTAACTTTCACATGGATTTCTACCTTTTGGTTTTGATTTTGAGCTTGGACTTGTGGTTTTGCTCGATGGATGAGTGTTAGGGGGGGGGGGTGTTGACACAATGTGGGAAGTTTAGGACAGATTATGTTGGGTGTGGGTTGACTTGGGTTGATTTTGGATGGATGATGGTGTATTCTAGTGAGAGGTGTTGAGGATCATATGGGTTTGTTGAGTGAAAAGAGATTTAAGCTTCAAGTGATGGATGGAATGGGTTGAAAGTTTCCGGAAATGTAGTTTGAGAGAGAGTGAGTGAGAACTCAGGGTATGAAAGGATGTCTAACCTCTCCAAATTGTGTAGAAGGAGTTCTTTTATAGGGTGAAATGGGGGGGGGGGGGGGTGAAGTGTGTTGATTTGAAGTGGAAGGCCTAATGGAGTAATATAGGCCCACCCTGAGGTCTATCAGTTGCATGCGAGCAACAAAAAAATGGCTGGGTGGCTGTCAATCAGTTGGAATCTCATCATTACATGCTCTGCCACTGACAGACTGGACAGAGCTTGAGCGCTCAAACAGGGGGTTTGAGTGCTCAAACCCCCTTGAGCACAATGGTTGGTTTTGGTATTTTGGTCATTTGGGTTGGTCTAGGCTGTTTAGGAATGGTTAGGGGTGGTTTAGGACAAGTTCAAGCCTTTCTCTCAACCCTAAGGTATTCACAGGTGGTTTTCTCATCATCGGGAGTGCTTGGTCAAGTATCCCGGGTCAAAATCGGGGTGTCTACAAGTGCATTAGGGGTAACCAGAGAGTAGTTGATCAGTGTTTCAACATGGTCTTGAAAAAGTCCCCAAAGGCCGAGCTGGTCCAGACGGTTGAAGTTCTAGATCAACCGACCTTGGAGGACGTTGGAGGTGACCCCATCAAGAAGAT
Organism: Vaccinium vitis-idaea; assembly: GCA_963854785.1. NCBI lineage: Eukaryota > Viridiplantae > Streptophyta > Magnoliopsida > Ericales > Ericaceae > Vaccinium > Vaccinium vitis-idaea. The sequence goes on along the minus strand of OY978217.1, from coordinate 24,530,806 downwards.
GGTGGAAGGATTGAAGAAAATACAGATTCAAGAAGATAATGCAGAAAGATATTTCATGATCGGCGAAACCCTTCCCGAACAGGAGGAAAGGGACTTGGTTGCCTTTTTGAAGGACCATATTGACGTTTTCGCGTGGACACCCCAGGAGATGCCTGGAATAAACCCAAAAGTGATCAGCCACCATTTAAACGTGGATCCTCAGCACAAACCAGTTGTGCAAAAGGCAAGGAGGTCGGCACCACAGCACGCAGACGCTGTGATCGAAGAAGTAGAACGGCTGCTCGAAGCGGATGCCATACGAGAGGTGAGCTATCCGGAATGGATGGCTAACACGGTTGTGGTCAAGAAGAAAAATGGGAAGTGGAGAGTTTGTGTGGATTTCACCAACCTCAACAAAGTATGCCCCAAGGACAGCTTTCCCCTTCCCAGGATTGACCAACTAGTAGATGCCACGTCAGGCTTTGAAAGAATGAGTTTCCTTGACGCATATCGAGGATATCATCAAATAGCTATGTATGAGCCCGACCAGGACAAAACGTCCTTCATCTCGTCGAGAGGCCTTTACTGCTACAAAGTCATGCCGTTTGGATTAAGGAATGCTGGAGCAACTTATCAGAGGTTGGTCACTAAGATGTTCAAAGATTAGCTCGGAAAAAAACCATGGAGGTCTATATCGACGACATGGTGGTAAAAAGCAAATCGAAGCCTGATCATCTTGCCGACCTGAAGGTAACTTTTGATATTTTGAGAGAATATAAGTTAAAACTGAATGCCTCAAAGTGTGCTTTTGGGGTCAGCTCGGGGAAATTTCTAGGACACCTGGTGACTAAGAGGGGGATTGAGGCTAATCTGGACCAGATTATGGCTCTGCGGAACCTTCAAAGCCCAAGGACCACGAAGGAGGTCCAAAGGCTAACAGGGATGGCAGCAGCTCTTAACCGTTTTATTAGTAAGTCCTCGGACCGTTGTAGGCCATTCTTTCAGCTTCTGAAGAAGAGAGAAGGGTATGACTGGGGAGCCGAGCAAGAACAGGCTTTCCAAGAGTTGAAAATTTATTTGTCATCACCACCCTTGCTCTCTACTCCAGAAGCTAGGGAGCGGTTGATATTATATCTAGCGGTATCCGAGCATGCAGTTAGCTCGGTTCTCCTACGAATAAAGGGGACAGAGCAGGCTCCGGTCTATTTTGTAAGCAAGACCTTGTTAGACGCAGAAACGCGGTATTTGCCATTGGAGAAATTGGTATACGCTCTTGTCATTACTTCAAGAAAATTGCCACACTATTTTTTACAGCATCCCATCACTGTGTTCACTGAATATCCACTGAGGGCTTTGCTCAGGAAGGCAGATTTCTTTGGAAGAATATCCAAATGGTGCATTGAATTAAGCCAGTTTGATCTTGACTACCAGCCCAGGGCGGCAATCAAAGGGCAAATCTTGGCTGACTTTATAGCGGAGTTTACTCCAACAGTTGCTCCACCTCCACCAGCCCTCCATGAGAAAGAGCAAAGAATCCATCATCCCGAGCAGCCAACGAGAATGGCCGATCTGGATCCAGAGGAGTGGATGCTTTACGTTGATGGGTCAGCTTGCAACAAAGGTTCTGGAGCAGGAATGGTGTTGTTCTCTCCAAAAGGGTTGGTACTGGAACAAGCACTACGACTGGGGTTTAGTGCCACCAACAATGTGGTAGAATATTAAGCCTTGCTCGCTGGACTAAGGAGTGCCCTGGAACTCAAGGTAAATACGTTAATAGTATTTTGTGACTCACAATTAGTTGTTAACCAGCTTTCAGGAGAATATGCTACGAAAAGCGAGAAGATGGCTGCGTACTCAGAGGCAGCCAAGGATTTGCTTGACAAATTTGACAGAGCCCACATCCAACAAATCAGCTCGGGCCAGAATGCGCATGCAGACTCGCTAGCTTGCTTGGGGTCAACAATCAAAACAGAGTATCGCCGCACGATGGCTGTGGACTATTTGAGTGAACCAAGCATTGGCCGAGCAGTGGAAATTGTGATGGAAACAGAGTTTGGGCCAAGTTGGATGGACCCAATAGTGGCATACCTACGAGTTGAGACCTTGCCAGAAGACAAGAAGGAAGCTCACAAGATCAAAACCAAGTCAGTACGCTTCTGGCTCTCTCCAGAAGGTAAGCTTTATAGAAAGTCTTTTCTTGGCCCATATTTATTGTGTGTACACCCAGCTCTAGTTCAGAAGTTCCTCCATGAGATCCATGTTGGAACATGTGGAGGACACACGGGTGGGAGGTCAATAGCCCACCGAGCAATATCCCAGGGGTATTGGCGGCCTTACATGCAAGAAGATGCAAAGGCCTTTGTCAAGACTTGTGAGAAGTGTCAGAGGTTCTCTCCTCTAATCCGAGCACCAGCTGAGGATCTGTTACCTCTAACCAGCCCATGGCCATTTGCCCAGTGGAGACTGGACATCGTGGGTCATCTCCCCATGGCAACAGGGAAACAAAAATTCCTACTCATTGGCACGGACTACTTCACTAAATGGATAGAGGGTGAAGCTCTGGCCAAGATTACAGAATCCATGGTGGAGAGGTTCGTATGGAACAAGATCATTACACGATTTGGAGTACCTTACTCCATCATCTCAGACAATGGGTCCCAGTTCGGCAGAAAATTCAAAGCATTTTGTGCTCAGTACGGCATCAGAAACTACTATTCAACCCCAGCTTATCCATAGAGTAATGGGCAAGTAGAAGCTTCAAACAAGACCATCCTTAAGAGTCTTAAGAAGAGGTTGGAGAGCAAGAAGGGAAAATGGCCAGACGAGCTAGCAGCCGTGCTCTGGGCATACAGGACCACCCCACGGGGATCTACGGGAGAGACGCCATATTCCCTTGCTTATGGGACAGGGTCAGTGATTCCACTGGAGATAGGCTTGCCGACCATTCGCACTACTCTTGTGGAGTCAGGTGGCAACGACAAAGCCTTGGCCGAGCAGCTCGACCTTGCCGAGGAAAAAAGAGAGCGTGCACTTATTACATTAGCAGCATATCAGGAGCAGCTGCGGAGGAGTTACAACAAGAAGGTGCAACTATGAGAATTCAAGATTGGGGATCTACTCCTAAGGAAAGTCTTGGCCAACACCAAAATATCCTCTGATGGGAAGCTAGACCGAACTGGGAAGGCCCATATAAGATCGTGGGGATTGCTGGAATTGGGGCCTATCGTTTGGCCGACCTGGATGGAGAACCAGTACCATGGCCATGGAATGTCCAGAACCTACGAAAATTTTACCAGTAATTTGTTTATGTGATTACGAATACAATCACATCTTTACTAAGTGAATACGGATAAATTCTCATTTGTTTTTAATACCTAGTTGGGATTACGAATAAAATCACCAACATCTTTATTAATATTTTGAGTATTAATGAGATTTCATGTTTTCTTATTGTGGTGTTGATTAATACGAACCAAAATTTATCTCAAATTTGGATTCCTATTGGGGAGCAGGAAGTATGTATATGTTTATTCTAATAAATCCAAGTACGAAGACACTTGGATACTCTAAGTATGAAAAAACTTAGATTTGCAGCGAATATTGCAATGTTTTTCTTAAGAATGAAAAGGCTTAGATTTGCAACGAATATTGCAATAACTTCCTAAGCATGAAAAAGTTTAGATTTGCAACGAATATTGCAAGATGTCCAAGTACGTGGACACTTGGAATAAAATTTCTAAGTACGAAAACACTTAGAGCTATTACAGCAATGAATAATGCAAGTATCCAAGTACGAGGAAACTTGGAAGATTATCTCAGTGTGCAAAACCTTAGAATTATAAGAATTATAAGAATTATAAGACGAAGGGAAATACTCATACTTAAGTATGAAATACTTAAAACCAAAAGCAAAACAAACCATTGTATCAAAGGTCACACACGGCTGAGCAAGCCTCGCAGGGCTGGTTATCAAGCCTTATAAAGTTCAAAAAGCAGCAAAAAGGTAACAAAGGCATCAAGCCTCTTCACTTTGCCCTTCGACAATAGTGGCAAGATTGGGATCAGGGTTGTCACCTCCAATAGTATCCTCAGCAGCATCGTCTCCTAGGCCGGTGAGATCAGTAATGGCCGCAGTTGTGTGGATCTGTTCCGGAAGAGGATCGATTTGAGCCTCAGAGTTGGGCTGAGCCTGAGCGTCCAGATGGGCCTGAGCAGCAGCCATCTCGATCGGCAACTCCATGTTAACCCAGTGAGGAGAGAATTCGTCTACGCCGAGCTTACTGAGGCACCGCCGCCAAGCCATCTCCCATACAGCATCCTTCACCGGCGGCATTTGAGCTCAGTAGTTGTCAGTAATCACCACAATAGCTCGGTCGTACTCAACCTCTGCTCTGGTCTCCGTAGCAGCTAGTTGTTCACGTAGATCATGCTCAACCTCCTCAGATTTCCTTTTCAGATCGGTATTCTCTCTCCTTAGTTCCTCCACTTCTTCCCGTGCTTCTTTTAGAGACTGAGAGTGTTGAGCACTTTCCTTCTCAGCTCTCTCCGCCCTCTTTTGTTCTTTCTTCAGCTCCTTTTCAGTATCCTTGGCTCTTTCCAAACCCACGGGTGCCTTTTGCATAATCTGCAAAATAAAGTACGGGAAATAAGGAAGAATGGAGATCTGAACGCGACAAGAAGGAAATAGGAGAGTCTTTTTGACCTTGGCGCTGGATTGAAAGATGGACTTCATAAGGCTATCATATGAGTTGTTCTTCTCCCTGTCCATGTCCAGGGGAAGAAGAGCAGCTCGGGAGATGCCGTATGCAACATCCACCGAAGAGATTTTATCGGTCATGGAGAGGGAGGTGCCATTGGGACGTGCCAGAGGAGGAGCCCATGGCTGCACCAAAGGAGGGGAATCCGCCATCGTATGGCTAGAACTTGAATCCCCCGTCCTTCGCCTCTGGGGTGGAGGCTGGGCGTCTAGAGGTCCCTCCACAGGTCTTTTGTCTCTATGCTGAGAAGGGGGAACAACAGTTGTGGTAGCAGGATGATTGAGGGAGATGGAAGCAGGCGAGGCCCGTAAGGGAGGGGCACCTAGGTTTAGCTCATCAAGCAGGTTGATCGGCTGGCGAGGCATCTCTTCTCGATCTGGAGAAGGTGAGTAGCCCGAGGAATCAGTGTCAGCTAGCAGGGCGGATTGCTCGGCTATGGAATGAGTAATTGCGCGATAATCGAGTCCTCCTCCTCCTCCTCCTTCTTCTTCAATTGTCACCCTCTCGGATGTGCTCTGCTGTTGATCAGCTCGGACGAGGATCGGAATTGCAGTGGGAATCTCAGGAACGTGAGCAAACGTGATTTGCTGCTGAAGATCTCTGGGGGCCCGAGAACGCCTAGTCCTTCTTTCAGAACGTCCTCTGCGGGATCGGGGACCCCTTTGCTCAATCGACGGGCGAGTGGCAACCAGTGGAGCTGTAGGGGGCCAGGGGTGTCTCGAGCGCGGCTCGCCAACTCTGCGAATTCCCCCCAGTAGGACGGCGTGTATCCCAAGAGAAGGTGAGAAGCTCGGCCTAACCCTACGGGTGTGGGCTCAAGTCCGTCAAAATAGAGAGCTCGGGCAATGTCCTCATGATGAAGATTGCCATGGATCAAACGACCGCCTGGTTGAGGTTGCTCGCTGCAAAACAACAAGAGAAAGGATGATCAGTGAGGATAAAATGGAATGTTTTCATAAAGTAAAAAAAAACAAATAAAAGGATTAAGATACTAACGTGGTTGGCCCGTGGCCGTGGGGTAGGCGAACCCAATGATGTTCCCCTCGGCATCCCTGGGCTCCCAGTTGCCGGTGACCACCAGGAAGTCGTCCCCTTCACCTTTCGAGGAATTGGGGAGATCTGTGATGAGTTTTTGACTAGGGTCCTTGGCCTTAAAATAATAAGAGTTATCGGCAGTAGGGACTACATTATATAGGTAGTGTAAGTCCCACCAGTACAAGTGGAGGACGAGCAAGTTATTTAGGGCAACTGTGCCCATGACTACCCTGACAAAGTTGGGGCACAGCTGCATCGGATTTAACCTACATCTGTAGCACACCTCTCTGAAGAAAGGATGGAAAGGGAATCTGAGACCACCCTCTACTATGAAGATAAGGGGGACATGGATCCTATCGGGAGACTGACCTTCTTCTCTCAAGTCATCGCGGTTGTTTAACCGGAATCGTACGTCGGCGGGGATATTGTATTTTCGATGGAAATCTATTATTTTTTGGGCATTACTCAGGAGTGCCCTGTGCCTGCCCATGACTGAGTGGGTTAGGGTTTCAACGTTGAAACCCAGAAAAGGGAAAACAAGAAGACGATGAACAGGAAATCTAAGGATAGGGCACTTACGTGATGAGGTGGACCTAAAATGGGGCTTTCCGACGGGAACGGAAGGGTATTTTCTGGTGAGAAACAGAGATGATGAAGGAGATCGAATGCGGAAACCTTGGAACGTCAGCAATGGCGGAGAGGGTTTCTCTTTCTTCTTCTTTACTTTTCTTTCTTCTTTTCTTCTTGAGAAGTGGAAGTGAGAATAGAGAGGAGAGGAAGGGTTTAGGAGTGGGATAATGATTATCCCGCCCAAAACCCCAGAAAGTTGGGCATGACGCATCTGAACACGTCAGCAAAAAATGTCCTTTGGGCTTATTCATCCCCCAACGGGTCATATCGCATTTAATGCGAAAGGAACTTTGCCCCCCACGTGAGGGGGAGGCGTGCAGGGGATGCATCAGGAGTCGTTGAAGCTCTGCGCACTATTGATGAATGACAGTAGTGACAGAGCTGGGGAGCAATTGGAGTGGGTAAAACCTGGTTACCCTACTAATGGGCATAGCACGTGCCTATGGCAGTCACCACGAGTGGGTGAATAGCTCGGCACCACGTAGGGAAGCCCTAGCCCTTTGTCGAGCTGTATTGACCATGAATAAGGTTAGAGTAATTAAGTAAGTTAATACATCAGGATGCCCTAGCTCGGCGTGAGACATAAAGGGATGCCCCCGATATGGCCGAGCTAGGTAGGCTACGAATATAGCTTAAACAGCATTCTGCAATACGTAAATCTGCTCGGCGTGATGAGCTGAGCTATGTACGAGCTATTCCGAGCTATGTGGAAGCACGGCACCGCCACGAATAAGGCGGTGAGGCATTCCAGAATAATCTATAGCGGGTCCTTATGAGATAAGGAGCAATCCCGTAGAATAAGGGATCAATATTGGAAGTCCTAACGTGATTAGGAGCGTACCCCATATGGGAAAGATTCCTATATGGAAAGAAAGACCTTTGCTAGACGAGATCTAGCAGGATATGGAAACTCGTCCCTAATAGGAAAGTCCTATTAGGAGATGGATTCCTGAAGCTAATAGGAAACCAAGGCACGAGATGCCTAAATCAGGCCTTCTTCACCTATAAATACAGGACAATAACCATGACAAAAGGTATGCTGTGAAAACCTTTTCATACGCATTGTGATTTGAGAGTTCAAGTACGAGATACTTAGGCATCGGAGGGCCTTTGCTGACGAGAGGCAAAGGTGCTCTAACCCTTTTTCTGTCTTGCAGATTTAGGGTTGAGTCAAGGAAGCACTTGATCAAGACCTTACGTGGATTTTATCCCCGTACAAAAGAAATTATTCTAAAAAATGTAAATGCTTTATATGCGATAGTGAGGAACATTTAGAAAATAGATGTCCCAATAGAAGAAATAACAAGGAAAGAGCAAATATAGCTAATGAAATGGGTTATGATTTTGAATGTAGAAAGCCATATAGATGTAGAAGATAATGAAAGTATTTATTCTGTAGTCACAGATTCAAAAGAAGAATATAATTTTAATATCAATGAAAAAAGTAGCAGTTCAGAAAAAAGTAGCTCAGAAGATGAACTTCCATCTTTAGAGAAATTATCTATATTTATGTTAGCTGAAAAAGAAGAAGAAAATAAATGCAAACATAATTTCGAGAATTTTGCAGGATTTGAAACTACTCCATGTACTTTATGTAGAAGATATCCTAGTATAGAAAAAAGGTTCAAATGTCATACTTGCAAATTAGAAGTTTGTATTCAATGTTTAGATAAGAAATCGGGGATAAAAAAGTCACAGTTACTAAACAAAAGGTTCCTGTAGAAGAAACATTATTATCAGATAATATTGAAGTTCAAAGATTAGCTTTACGAATAGAAAAAATAGAATTTGAAAAACAAAGAGAAATAATCGAGTTAAAGGATACAGTAAAAGAATTAGAAAGTAAGTTAAAACGAGCTAATAGGAAAATAGAAAGATTAAAGAAACAAGCTACAAAACAAATTATTTTAGTAAGTGATCGTAGTAGTTCAGAGGAAGAAAATATAGAATGTAATTTAAATGAAGTAGTTAACATAGTACCAACAAATAGTTTGATACAAGTTCCATGTACTATTATATACAGTGCAGAAAAACAGATAGAAACCTTAGCAATGATAGACACATGAGCTAGTAAAAGTCATATAGATAGATCATTGGTCCCACAATCATCTATCACACAACACTCTTATGGAGCACAAGCTGAATTGATGAATGGACATACTATTAGATATACAGAAAGTATACATAATAGTCAGATAAGATTTTTAACAGAAACTTACATGTTACCTCAGGTATGGATATCTTGTCGGACTGCTTTTCCACCAACTCTTCTAAAACCAATTGGTGTTAGGAAGGGTTTCAATTAAGTCTTTTATGGCATTCGACATCGCACCCGCAAGTCTATTTTTAGAGCGGTCGCAGGGAGTGGCATTGTGTAACCAAATCCATGGGGGCACTCCGGGCCCAACAATCCCTCCCTCACGATGACACTCCCGTGACTCGAACCCATGACCTCCTGGCTCTGATACCACTTGTCGGACCGCTTTTCCACCAACTCTCCTAAAACCAATTGGTGTTAGGAAGGGTTTCAATTAAGTCTTTTATGGCATTCGACATCGCACCCTCAAGTCTGTTTTTAGAGCGATCGCAGGGAGTGACATTGTGTAACCAAATCCATGGGGGCACTCTGGGCCCAACAGGATATCTGATATACAACACAAATATAAGTTTATTTTAGGATTAAATTTTCTTTTAAGTTTACATGGTGGACTTTTCCTTTCAAAGCATTATGTACAGTTCTTCAAACAGACAGTTAGTATACCTACACAACATTTAATAGATTACAATCAGAGTGCTTAAGCAAAGCGTGGTGGACCTTATACAGAACAAATAGCTAGTTTTAATAGGCGTCAGTTTTTAGAAGAAATTAGACCAAAGAACCCTACTATTGAAGAATTTGAGGAGTCATGTAATAATATAGAAAAAGATTTTTTATGTGAAGAAAATTTAGACGAATTAGATAATGACTATGGTATAGATTTCGATCAATTATTAGACCCAGAATTTTGTCTTAATAATGCAGAAAAGAGAAAAGGCAAAAAGAATAATAAAGAAAAATTAGAGAAATTGGGGAGATTAGCAGAAACTACTCAAATACTAGGAGAAGATCCTACAAACTATTGGGAAAGAAATAAGACCCTAGCACATTTAGATATGAAGAATCTAGATTATAAAATTAGAGGAGAAAAAATACCTTACAGCCCATCAGATAGGGAAGAATTTGATAAACAAATTGCAAAATTATTAAAATTACGAGTAATAAAGAATTCCAATAACAAGCATAGAAGTCTAGCGTTTATGGTTAGAAACCATGCATAAATAGTTAGAGGAAAAGCTAGAATGGTAATTAATTATAAGAGATTGAATGATAATATTAATATAGATGGATTTGACATACCAAGTAAAGATCAATTGATTAACTATATCCAGCAAGCTAACATCTTTTCTAAGTTTGATTGTAAATCAGGATTTTGGCAGATAATGTTAGATGAAGAAAGCAAACCATGGACAACATTTACATGTCCTCAGGGACATTTTGAATGGATAGTAATGCCATTTGGTTTTAATGTAGCACCTAGTATATTTCAGAGGAAAATGGATAATATATTTAAAATATATAATTCTTTTGTTTTGTATTTAGTAAGACTTTAGAAGAACATTATGATCACCTTTGCAAAGTTTTTCAACTTTTCATAGATAATGGTTTAATGATAAGTAAAAAGAAAATGGAGTTATGTAAAGAATATATAGAATATTTGGGGGGTAAGAATAGGAAAAGGAAAAGTTAGTCTACAGCCCCACATATCTAAAATGATTTTAGAATTTTCAGATAAAATGGAAGACACTTGTAGACACCCCGATTTTGAACCCGGGATGCACTCGAGCATTCCCGATGATGAAACGGACCGATCGCGATTACCCAAGACTTGTGAAATAGCTTGAACTTGATCAAGATCACCCAAAAATAACCAAACCAAGCAAAACCATCAACCTATCATCAGTAACCCTGAGCGCTCAATCACTGGACCTTGAGCGCTCAAAACCAAAAATTCCACATTGAGCGCTCAAGCCCATGGCTTTGAGCGCTCAACTCTAATCCAGTCAGGAATCCACAGAGCATCTAATCATGAGATTTTCTGCATGGGAGCGTCTGGGGTGATCTCCTACGATCGTAATACGTATACTACACCCTAAATCTACTCCTAAATCTACCCCTAACCCATTCCAAATACAAAACCCACTACCTCTCTCTCCTCTCTTCCCTCCCACTCACCCTATAAAAACCACTCACCACCCCCTGGTTTAGAGGTTACGAATTTTCACACTTCAGCTCTTAATTCCTCCAGAAAACATCCTCTCTATCTCTCTCTACAAAACCATCTAAATTTCATCCAAACCACCCATCAAAACCATCTTTCAAGTTCTAGATACCACCTCTTCTGATCATCCATTGATCAATTAACCTCACCCATTATTTTACCCATCCAGAATATTAACTAAACATCCATAATCGTCCATCCCCAAGCCCAAAATCAAGTTCAAGCTTTCAATCAAGTTCAAAAGGTAGTTAAACATGTGAAAACCTCACATTTTTGGGTTTACTGAGGGAGACCAGTAGGCTCAAGCAAGTTCTCTATACATGCATTGGGCTTACAAGGTCAAAAGTATACCATCAAAACATTTTTTTTTTTTTTTAAAACTTGTTGTTGCAATAGGGGTTGAGCGCTCAAGGCTTGAGGCTTGAGCGCTCAAGCCCAGTTTTGGGTCAGTCACTGTTTTATGCTTCTGGGCTTTCTACAACCCTTTTAACAACATAAAAAGGCTATTGAGGTGTTTATTTCACTTTCCGAATAATCTTTTACATCTCAAATGCTCATGCATGTACATCTTTTAGCCTTTTTATGGTTTTAATGTCTATAAACCTTGTCATAAAGGCTAAACAGTGGCTGAACCATCTTTAATCATTCCTATTTAATGTACTGGAGGTCCTGAGAATCATCAAAAACCTATTTGAAAGTCAAAAATCAGAAAGCCATATGATGGCTTGAGCGCTCAAGGTCATTCCTTTGAGCGCTCAAGCTGTTTTTGGCTCTTTTATTGATTTCTGGTGGTTTCGATGATGGATCATGTTTAAACTTCTTTCTGGTGCGTGTGAGTTGTTTTATTCATGCTTGTGATTCGATTCTCTTCTTCATGTTTAATTTCTTGCATTTTTCTTTCATAATTCATGGCTTTAATCTTCCTTTTCTTGTCCTTTGTAAGATCAAACATTCAATTTCTAGCTCATATTCCTTTGAAAAATGTTTTATTGAAGTTTGATCTTGTAAAGAGTGAGAAAAGAGGCTATAAAAAGGGTTAAAATCACAGAAGCCAGAAACTGGTTGGAGCGCTCAATCCATGGGCGTTGAGCGCTCAAGTCACCATCTTTGAGCGCTCAACCCCTATTCTGGGATCCAGATTGCAAGACAGTCATTAAGTTTCATGTTCATAATTTCTGGAGTTGTTGTATAGTTTTTGCTATCATCTCCTTCTGTAAATGTTTGTTGTAATTTCTCTTCATCATTATCATCATTTCCATGTAAATCGTTATGCACAAGCATCCACGCTAGATTTGCATTTTGTATTCTCTCACTATTTACGTGATTCCCGTCCCCAGTTCCCACTTTCATGATTAGATTAAATTTTAAACATTTTCAAAATCCCACAAAATATCGAGTAGAGACCGGTTCACGGACCGGGCGAGAGGGGTGCCGTAAAACCCTTCCCCTCTCGTAACCAAACCCCCGAATCCGAGAAATCTTTGGTTCCGCCATGATCAGTGAAATCTTTTTCAAATGGGCAAACGAGTCATATTTTTATCGGTTTCTCGGGTTCGGACCTCAAATCCGGGTGGCGACTCTAACAATCACAATCTTTTCGAACAATCTCGGTGGGCCGTCCACAAGCTGGCGACTCTGCTAGGGACAATTGGTTAATATATATTTTATTTAATTACACTTGTGCAATTTTTATTACACATGTGTAATTTTATTAATCAAAGTGGGTTTAATTCAAAAGATGTTTTGTGGGATTTTTCAAATGTTTGAAATTTGATTTTGCATTGCACTTGCATAGTTCTTAGCCCCGCTGGCGTGTTCTGGCAATCCTGCCCGGCTTGCCGGTGACAGGGAATCCCGAAATGCTAAGCAGCCCTCGACCGTGAAAAATCACATCGTCACTATCGTTTTTAACGGTATGAGTCGGTTTTGATTTTGAGTCCGGGGTACCCTTAGTGACCAAAACCGGCCTTTGCATATAATTAACCATAGAACCCCACGTTTAGCAACCCACCCGTGTGTTAAGTTTACATGCTCCATCTTGTTACGTGCTATGTGTTACCTCTTTTCTCGCCATGCCATATTGCATTCACGCATTTGCATTGTATATAGTCGTCGCGAGCGTCGTTTGTATAGGTATTCTGTGTAGATATCTCATTTAGTTTTAATGCCTCTACAGTTAGTAGAAGGTTGCCTTGGCCCGATGATGAATCGTGCATCCCATATGCACGTTTTTCTTGCAAGTTAGCCTTTAGGACGGCCGGACGTGGGAAAATTTGGATCATCAAATTCCTAAACACTGATCTAAACGGGTTTAAGGGACATTGGCCCGAGAAGGGTCAATCGCCCTTAGGCATCTGATCTTAGATGATTGTCGGAATTCGTGTGGACCAGGATTTCCCAAATCCGACCATCCGATATCAAGGACTTATCACTTAAAAGAAAACTTGAGGACTGAGGCAATCTTCCAAAGCTGTCAATTTCAGTCTAGGAGACTTAAAATCCACGGAGTTTGAGATACCTCCGGTGTTGGTCGTGCCCGAACGGCCACCGTGATTTGAACTAGCCTTAAGGTCATTAGTATCTGGATTACAACACCCAAATTGCTTTGTCTCGGATGATCAAGAAAAGCGATTGGCTCTGATTCCAACAAGTTTGGAGTTTAACCTGCCGAGTAATGGTCTACCCGGGGTGTTGAAAAATCTTCTGTGCAATGATCTTAAGTGAGATTCGGATCCAGTAGACTAACCCTAAGGTTGTACATGCAGTCTAGGAGACTTAAAATCCACTGAGTTTGAGATACCTCCGGTGTTGGTCGTGCCCGAACGACCGCCCATGTTTCGGACTAGCCTTGGAACCGCTTGTATCTGGATGGCGACACCTCATTGCTTTGTCTCGGATGGTCAAGAAAAGCGCTACGGCGTCAACATTTAGGTTTTAGGTTGAAACGCCGTACCTGCCGAGTAACTACCTACCCGTGGTGTTGATACAATCTTCTGTGCGAACGGTTCCAAGTGAGATCCGAAACCGGTAGTTTAATCCCTAGGCTAGAAATAAGACTAACTCTGTGAGTTGAGATGCGGCGAGACGATAGTGAGCATTTGTAAATCATTCTTTCTTGTACATAGTAAACACATCGAGTACACATCTGAGTCCGGCTTTTGCTTTATGATCAGTTCTTGAACCATTGGGCCTGCAAAGAAGAAGAAGACCTTACCTGTTTGGACTTGACCTCCCGGACAGAGATTGTCTAGATCTTTATCACCGAAGGCCGAGACAAATATGGCAGCTGAACAGGAACAAGATCCCCCAAATGAGTTTGAACGACTGAGGAAGGAAATGCATGATGAGAGGGTCCGGAATGATACCCGAATCGCCCAACTTATGGCGATTATGGTAAACATCCAGGGTCGACTCCCTCCACCTCAGCAGCGAATACCTGATGATGAAGCTCGGGATCAAGAGATTCTTCAGATGTACACCGGAAATACCTCTAACCCACCTCCTAACTCCCTGAACCAGCCACCTTTTAACCCGGCTCCACAAAATAACCCAGCTCCACAAAATAACTCAGCTACACCACATCATCCAAACAACCTTAATGACCCAATTGCCAATCCTATCGATTTCCAAAACCTTTTCAATCCGCCAACCAACCAATCCCATGCTACCTCTGCAACCAACAGCCGTATGCCTCGCCCGAAACCTCCGCCAACAGCTGAAGAAAATCCTATCCAAAAACAACTTGAGAAAACCCCAACCGCTCTAACCATTTGGGGACTACTCATAAGCTCCAGCGAGCATCGCCAGAAACTAGCTCAAGCATTATCCTGTATGGAGGTTGCTCCTGATATTACCCCGGAAGCTATGATGGCTGCCATTGTTACTAAACCTACCATTGCTACCAAACCAACCAAGCACGTTGTAACCTTCACCGAAGCTGATTTACCGCTCGAGGGAACTGACCACAACAAGCCTTTGCATGTCACCATGAAGTGCATGGGGAAATGGATCCCGGTTGTATTGATAGATAATGGATCTGCGCTCAATGTTTGTCCTCTCCGAACAGCTCTGTGTTTGGGACTTAAGCCAAAGGACTTCACGCCATCTAGTCTCACTGTTCGAGCTTATGATAACACCCGTCGCAATGTGCTTGGGGCTGTTGAAATGGAGATTGCTGCGGAAGGGTTTAAATCGACAGTAGAGTTTCATGTGCTTGAGATTCCAGCTTCATTCAACTTGCTGTTGGGATGTCCTTGGATGCATCGTCCCGATATAATGGCAGTTCCATCTACTCTGCATCAAAAGGTCCTGCTTGGTTTGGAAAGCGGGACGGTTGCTCTCTACGGAGACACAGGCATTCGCCCTCATGCTGAAGATAATGCTCCCTGCTAGAAATTATGCATGATGAGAATGACATCCAACTTGGGGGTTTTGCTTTTGATACATCTGGTGGTGTGTTCACGCTTCGCATTGATGATGATTTTTCAATTAGCACCACTGTTCTCGAAATGATGAGAAGGATGTCATATCTGCCAGGCACTGGCTTGGGTCGAACTCACCAGGGGGTGGCTCAGTTTCCAGAATTCCCTTCTCAGCGAGGTCATTTTGGGTTGGGGTATGAGCCTACACTGAAGGAAATGCAAAAGGGAAAGACCAATAAGGCAAGCAGCAGTGCAAATCGTCAGATTCGCTTGAAGATGCTCGGGCAGGAGGCCCTTGAAGATCCCAGCGTGCTGATCGTGGATGCAATCGGAGAGTACAAGAATTGCACCTTCACTCCTGTCGTAAAATTTACTGATGCTTTCACTAAGTTGGATTTCGAGTCTGAGTCGGAGTTTGAGTTTGGCTGTGAGTCGGAGTTTGTGCCTCATGGCCCTCCATGTCGTCATTTCTATTTCGAATTCGAGTCTGATGCCATGTACTGCGCCCCAGAGGGCTTTGTTAATGAAATAAATTCCGAGTTTGCTTACTTCGCTGTTCCCGAAATAAATTGTGTTGACCTTGACGACGATGAGATCGAGTTCGAGGGAGAATCACCCAAAGAACTTAAGTCTCTAATCGAAAGGGAAAATGAAAGGCATGCTCAGCCAATAAAAGAAGAAGTTATTTCAATAAACTTGAGAAATGAGGAAAACCCTCGCATGGTTCAAATCGGTTCCGGGCTATCTACAGAGGAGCAAGAATTACTCACTGATTTGCTCAAAGAATTTGAAGATGTTTTCGCTTGGTCCCACGCAGATATGCCCGGAATTGATCCTGAAATTGTGCAGCACCGAATTCCCTTGTATCCCAATGCAAAACCAGTGAAACAAAAATTAAGAAAAATCAGGCCAGATTGGGTTGAAAAAGTCAAAGAGGAAGTCACTAAGCAGTTCAATGCTGGTTTTCTGATGGTGACTGAATATCCGCAGTGGGTTGCAAATATTGTGCCGGTACCCAAAAAGGACGGAAGAGTCAGGGTGTGTGTAGATTTCAGAGATTTGAACAAAGCCAGCCCGATAGACGATTTTCCCTTGCCACACATTGATGTACTAGTGGATAACACGGCAGGGCATGCACTGCTGTCATTTATGGATGGGTTCTCGGGATACAACCACATTCTGATGGCGCCAGAAGATCGAGAGAAAACAACCTTCACCACTGAATGGGGGACGTTCTGTTATCGAGTTATGCCGTTCGGACTAAAGAACGCTGGGTCGACTTACCAGCGAGCCGCTACAACCTTGCTACATGACATGATGCACAAAGAGGTCGAGGTGTATGTGGGTGACATGATTGTGAAAGCAAAGGAGAGAGAAGGACATCTCCCGGCATTGCGCAAATTCTTTGAAAGGATACGGAAGTTTCGGATGCGTCTCAATCTGCAAAAGTGCACGTTTGGTGTCACCGCCGGAAAGATGTTAGGATTCATGATCACCACCAGGGGAATCGATGTTGATCCGTTGAAAATCAAAGCAATATTAGAAATGGAGCCACCAAAGACGGAAAAAGGGGTTCGGAGTTTCCTTGGAAAAATTCAGTTCATCAGCAGATTCATCGCCAAGTTGACCTCAACTTGCGAGCCAATGTTTCATCTGCTCAAGAAAGGAGTACCGTTCAAGTGGGATGACAAGTGCCAAAAAGCCTTCGAGTCAATCCGGCAGTATCTTCAAAGTCCCCCAGTATTGATACCGCCGACACCCGGGAAGCCTCTAATTCTGTATTTATCAGTAACGCAGTCTACAATGGGTTGCATGTTGGCACAAGAAAGTGAAGCAGGTGTCGAGAAGGCGGTGTATTATTTAAGTAAGAAGATGGTCGGAGCTGAAGAAAGATACACACCTTTGGAGAAGACCTGTTGGGCTCTTGTGTGGGCCTCCAAAAAGCTAAGGCACTACATGTTAGCCTATTCGGTGGTGTTGATTTCTCGAATGGACCCCCTCAAGTATCTGTTTGACAAACCGGCACTCACTGGAAAGTTGGCACGATGGTTGCTCCTGTTGGCCGAATTTGAACTCAAGTATGTAACGCGAAAATCAGTGAAAGGCAGGGCTGTGGCAGAATTCCTAGCAGATCACCCAATCGAGGGACCAGAAGATACAGAGTTTCAATTTCCCGATGAACATGTTATGATGATATCAGAGGATGTCTGGAAGTTATACTTCGATGGAGCTGCAAATCAGAGAGGATTTGGAATCGGCATACTGTTGGTCTCACCAGAAGGGCCACACATTCCCCTCTCTTTCAAGTTAAATTTCGAAGTTACCAATAACTAGGCAGAATATGAGGCATGTATTGTTGGAATGGAAGCCGCCCTTGAAATCGGGGTAAAGAAGTTGGAAGTGGTCAGAGATTCGAATTTGGTGGTCTCCTAAGCCAACGGTGATTGGAAAGTCCGGGAAGAAAAGTTGAAGCCATACCACAAGGATCTCGACGACCTAATTCATCAATTTGAGCAAGTCACTTTTACTCATATACCGAGGATGAAGAATCAGTTCGCCGATGCACTCGCTACTTTGGCATCAATGGTAGAATTACCAGTAGGAGTGAGAATGAAGCCAATTATGATCGAGCAAAGGAATAGACCAGCCTATGAATATGTGATGAATGTTGGAGAAATTGACGATGGTCTGCCTTGGTATCATGATATCTGGAATCTGGTTGAGAAGGGAGAGTATCCGGAAGGGGCAAACAAAAAAGATTGAATATCATTACAAAGGTTAGCAGCCCAATACATCATCTGTGGTGGAAGGTTGTACAAAAGGTCATATTGTGGCATGCACAAGTTGTGCATCCATGGTGATGACACGAAAAGGGTAATGGAGGAAATCCATGAAGGAATCTGTGGTCCTCGCATGAGCGGATTGATGATGGCAAAGAAGATTCTGAGGCAAGGGTATTTCTGGTTGACCATGGAAACGGATTGCGTTTAGTATGTGCGGAGGTGTCATAAGTGTCAAGTCCATGCTAATCTCATGCATGTTCCGCCATTCGAACTTCATACAATGGCAACGCCCTGGCCTTTCTCAGTATGGGGAATAGATGTGATTGGGAAAATCACGCCGCCAGCATCAAATGGACACAAGTTTATATTGGTGGCGATTGATTATTTCACAAAATGGGTAGAGTCAGCTTCTTATGCTACATTGACCGCGGTACAAGTGGCTCATTTTATCAAGCAAAACATCATTTACCGATATGGAGTCCCCAATGCCTTTGTGTCAGACAATGGTGTGCATTTCAAAGGAAGGGCAGCAGAAGTGCTTGAAGAGTTCAATGTTCAGGTGCACAAGTCAACAGTGTACAGGCCACAAACTAACAGAGCAGTGGAAGCAGCAAACAAGTCAATTAAGAACATCTTGGAGAAAACCATCGAGTCATCTAGGGATTGGCATGAGAAGTTACCCTTACCATTATGGGGGTACCGCACTTCTATCCGAACTCCAACAGGGGCAACACCCTATTCATTGGTTTACGGTATGGAAGCAGTGCTTCCCATTGAACTTGAAGTGCCATCTTTGAGGCTGACTGGTTGAGCGACAGGTTCGTAGAACTAATGTTGTTTGATGAAAGACGGTTGCGGGCATTGTATCACATTCAGGGATATCAGAGAAGAATCGCTCGCGCATTCAACAAGAAGGTGAAATCCAGGGATCTGATCGAAGGAGATATGGTGGTGAAAGAGATTCGGGCACCAATATTCGATCCACGGGGAAAATTCAGGCCGAAATGGGCAGGACCATACATCATCAAGACTATCCTCGACGGTGGGGCATCAGTGATTATCGATTTGGATGGTAACGAATTCAACAATCTTGTCAATTTGGATCAACTCAAGTGATATTACCCCTGAGAGATGCTCGTTGGGCGGAAAATCGCAAGGGCGAGCCGACCCAAGCAAAATTCAGAGCAAGCCTGCTAGACCGAAAACCCACACTGGGCGCTCTAGGCAAAATTTAAGGCAAAATATTCAAAAGAGCTCGCTGGACTGAAAACCTGAAAAGGTGGTACCAGGCAAAATTTAGAGCGTAAAAGGAGAGTGTTAATACACGAGTGAACCTTTGCCTGAACTACGCCATGACCTGATTCCTTGAAAAAGGATACGTAGGCAACCCTATCCTGGGGTTCGGTCTAAATCTGATGAGTTGACCCGCATTTTCGCAATATCCAAAAGAGATAGCATATGGCATCAAATGAACCAAGAGGGGGAAACCGTTCATTGTTCAATTTTATTCAAATCACTTCTTCGATTACATAAGCTGAGCATAAAAAAAATAAATAAATAAAAATAAAAATGCACCATTTATTTTGGGAAACAGCCTAGTGAGTCGGAAGGAAATTGGGCTAATTTCTTCGGCGTCGTGTCCTCATTTGCATCCTCATCCAATCTCTGTAATGTCCATTCAAGTGAATAGTTGGGTAAGGATCAGGAGCCGAAACGACCCTGTGCCCCCAAGAAGTACGATAACGCTCGAGAACGGAATGTTTGAATGTCGGAAGACTGAAAATGGTGGGAACCATATACTCCACTTCTTGGCGAATGCAATATTGGCGAAGAATGCGCTGCGGAAAATAGTATGCATACCCCTGTAGTCCCGCCAAAATCACCCATGTGTCTCCCATGTGATTGGCCGTCATGTCCGGCAAAGGCAACCAATGGCATCTCCAAACAATGTGATCCTCCTCCAATGATCTAAAGAAGTCGGTCCATTCATCTTCATCAGCCTCATCATGCACAAATGGCCTATTCACCCAAGTCCGAGGCTCGTAAACCCAATCACTTGCCGGCTCCCTCAAAAGCCCAACCTTGTCACATAGCCACATCTACAATCCAAAATATCCAAACCAAAGTCAAAACCAAACCAACAACCAAAATTCCCAAAACCACAAAACCAAATATCCAAACCAAAGTCAAAACCAAACCAACAACCAAAATTCCCAAAACCCCAAAACCCAAACATCCAAACCAAATAAACCAAACCTGAAGCAAAAGCAGACTCCCAGCAAACGTGTCCGTTCTCCCAGCCTTAACCGCATCCAAGCCTATGATTGTTTCAGCCAGAACCAAAGGAACCACATCCCTCCGCTGTTCGATCTGAGCAGCAACACTGACAATGGCGGAACTAGGATGGCCATCATAGGGGACCAACAAGTACAATGCCAAGAGACACATGCAAAGTGCAAACATTTTGGACGGTAAAATCTAAAAGATCGCCCGTAGGGCCAAAATCCGCGAAGAGACGAAGGACGTTGAGGGTCTCATCAGGAATCAAGAAACGCGCAGCGCCGTTACCTAGACCAAGCTTCCTACTGAGAATGCTAGCATAGTTCTGGCGAATAGGTGGTATGACGGGATCCGCAAAAGCATTACCGCCAAGATATGCTTGAAATTCTTCGACGGTCGGGCAAAGCTCTTGCATACCAAAGCGGAACACATGGAGCTCCGAATCCCAACAACGAACAGCGGCACACAAGATGTCTTGGCGGATAGGAAAAGTGTGGAGGTGGCGAAGTGCATTAAGCCCGAGACCTCGGAAATTGAACCAATCGATGTTTTCAAGGCTAGCAACCCAAGTGTTGATAACCGAAGGGTCAAGGGCAGCCATATGGAAGGAGATGTGTGAAGTAAGAAATGAAAGTTGATATGGAAAAGGTGTGTGTGGGAAATGCTTGATTATGCATGGTATTTATAAGGGGGCTTGGGAGGAACCTTACAAATTTGCCATGCAACATTGGAAATCAAAGATTGCATTTTCAAGATGGTCAAATGCATATTTCCAAAATATTTTTATTGGAAGATTTGAAAGTGCATTGGAAATGCGTGGCATTTGTGGGAAAAAGGTGAAAAGACCTTGGGAAGGTGATGTTCAAAGCTTGGGAGATGATTATAACAGAGCAACAAGGCTTTTAGGGCAGAGGAAACCATGCAAAAGGGTCCAAAAATGCGTTGGGAAGCAACACCACAAACTTGCCCAGCACAGACATTGAGCGCTCAAGTCCAGAGAGTTGAGCACTCAAACCCCCTCAGACCACCTTGAGCGCTCAAGGTGGTGAGCTTGAGCGCTCAAACCACATTGAGCGCTCAAGGCCTGCAGAAACACCAGCAGTAGCAGCAGCTGCAATTTGGTCCATTTGATGTCCGAAACCAATTCTAAGCCTCCTAACCCTCTACCAACACCTAAGCCAAGTCCAAATGGGCATTTGTGACTTCACGGAGTGTCCCATTCCCCGAGTTATCAAGCCGATACGTGTATGGATACGGGATACGTGAATACGGAAGTTCAAAACTTAAAAGCGGCCATTGGATGTTCAAAACCATTTTCAAGCTTCGCAAACCATATCCAATCATCGAGACATGTGTCAAAAGGTATTCATGACTTGACGGAACAGTTCCCGGGGCAATTCTTCAAGGATATAGGAGTTTGGGGTCTCGACGGCCAACTCAAGCTATAAAATGGCAGCCGTCACCATACCAAAAATGGTTCCGCGGGATCTCTTGCTAGATTGTGACGATCACAGGGGCATTTACATCATTTGTGACCTGGTCAAGGCAGTGGTGTGGCAATTCATCATGTTTGAGCAAGCTCACAAAGCATTTTATTTTCGAATATGCCTTATAAACATCAAATTATGTTCTGAGGTCATTTTGATTCATTGGTTATCAATTGTACATATGCAAGAAGTGTGTCGAGTCGCGTGGCATGTAAATACATCTTCCGGTTGTACATAAATTCAAATAGTCATGTTTCATTCAAATTCTTGAGCATGATTAGCTTTTCTTTTGAAGTCAAATTTCAAACTTTGTGTTTGGATACTTGGATTCAAGTTTTGTGAATAAATTATGTACATTCTACAGCAGGTTGGTTCATTTGTACATCAAAAACAGAGAATAACGCAATGAACAAATGAAAGTGCAAATCATGTATGTAATCCGATAAAATCCACGAAAAATCAAAACATCAAATCTGAGCATCATCACTAACTACCAGGGCATGCAACGCCCAATGAGGAAATCTGCAACTAGGGCACGCAGGCCCAATCCATCTATCTACTGGGGCACGCAGGCCCAATCAAAAGAAAAGACAAAAAGCAAAAGGCAGGCTCTAAGCTACTCTATGTCTACTACATGCTACTCTGACTCATCCATCGTCTCGTCCGAGCTCTCAGCCTCGTCTCCGCGCCGCTGCTCTAGTCGCTCCAGCCGGGTAGAGGGGTAGTTAGCATCGCTGATGCTGCCCCTCAGGAGCTACCTCCACTCTCCGGCGGGTCGATCTCCGCGGTCTCTCCTCCTCAAGTCCCACCGCCGCTGGCTTCGAGCGCCCAAGTCGCACGGTCGTGTCTCCAGGATCGCCGACTCCAGCATGGGGCCTCTTCCTAATCACGGGCGGCTGCATCATCAAGCAAAAAAGAAAAGGAATTAGTGCACGGTATAATCAAGGAATTGAAAATACAATAAATGTAAAATGCATACCGATGCAACTCTCGGGCGAGAAGGCCCAGGGGCAACGGGAGGTGCTGGCTCGCCCTCCAGACGGATGACAACCTCCTGCCCAGCCACGAGGCGGCGTATCAGGACACGTAGTCCTCGGTTCTGCTCATACAGCGTCTGTGCCACCTCCTGTGAAACCTGCAAGCAAGTCAAGATTCATGTTGTTAGTACAGTTGGGCATTCATAATCGAGGCATGCGAAATTAATAAGTGAAATGATTCTTACCAGTGCAGAGAGCGGCGGAAAGTCAGCCGGTGGCCTCGGGATATCTATATCCCTTGCCTCTCCACCAGCAGAGGTGACGCGCACCCACCACCTAGCCGCCACCATCTCCCGGGTCGAGGCACTAGCATCCTCGCCCTCACCTCCTGCTACCCCTCCAGCTGAGGCGCGCGCCTTCGCGGCCTTCTCCCTCTCCATCTTCTCCCTCCACTCCTCCGCCCTCAGTGGACCGGCCAGGTACCTCCCCCGATAGTCTATGTAACTCAAGGTTGGCCGCAAGTACTGGCTCAGGTCCAGATCGGGCGTCGTGTAACGCTCAATCTCTGCCAGCGTGTACCGAGACGTCATCAGTACCCGAGGAGGAAGGCGTCCTGGCACCTGTGGTTTCTCAGCCCGCAGCGACTATCGCAGCACCCTGTCGCCAAGGTACTAGAACCAGCCGTTCTGGCACTCGAGTAGGACCCTCCCCCTCGTAAGCTCTCTGCTCCGAGCCAAGTAAGGCTCATCGATGGCGTCCCATACGTGCCAGCGGACCTGCAAGAGTTGTTCAAGCATCAGTAATCAAATGCATGGTTACAAGCAAATTGAAAGCAAATTGAATGCATGAGAGAGTTCGATACTTACCAGAGAAGCGGGGAGTCTGTCAAGCGAAGCGCGGAGAACATGGATGTTCCCCCGCGCTGAACCGCCGTAACGGAATCCCTCCCCCCAGCACAGTGCCCGAGGGATGACGTCCGGATCCTGGTGGCGTGTCTCTGGGGGATGCAACCCCAATACCTCATAAGCCCAGAGCTGCATGGTAAACAACAAGTCAGCCAGTCAGTGCAAATTTTGGTAATCAAGTGCAAGTATTGAAATGCGTGCAATTAAATTTGAAACTAAAGTTTTGAATTTTACCTCCCAGACGCTCCACAGCCCTGATATGCCAGTCCCTTTCCGCCTCGAGACGGCGTTCATAAACGCATAGCAGCTTCCAAGCGCCGCTCCACCCCAGTCATATCTCGCCGCCCTGGCGAAGTCCCTCAACCCTCCAAGATAGGAGAGGTGCACCCTGTTACGCCTGTTTGGGTACAGTGAAGCCCCAAACAGGTATAACAGGTAACACCTCGCCTTCCGTGCCGCATCCTCCTCATCCGCTGGCTCGCCCAATCCCCTCAACTAGAATTGGCCATATGTGGCCGTCTCTCCCTCCCTGTTGGGCGCAAAGCCCAAGAACCACCTCAGCGCCGCCTCATCCTTGCCAATCCCCGAGTCGAACGGGATCGGGTCTCCTCCTACCCTCAGTCCCGTGAGCGCCGAGAAGTCCAGTGGCGTCATCGTCGCCTCCCCGAAAGTAAGGTGAAAAGAACTCGTAGAGTCCCTCCACCTCTCTGCCAATGCCGTCACCACGGCATGGTCGTGCTGCGTGCTCGTGAGAGTCGGGATGAACGCCCCGAACCCTGCCTGATCCACCAACGCCTTCACGGAGGCATGCAACTGCTGGTAGACCTCCCAACTGGAACCCATGCCTCCATGAGCCTTGAAGCGCAAGTTCCTCTGCATACAATCAACAAACAGGCAAACAATCAGGCGTTAGTCCAAACATTCATTCAAATTGTCAATCCAGTCATCAATCAAGCAGTAATTCAATCATTCAATGCAAATTAAGGTTTCTAACTACTGAAAGTGCGCGAAAGCAATAAACAGGAAAGCCAAGCGAGCATACCGTCAGGCATTCGGTCGAAAAGTGGACCTCGGGGTCCAGTAGCACCTCCTCTCCAAGGTACAACTCCCGGCGGGGAGTGTAGTCCTCTGAAGCAGAAGGCACGAAGAGGTGCACCGGTGGGGCATAGGTCGCCGCGTCGAAAGCCGGCCTCTTCCTCTTCAGCCACTGTCTGGCAGCTTGGACCACCGTCGTCCTCGGTCCAGCCACCCTCTCCTCCTCCTCAGCCTGCATCCTAGCCTCCTCCGCCGCCTCCTCTGTCTCAAACTCCTCCAAAAAGGCCCTCGCCGCAGCAGCGCTGCCTCCCTCTCCCTGCTCTCAAAAATAGCCTCCCTCGCTGCATCCAGAATCCCCGGGGCATCTGCTGCAGCTGCCATCACTACCTCCTGTGGGGTGTGCTCAATGTAATCCTCCCGGGAAATCCCTGTCGGCCCCTGAACCGACGGCCCACCACTCGGTCCCTGAGTCGTCGACTCACCACCTATCACCACTGCCTTCCCCCTATCTCCCCCACTAGACTGTTGGCCGGGTCTCGGCTCTATCCTCCAGCGGAGTGTCCTAGTCCTAGCCACCCCACTCGTACCCTCCGCCCTATCTCCGCCGCTACCACCGCCAGTCCCCATCTCCTCAACTGTCTCCTCGCTATCGTCACTACCCACATCATGAACCTCCAACATCTCCTCATCTCTCTCCTCTACCCTCTCCGACACCGTCGTGTCATCACCGCCATCTAAACCGCTACCCCCACTCCTACCCCCGCTGCCATCTCCACCAGCATCACCACTAGCCACCACCGTCTCGATGGCTGGATCTCCACCGCTGTCGGAGGCTGTCGGATCACCACCACCATCACCCCTAACCACCCCTGACCTATCACCATCAGCACCCACCACTTCCTTCTCCTGATCCTCCACGCCGCCGCCACCCTCAACCGCCGTGTGCCCCTCTGGTGGCACCACAGCCCCTGTAGCACTCGTACCAACCACTGGATCACCCCCTTGAGCGCTTGAACCCGCTGGTGGTGGCACCACCGTGCTATCCCCACCCCTCTCCGCCGTCGGTGAGCCCACCAGAGGCCGTGACTCGTCGGGATTCTCCATGAAATCCGATCTAAACCGTAAATCGAGCCCTAATTGACTGAAATTGGACCGAGATCGTACGGGCAAACCCTAGGAATTGGGGGTTTTGATTTTGCAAGAAATTCGAGTGAGAAATGTTAGGATTTAGGTCGGAATTGCAAGAGAGGTGTGTCGGATTAATCTCTGGAAGTTATGGAGCGTTATGAGGTTTAATCGGAGTGAAAACTGAATTAAAACCGAAGTTGGGGGTTCTGAACCGTCGTCCCCGTTCAGGAGTTCAAGCGCTCAAGCTGAACCTTTTGAGCGCTGGAGGGTCATCATGGAGGATTGAGCGCTCATAGCTCTGGAGTTGAGCGCTCAAGTTGATTTGAGCGCTCAAGTTGATTTGAGCGCTCAAAGGGAGTACCCTGAGCGCTCAAGTCCAATCCTGGCATTCTTTTTGGCTTCTTGTGCAGGCCTTTCAGGGGCATTTCAGGCATCCCTGGTGATTTGTCAGCATACCTTGAACTCATTGGTCCCAATCAATCGAACGCATGTTGATCTGAGGATCTAAATCTCGGTAGTTGGTCGTGCTAAGACCGTGTTAATCAATCAAGACGTGTTGTGTATCATTGATTCGCGTTAGCGTACACGCGAAGTATTTTGACTTCGGTCTGAGAGCCTCGTGCTTGTTTAAGTCATTGTTTACCAATCATTGATTCGCGTTAGCATACACGCGAAGTACTTTGACTTCGGTCTGAGAGCCTCGTGCTTATTTAAATCATTGTTTACTGTAGACATCCCAATTTTGAACCCGAGATACGCTCGAGCATCCCCGATGATGAAACGGACCGATTACCTGGAACTTGTAAGAATGATTTGAATTTGATCAAAATCAACCAAACACCACCTAAACAATCAAAATGTTCCAAACCAACCCAAGCACTGTTGAACCAAGCCAAGCCAGCAAATTGCCATCCATAGCCTTGAGCGCTCAAGCCCATGGCCTTGAGCGCTCAAACCCCTGAGAAGCACCTTGAGCGCTCAAGCCCATGGCTTTGAGCGCTCAACTCTGATCCAGTCAGCAACTTGCAGAGTATCTCATCATGAGATTTCCTGCATGGGAGCGTCTGGGGATGATCTTATACGATCTCTATATGTATAATAGACTCCACTAAGTCCCAAAATACACCAAAAATACTCCTAAATACACAAACCCACTTCCTCTCTCTCCTCTCTTCCCTCCCACTCACTCTATAAAAACCATCCAACACCCCTGGTTTTGGGGGACGAACACTCACACTCCTCCTCTTCTGATTCCACCAGCAAACCAATCATCTTTCTCTCTCTCTACAAAAACCACTCTTCCACCATCAAAACCACTCACAAAACCACTCATCAAACCCAGAAATTCGATCCTTGATCATCCATCAACCACCTACATTGTTCAATTTGTCCAGATTATAAGCCAAAAACATCCACAATCATCATCCCAAAGCCCAGAATCAAGTTCAAATCACAAACATCTTCCAAAAGGTAGTAAAACATGTGATGTATTCGCAGTTTTGGCCCATCTGAGGAAGACCAGTGAGTTCAAGCAAGTTCTCTATACTTGCATTGAACTCACAAAGGTCTGAAAGTTGCTCAAAAACCTTTTTCAAATCTGCAGTTACAACAGGGTTTGAGCGCTCAAGCCTCTGGCCTTGAGCGCTCAAGCCCAATTCTGAACAAGTTTCTGTTTTGCTAATTTCTGAGCTTTCTTTTGGTTTTGATCATTATTTAAGAGTTAATTGCGTTCATGTAACTCTCAAAATAGTTTATTTCTACACCAAAACTACATGCATGAATGTAAAATTAACCATTTTATGGTGATCAAAGATCAAAATCTTCAAATTTCTTATATTTGACTGCAAAACAGTGGTTGTCTGACCTTTTGAAACTTTATTTTATGCCTTTGGTGATCCTGAGGAGGTATTAAAATCTGTTTAAAGGTCAAAAATTAGAAAGTCATGTTATGGCTTGAGCGCTCAAGGTCAGATCTTTGAGCGCTCAAGGTCAGATCTTTGAGCGCTCAAACTGTTCTTGGCTTATTTGCAATTTTCCAGTAGTTCTGATGATGGATTATGGTTTAATTCCTTGTTGGTGTGTATAAGTTGTCAGTACAGCGTTTGTGATCTGAATCCCTCTCTCTCTTTCAAAATTGGTTTGAGCGCTCAATCCATGAGCCTTGAGCGCTCAAACTGGTTCGAAAGCAAGTATGTTTTTAACATCTTTTGATGATTTCTGAAGCGAGGTGATACTTGTGTGATGTTTCTGTAATGGTTCAAAGTCTTAAAGTATCATCAAACATGAAAAACCAGCAAGGAAGATGTGTGGGGGGAATGAGGGTTGAGCGCTCAAGTCATCACCCTTGAGCGCTCAATCCCCATTCTGGGATCCAGATTGCAAACAGTGTGATAAACCCCCTGCTCATAATTCCTTGGGATTGATTGTACAGTTTCTGTTGTAAGTTTATTTCTGTGGACATTGGTAGTAATTATTGTTATTATTATCATCATCCATGTAGACCAAGCGCACAAGCATTCACCGTAAATTCGTATCCCTTGTATATTTTGTTGTTATGTGATTCCCATCCCCGATTCCCCATTTATGTGAATAAATTAAATTTCAAACATTTTTAAAATCTCACAAAATATCGAGTAGAAACCGGTTCACGGACCGGGCGAGAGGGGTGCCGTAAAACCCTTCCCCTCTCGTAAGCAAGCCCCCGAATCCGAGAAATCTTTGGTTCCGCCATGATCAGTAAAGTCTTTTTCAATTGAGCAACGAGTCATATTTTTATCGGTTTCTCGGGTTCGGACCTCAAATCCGGGTGGCGACTCAAACAATCACAATCTTTTCCGCGCGATCCAGGTGGGCCGTCCACAAGCTGGCGACTCTGCTGGGGATTGTTGATTAATATGTATTTTATTTAATTACACTTGTGCAATTTTTGTTGCACTTGTGTAATTTTATTGAAATACGTGTTAATCAAAGCGGGTTTAATTCGAAAAAT
This sequence comes from Vaccinium vitis-idaea, assembly GCA_963854785.1. Lineage (NCBI taxonomy): Eukaryota > Viridiplantae > Streptophyta > Magnoliopsida > Ericales > Ericaceae > Vaccinium > Vaccinium vitis-idaea. The sequence goes on along the minus strand of OY978217.1, from coordinate 24,502,081 downwards.
ATTTTGTGGGATTTTTCAAATGTTTGAAGTTTACTTTTTGCATTGCAATTGCATGGTTCTTAGCCCCGCTGGCGTGTTTTGGCAATCCTGCCCGGCTTGCCGGTGACAGGGAATCCCAAAATGCCCAGCAGCCCTCGACCGTGATAAATCACATTGTCACTATCGTTTTTAACGGTAGGAGACGATTTTGATTTTGAGTCCGGGATACCCTCAGTGACCAAAACCGGCCTTTGCATATAATTAACCATAGAACCCCACGTTTAGTAATCCACCTGTGTGTTAAGTTTACATGCTCCATTTTGTTACATGCTATGTGTTACCGCTTTTTCTCGCCATGCCATATTGCATTCATGCATTTGCATTATACATAGTCACTGCGAGCGTCGTTTGTATAGGTTTTCTGTGTACATATCCCATTTGGTTTTAATGCCTTTACAGTTAGAAGAAGGTTGCCTTGGCCCGATGATGAATCGTGCATTCCATATGCGCGTTGTTTTTGCAAGATAGCCCTTCAGGGCGGCCGGACGTGGAAAAATTTAGATCATCAAATTCCTAAACACTGATCTAAACAGGTTTAAGGGACCTTGGCCCGAGGAGGGTCAATCGCCCTTAGGCATCTGATCTTAGATCATTGTCGGAATTTGTGTGGACCAGGATTTCCCAAATTCGACCATCCGACATCAAGGACTTATCACTCAAAAAGAAAACTTGAGGATTGAGGCAATCTTCCAAAGCTGTCGATTATAGTCCAGGAGACTTAAAATCCACGGAGTTTGAGATACCTCCGGTGTTGGTCGTGCCCGAACGGCCACCGTGATTTGAACTAGCCTTAAGGTCATTGATATCTGGATTACAACATCCAAATTGCTTTGTCTCGGATGATCAAGAAAAGTGATTGGCTCTGATTCCAACAAAGTTTGGAGTTTAACCTACCGAGTAATGGTCTACCCGGGGTGTTGGAAAATCTTCTGTGCAATGATCTTAAGTGAGATTCAGATCCGGTAGACTAACCCTAAGATTGTACATGTAGTCTAGGAGACTTAAAATCCACGGAGTTTGAGATACCTCCGGTGTTGGTCGTGCCCGAACGGCCACCCGTGTTTCGGACTAGCCTTAGAATCGATTGTAACTGGATGGCAACATCTCATTGCTTTGTCTCGGATAGTCAAGGAAAGGATAACGATTGCAGTATTCAACACCTAGGCTATAGGTTGAAGCTGCAATTGCCGAGTAAAACGACTTACCCGTGGTGTTGATACAATCTGCTGTGCAAACGATTCTAAGTGAGTTCCGAAACCGGTAGACTAATTCCTAAGGCTAGAAATAAGACTAACTCCGTGAGTTAAGTTGTGGCGAGACGATAGTGAGCATTCGTAATTCATTCATTTTGTGCATAGTAGACACATCGAGTACACATCTGAGTCCGGTTTTTGCTTTATAATCAGTTCTTGAATCATTGGGCCTGTAAAGAAGAAGAAGACCTTACCTGTTTGGACTCGACCTCCTGGACAAAGATTGTCTAGATCTTTATCACCAAAGGCCGAGACAAGTATGGCAGATGAACAGGGACAAGACCCCCCAAATGAGTTTGAACGACTAAGGAAGGAAATGCATGATGAGAGGGTCCGAAATGATACCAGAATCGCTCAACTGATGGCGATTATGGTAAACATCCAGGGTCGACTCCCCCCACCGCAGCAGCGAGTACACGATGATGAAGCTCGGGATCAGGAGATTCCTAATGATGAACATCCGGAACAGCCTCCTCCCCCTGAAAATCCTCAGTTGGCTGAAATGCTAGCTAAGATACTTAAGCTGGAAGAATCTGTGGCTAAAAGTGAGAAGCGAGCCATTACCGGCTTTGACATGAACAAACTCTGCATCTTCCCAGGTGCAAAGCTCCCCAAGAGGTTCAAACATGTGGACTTTGAGAAGTTTGACGGGACTGGGGATCCGAGAGGACATATTCAGGCATATGTAAGCTCCCTCTCATTGCAAGAAGTTGACGAGCCTGCCATGGCACAGATGTTTCATGAAACCCTCACAGGACCCGCGCTTCAGTGGCTTTTATCCCTCGACATTTCAAAAAGACAAACTTGGGAAGAGATGGTGGCTGCCTTCATTAAGCAGTATGAGTATAATGTTCAGCTTAAAGTCACCACTCGAGAGCTTGAAAGCATCAAGATGAAAGAGAGGGAATCTTTCGCAGATTTTGTGAAAAGATGGAGAGCGAAGGCCGTGCAAATGACTGACCGTCCCAGTGACAAAGACCAGATGCGCATCATAACCAAGAACCTCCAACCCGATTTAGCCCAGTACATGGTCATGGCCCAAGCGCATAACTTTGAAACCTACTTTGAGATGGGTCTGTCAATTGAAGAAGCTCTGCAAAGCGGGATGTTGAAGAAAGGAGACTCATTCCCCAAACCAAAGCGAAACTACATTGGTAACACCTCTTCCCTATACGCAAACCCCAGTTACACAGCCGGTACCTCATCCAACACCATGAATCATCAACCCCATAAAACTGAACCCATAAACGCCATCTTATCTCAACCAATCCAATCAATTCAACCGCTGCAAAATCAAAGAGGATGGCGTGTCTTCACCCCTCTTCCCCTACCTTTACCTGTTGTTTTCGAACGACTTGTACAACAGGGAAAAATCAAACCACTTCAGCCAACTCCACCTCCGCAAAATCCCCCGCCAACATATAACCCTAACGCCTTCTGTATATTTCACCAAACACCCGGTCATCCCACTGAAAGATGCCAGCGCCTGCGTCATGAGATTCAAGATCTCATTGACAACAAACAAATCCGAGATCCCACTGAAAAGCCCAACATCCTCACAAACCCTCTGCCAACCCACAAAAGGAATGCCGATATAGGTCAAATTACCTTTAGCTCCACTCAAAAAGACCTAAAATCCACTCCGTTTGACCCAAGCCAGTTCATCCTACCCGAAACAGACCCCAAGCCCATTGTGCCAATTCCTGTCGAATGCGAAATATGCTTTCTTGATGTCCACTTGGACCCCACTGTGTGGCAAGAATGGGGTGATTTGATAATGGCTATGGAAGCTCGGGAGTATGAGCAAATGATGGCCAACAATGTGGCAAATGAAGAAGTTTGGCCGCATAATGAACAGCTTGATGAAGGACTTCCATTTGGCGCTATGATTAACCTACTTTGGGATCCAATGTTTGAGGATCCACTGGATGGATTTGCGCTTCCTAACCTATTTGAACCTTTGCCTATGCTACAAAATCAACAACCTGTGGAAGAAGGACAAGGACAGAATTGGCAAGAAGAGAATGAGGCACCCAACGGTGCACAAGAAGATGAATGAGACCCCACGCCCAATGAATGGCAGCTCATGGACCCCAACGATCCTCTGGATGGATCCACACTTCCCATGTTCTTCGAAGAAGCATATTTTCCAATGCCACCACTATGGGAGGGTCGCCCTGATTTCTCCATGATGAGTGAGTACGCAATAAATCGAATGACGGAAGGGATAGAGTTCACACCTTATGATTACATAGTCGATGAAAATCTTCCGGCACCCCGAGTGCAAATCCCGGAGGACTGCAACATCATGGTTTTGAATGGAGGTCTACCCGATGTTTGGGGACAGCAAATGGAAGAAAATGTTGTAGCAAATATGTGGGCCAATCAGAATGAAGGCATAGCACCGCTGTGGGCGGAAACAACGAGGTCTGGGCTGTTAACGAGGCTGCCATGGAAAATGGAGATGTTTGGAGTGAAGCGACTGTGGAAGGAATTACCAAGGGTTTGGAAGAAGCCAGTATTGCAAAGGGAAAGAGAAAGGCGGAAGGGGATCTTGTCGATTTCTACACGAACTACACTGATTTATGGGGGGATGACATCGACTCGGTTCTTCACCTTCTTCGAAGCGGTCGGTTCTACCAACCGCCTCAGATTTTCACTGGAAACACATCCAACCCCCCACCAAATACTACAAACCAGCTACCTTTCAACCTAGCTCCACAAAACAACCCAGCTCCACAAAATAACCCAACTCCACAAAATAACCAAGCCGCACTGCCTTATCCAAACAACCTTAGTGACCCAATCGCTAACCCAGTTGATTTCCAAAATCTCTTTAACCCAACAACCAACCAATTCCAAGCTACTTCCACGGCCAACAGTCGTGTTCCTCGTCCAAAGCCTCCCCCAACCAACGAAGAAAATCCCATCCAGAAACAACTTGAGAAAACCCCAGCCGCTCTTACCATTTGGAGATTGCTTATGAGCTCCAGTGAGCACCGTCAGAAACTCGCTCAAGCATTATCTTGTATGGAAATTGCGCCAGATATCACCCCCGAAGCCATGATGGCCGCCATTGTTACCAAGCCTACCATTGCCACTAAACCAACTAAACATGTTGTAACCTTTACCGAAGCTGATCTACCGCTTGAGGGAACTGACCACAACAAGCCGTTGCACGTCACTATGAAATGCATGGGAAAATGGATCCCAGTTGTGTTGATAGATAATGGATCTGCACTCAACGTTTGTCCTCTCCGAACAGCCTTATGTTTGGGACTTAAACCAAAGGACTTCACGCCATCTAGTCTCACTGTTCGGGCTTATGATAACACCCGTCGCAATGTGCTTGGGACTGTTGAAATGGAAATCGCTGCAGAAGGGTTCAAATCGACAGTTGAGTTTCATGTGCTTGAAATCCCAGCTTCGTTCAATTTGCTGTTGGGACGTCCTTGGATGCATCGACCCGATATCATGGCAGTTCCCTCCACCTTGCATCAAAAGGTTTTGCTTGGTTTGGAAAGTGGGACGGTTGCTCTCTACGGAGACACAGGCATTCGCCCTCATGCTGAAGATAATGCTCCCTTGTTAGAAATTATGCATGATGAGAACGATGTTCAGCTTGGGGGCTTTGCTTTTGATACATCCGGTGGTGTGTTCACGCTTCGTATTGATGATGATTTTTCAATCAGCACCACCGTTCTTGAGATGATGTGAAGGATGTCATATCTGCCAGGCACCGGCTTGGGTCGAACTCACCAGGGGGTGGCTCAGTTTCCAGAATTCCCTTCTCAGCGAGGCCGTTTCGGCTTGGGATACGAACCTACACTAAAAGAGATGCAAAGGGGAAAGACCAATGGAGCAAGCAGCAGTGCGAACCGTCAGATTCGCTTTGTCAAGGAAGGATCAAATGCACCCTATTGCGGCCAGCCTGAGCCATTCGTGAATGAAATAAGTGGAAAGGTGCACCCTGGGTTCGAAATCTTTGCTAACGATGCTTGGGACAGCGAAGATGAACATGAAAAGGTCGAGAAATTGGTGAAAGACCTTAAAGCAGATTGGATGGAGGCTTTGGATGGTGGGGTCTTGATGTCAATGTTTGACGAGGTCAGTCTGACAGGTAAGGATGAAGAAGAGCCAGCTGTGATGATGCTCGGACAGGAGGCCCTCGATGATCCCAGTGTGCTGATAGTGGATGCAGTCGGTGAATACAAGAATTGCACTTTCACTCCTGTTGTAAAATTTACTAATGCATTCACTAAGTTAGAGTTCGAGTCTGAGTCAGGGTTTGAATTTGGTTGTGAGTCGGAGTTTGTGCCTCTTGGCCCTCCACGTCGTCATTTCTATTTCGAGTTTGAGTCTGATGCCATGTACTGTGCCCCAGGGGGCTTTGTTAATGAAATAAATGGTGATTTCGCTTACTTTGCTGTTCCCGAAATAAATTGTGTTGACCCTGATGATGATGAGACTGAGTTCGAGGGAGAAATACCCAAAGAACTTAAGTCTCTAATCGAAAGGGAAAATGAAAGGCATGCTCAGCCAATAAAAGAAGAAGTTATTTCAGTTAAATTGAGAGATGAGGAAAATCCTCGCATGGTTCAAATTGGTTCTGGGCTATCTTCTGAGGAGCAGAAATTACTCGTCGATTTACTTAAAGAATTTGAAGATGTCTTCGCTTGGTCCCACGCAGATATGCCCGGAATCGATCCTGAAATCGTGCAACATCGAATTCCCCTGTATCCCGATGCAAAACCGGTAAAACAGAAATTGAGAAAAATCAGGCCAGATTGGGTTGAAAAAGTCAAAGAGGAAGTCACCAAGCAATTCAATGCCGGCTTTTTGATGGTAACTGAATATCCACAGTGGGTTGCAAATATTGTGCCGGTGCCCAAGAAAGATGGAAAAGTCAGGGTATGTGTAGATTTCAGGGATTTAAACAAGGCCAGTCCGAAAGATGATTTTCCCTTACCGCACATCGATGTACTGGTAGACAACACGGCAGGGCACGCGCTGCTATCATTTATGGATGGTTTCTCGGGATACAATCAGATTTTGATGGCACCGGAAGATCGAGAGAAAACGACCTTCACCACTGAATGGGGGACGTTCTGTTATCGGGTCATGCCATTTGGATTAAAGAACGCTGGGTCGACTTACCAACGGGCTGCTACAACCTTGTTGCATGATATGATGCATAGGGAAGTTGAGGTATATGTGGATGACATGATTGTAAAAGCCAAGGAAAGGGAAGGACATCTCCCGGCGTTACGCAAGTTCTTTGAAAGGATACGGAAGTACCGAATGCGTCTCAATCCGTAGAAGTGCACATTCGGAGTCACCGCAGGGAAAATGTTGGGGTTTATGATCACCACCAGAGGGATTGAAGTTGATCCAACGAAAATCAAGGCGATATTGGAAATGGAGCCGCCGAAGACAGAAAAAGAGGTTCGGAGTTTTCTTGGGAAAATTCAGTTCATCAGCAGATTCATCGCCAAGTTGACTTCAACTTGCGAGCCGATGTTTCATTTGCTCAAGAAAGGAGTGCTGTTCAAGTGGGATGACAGGTGCCAAAAAGCCTTCGAATCAATTCGGCAGTATCTTCAAAGTCCCCCAGTATTGATGCCGCCGACACCTGGAAAGCCTCTGATTCTGTATTTATCAGTAACACAGTCTGCAATGGGTTGCATGTTGGCGCAGGAAGGGGAAGCAGGTATCGAGAAGGCAGTGTATTATTTAAGTAAGAAGATGGTCGGAGCCGAAGAAAGATACACCCCTTTGGAGAAGACTTGTTGGGCTCTTGTATGGGCCTCTAAAAAGCTAAGGCACTACATGTTAGCTTATTCGGTAGTGTTGATTTCTCGAATGGACCCTCTCAAATATCTGTTTGAGAAACCGGCACTCACCGGAAAGTTGGCATGGTGGTTGCTCTTATTGGCCGAGTTTGAACTCAAATATGTAACGCGAAAATCGGTAAAAGGCAGGGCTGTGGCAAAATTCTTGGCAAATCATCCAATCGAAGGGCCAGAAGATACGGAATTCCAATTTCCCGATGAACATGTTATGACAGTAACAGAGGATGTTTGGAAATTGTACTTTGATGGAGCTGCAAATCAGAGAGGATTCGGGATCGGCATACTATTGGTCTCACCGGAAGGGCCACACATTCCTCTATCTTTCAAATTAAATTTCGAAGTTACCAATAATCAAGCAGAATATGAAGCATGCATTGTTGGAATGGAGGCTGCTTTCGAAATCGGGGTTAAGAAGTTGGAAGTGGTCGGAGATTCGAATCTGGTAGTTTCTCAAGCCAATGGTGATTGGAAAGTGCGAGAGGAAAAGTTGAAACCATACCACAAAGACCTCGATGACCTGATCCATCGATTCGAGCAAGTTACTTTTACACATATCCCAAGAATGAAGAACCAGTTTGCCGACGCCCTTGCTACTTTGGCATCCATGGTAGAATTGCCCGTAGGAGTAAGAATGAGACCAATCATGATTGAGCAAAGGAATAGGCCGGCATATGAATATGTGATGAATGTTGGTGAAATTGACGATGGTCTGCCTTGGTACCATGATATCTGGAATTTGGTTGAGAAAGGAGAATATCCGGAAGGAGCAAAAAAGAAAGATCGAATAGCATTACAAAGGTTAGCATCACAATACATCCTCTGCGGTGGAAGGTTATACAAAAGGTCATATTGCGGCATGCATAAGTTGTGCATCCATGGTGATGACACGAAAAGGGTGATGGAGGAAATTCACGAAGGAATATGTGGTCCTCACATGAGCGGATTAATGATGGCAAAGAAGATTCTGAGACAGGGGTATTTTTGGTCGACCTTGGAAACAGATTGCGTGCAGTATGTGCGGAGATGTCATAAGTGTCAGGTCCATGCTAACCTCATGCATGTGCCGCCATCTGAACTTCATACAATGGCAACGCCTTGGCCTTTCTCAGTATGGGGGATAGATGTGATTGGGAAAATCACGCCACCAGCATCGAACGGACACAAGTTTATATTGGTGGCAATTGATTATTTCACGAAGTGGGTGGAGTCGGCCTCTTACGCTACATTGACCGCAGTACAAGTGGCTCATTTCATTAAGCAAAACATCATTTACCGATATGGGGTTCCTAATGCCTTCGTGTCAGACAATGGTGTGCATTTCAAAGGAAGAGCAGCAGAGGTGCTTGAGGAATTCAATGTTCAGGTTCACAAGTCAACAGTATACAGACCACAAACCAACGGGGCAGTAGAAGCAGCAAACAAGTCAATCAAGAACATCTTGGAGAAAACCATCGAGTCATCCAGGGATTGGCATGAGAAGCTACCATTAGCATTATGGGGGTACCGCACTTCGATCCGAACTCCAACAGGGGCAACACCCTATTCACTGGTTTATGGAATGGAAGCAGTACTTCCTATTGAACTTGAAGTACCATCCCTGAGGGTGATGATAGAAAGTGAGATTAACGAAGCCGATTGGTTGAGCGACAGGTTCGCAGAGCTAATGTTGTTTGATGAAAGGAGGTTGCGGGCATTGTATCACATTCAGGGATATCAGAGAAGAATTGCCCGAGCATTCAACAAGAAGGTAAAATCCAGGGATCTGATTGAAGGAGATATGGTGGTGAAGGAAATTCGGGCACCGATATTCGATCCGCGGGGAAAATTCAGGCCAAAATGGGCAGGACCATACATCATCAAGACTATCCTCGACGGTGGAGCAGCAGTGATCCTTGATTTGGATGGTAACGAGTTCAGCAATCTTGTCAACTTGGACCAACTCAAGCGATATTACCCCTGAGAGATGCTCGTTGGGCGGAAAATCGCAAGGGCGAACCGACCCAAGAAAAAATTAGAGCAAGCCTGCTAGGCTGAAAACCCACACTGGGCAGTCTAGGCAAAATTTAAGGCAAAAATTCAAAAGAAGCTCGCTGGGCCGAAAACCTGAAAAGGCGGTACCAGGCAAAATCTAGAGCGCAAAAGGAGAGTGTTAATACCCGAGTGAACCTTTCCCTGAACTACGCCATGACCTGATTCCTTGAAAAAGGATACGTAGGCAACCCTATCCTGGGGTTCGGTCTAAATCTGATGAGTTGGCCCGCAGTTTTGCAATATTCGAAGGAGATAGCATATGGAACTAGATGAACCAAGAGAGGGAAACCCTTCATCGTTCAATTTTATTCAAATCACTTCTTCGATTACATAAGCTGAGCATAAAAGCCTAAAAAAAAAAAAAAAAAGAAAAGAAAAGGAACACCATTTATTTTGGGAAACAGCCTAGTGAGTCGGAAAGAAAATTGTGCTAATTTCTTCGGCGTCGTATCCCCATTTGCTCCCTCATCCAATCTCTGTAGTGTCCATTCAAATGAATAGTTGGGTAGGGATCAGGAGCCCAAACGACCCTGCGCCTCCAAGAAGTACGATAGCGCTCAAGAACGGAATGTTTGAGTGCGGGAAGGCTGAAAGTAGCAGGAACTGTATACTCCACTTCTTGGCAAATGCAGTATTGACGGAGAATGCGCTGTGGGAAATAATATGCATAACCTTGCAGTCCCGCCAAAATCACCCACGTGTCTCCCATGTGATTGGCCGTCATGTCTGGCAAAGGCAACCAATGGCATCTCCAAGTGATGTGATCCTCTTCCAATGACCTGAAGAAGTCGACCCATTCATCTTCATTAGGCTCGTCATGCACAAATGGCCTGCTCACCCAAGACCGAGGCTCGTAAACCCAATCGCCTGCCGGCTCCCTCAAAAGCCCAACCTTGTCACACAGCCATATCTACAAAACCAAAACGCCCAAGTCAAAGTCAAAACCAAAGACCAAACAACCAAAAATCCCCCAAAAATTCCCAAAACCAAAAAAAAAAAAAACATCTAAACCGAACCTGAAGCAAAAGCGGACTCCCGGCAAACATGTTCGTCCTACCAGCCTTAATCGCATCCAAGCCCATGATTGTCTCAGCCAAAACCAAAGGAACCACGTCCCTCCGCTGTTCAATCTGAGCAGCAACGCTGACAATGGTAGAACTGGGATGGCCGTCAAGGGGAACCAACAGATATAATGCCAAGAGGCACATGCAAAGTGCAAACATGCGCCTGTTCTGAATGGTAAAATCTAAAAGGTCGCCTGTTGGGCCGTAATCCGCAAAAAGACGGAGGATGTTGAGAGTCTCGTTGCGAATCAAAAAGCGCGCAGCACCGTTCCCAAGACCAAGCTTCCTGCTGAGAATGTCGGCGTAATTTTGGCGAATGGGCGGTATGACGGGATCGGCGAAAGCATTACCGCCAAGATATGCTTGAAATTCTTCAACGGTCGGGCAAAGTTCTTGCATGCCAAAGCGGAACACATGGAGCTCTGAATCCCAACAGCGAACGGCGGCACGTAAGATGTCCTGGCGAATAGGAAAAGTGTGGAGGTGGCGAAGGGCATTAAGGCCAAGACCTCGGAAATTGAACCAATCGATGTTTTCAAAGCTAGCAACCCAAGTGTTGATAATGGAAGGATCAAGGGCAGCCATATTTGGGGCAATGAAGAATTATTGAAGAATATATATGGAGTGAGAAATGAGAATTGATGTAGAAATGGTGTGTGGGGAAGGCTTGGTCATGAATGGTATTTATAGGGGACTTTGGAGGAACCTTACAAATTTGCCATGCAACATTGGAAATCAAAGATTGCATTTTCAAGATGGTCAAAATGCATGTTTTCAAAGTATTTTGTTGGAAAGTTAGAAAGTGCGTTGGAAATGCATGGCATTTGTGGGGAAAATGTGAAAAGACCTTGGGAAGGTGATGTTCAAAGCTTGAAAGATGTTATAGCAGAGCAACAAGACATTTGGGGCAGAGGAAACCATGCAAAAGGGGCCAAAAAAGCATTGGGAAGCAACACCACAAACCTGCCCAGCACAGACATTGAGCGCTCAAGGCCAGAGAGTTGAGCGCTCAACCCCCCCCCAGACCACCTTGAGCGCTCAAGGTAGTGAGCTTGAGCGCTCAATCCCCATTGAGCGCTCAAGGCCTGCAGAAACAGCAGCAGACAGCAGCAGCTGCATTTTGGTCCGTTTGATGCCCGAAACCTCTTCCAAGCTTCTTAAACCTCAACCAACACCCAAACCAAGTCTCAATAGTCATTTGTGACTTCGCGGGGCGCCTCGTTCCCCGAGTTATCAAGCCGATACATGAACGGATACGAGATACGCAAATATGAAAGGTCAAAGCCTAAAATGGCCATTCAACGTTCAAATCCGTTTCCAAACCTTGCTAGCCACGTCCAATCATCAAGACACGTATCGGAAGGTACTTGCGACTTGTCGGAATCGTTCCCGGGGCAATTCTTCAAAGATTCAAGGTTTTGAGGTTCCGATGGCTTATTCAAGCAATGAAATGGCGGCCGTCACCATATCGAAAATGGTTTTAGAAGTTTTCTTGATGAATGGTCACGATCCCAGGGGCATTTATGTCATTTGTGACTTGGTCAAGGTGGTAACATGGCAATTCATTACATAGGAAGAGGCTCATGAAGCATTTTACTTTCAAATCTGCCTTATGAACATCAAATTCCGTTCTAAGGTCACTTTGTATAGATTGTTATTGATTGATTATATACGAGAAGTGTGTCAAGTTGTGCGGCATGTAAATACATCTTCCGGTTGTACATAAATTCAAATAATCATGTTTCGTCCAAATTCTCGAACATGTTAGCTTTTCTTAAAGGTTGAATTTTAAACTTTATGCTCGGATGTTTGAATTCAAGAGTTTGGTGGATAAATTGTGTACATTCTGCAACAGGTTTGTTCGTTTGTACATCAAAACAGGAAGTAATACAACGAACAATGAAAGTGCAAATCATGTGCATAAACTGAACTAAATCCATGAAAGTCAAAACATCGAATCCATGCATCATCACTAACTACCAGGGCACACAACGCCCCAATAAGGAAATCCGCAACTGGGGCACGCAGGCCCAATCCATCTATCTACTGGGGCACGCAGGCCCAATCAAAAGAAAAGATAAAAAGCAAAGGCAAGACTCTGAACTACTCTATGTCTACTATGTACTACTCCGCCTCATCCATCGTCTCGTCCGAGCTCTCAGTCTCGTCTCCCTGTCGTTGCTCCTGTCGCTCCTGCCGGGAAGAGGGATAGTTAGCATCATCAACACTATCATCGCTCGAGCTCGTAGTCTCGACTATCCCCTCAGGTACTACCTCCACCCTCTGGCGGGTCGACCTCCGTGGCCTCTCCTCCTCGAGCCTCACCTCCACAGGCTTTGAACGCCCGAGTCGCACCGTCGTGTCTCCAGGACCGCCAGCTCCATCGTGAGTCCTCTTTCTAATCACGGGCGGCTGCATCATCAAGCAAACAAGGAAAAGAATCAGCACATGGTATAGTCAAGAAATTGAAAGCACAAGGAAGGTAAATTGCATACCGGTGCGACTCTCAGTCGAGAAGGACCAGGAGCAGCAGGAGGTACTGGCTCGCCCTCTCGGCGGATAGCGACTTCCTCTCCGGCTATGAGGCGGCGAATCAGGACGCGCAGTCCTCGGTTCTGCTCATGCAAAGTTTGTACCGCCTCATGTGAAACCTGCAAGCACATCAAAAATTTGAGTCATCAGTACATTTAGGCATTCATAATTGAAGTTTGCAAATTTGAAAGAATAAAGCGTTTCTTACCGGTGCCGAAAGCCGCGGGAAGTCTACCGGTGGCCTCGGGATGTCTATATCCCCTACCTCTCCACCGGCGGAGGTGACGCGCACCCACCACCTAGCCCCCGCTATCTCCCGGGTCGAGGTACCAGTACCCTCACCCTCACCTCCTGCTACCCCTCCAGCTGAGGCACGCGCCTTCGCGGCCTTCTCCCTCTCCATCTTCTCCATCCACTCCGCCGCTCTCAAGGGACCGGCCAGGTACCTGCTCCGGTAGTCAATATAGCTCAAAGCAGGGCGCAAATACTGGCGCAGGTCCGAGTCGGGCGTCGTGTAACGCTCAATCTCTGCCAGCGTATACCGGGACGTCATCAGCACCCGGGGAGGAAGGCGTCCTGGCACCTGCGGTTTATCGGCCCGTATCGACTGGCGCAGCACCCTGTCACCAAGGTACCAGAACCAGCCGTACTGGCACTCAAGTAGGACCCTCCCTCTCGTGAGCTCCCTGCTCTGAGCCAGGTAAGGCTCATCGATGGCATCCCATACTTCCCAGCGAACCTGCAAGAGTTGTTAAGAGCATCAGTAATTGAATACGTGAGGGAATCAAAAGCAAATTGAATACATGAGAAAAAGTTCGATATCTACCAGGGAAGCAGGAAGTCTGTCAAGTGAAGCACGGAGAACGTGGATGTTCCCCCGTGCTGTACCGCCGTAGCGGAAGCCTTCACCCCAGCACAATGCCCGGGGGATGACGTTCGGATCCTGGTGCCGCGTCTCAGGGGGGTGCAACCCCAACACCTCGTAAGCCCAGAGCTGCAATCAAAACAACAAGTCAGTCAATCAGTGCGAATTTTGGTAATCAAGTGCGAGTATCGAAATGCATGCAATTAAATTTGAAACTAAGAACTTTGAGTTTTACCTCCCAGACGCTCCACAGTCCTGAAATGCCGGTCCCTTTCCGCCTCGAGACGGCATTCATGAACGCGTAGCAGCTTCCCAGCGCTGCTCCACCCCAGTCATACTTCGCCGCCCTAGCGAAGTCTCTCAACCCTCCAAGATAGGAGAGGTGCACCCTGTTACGCCTGTTTGGGTACAGTCATGCCCCAAACAGGTATAACAAGTAGCACCTCGCCTTCCGTGCTGCATCCTCCTCGTCAGTCGGCTCGCCCAATCCCTTCGTCTTGAATTGGCCATATGTGGCCGTCTCCCCCTCCTTGTTGGGCACGAAACCCAAAAACCACCTCAGCGCAGCCTCGTCCCTGCCTATCCCCGAGTCAAACGGGATCGGGTCTCCTCCTACCTGCAGTCCCGTGATGGCCGAGAAGTCCAGCGGCGTCATCGTCGCCTCTCCGAAAGTAAGGTGAAAAGAACTCGTAGAGTCCCTCCACCTCTCGGCCAGTGCTGTCACCACAGCATGGTCGTGCTGTGTGCCCGTGAGAGTCGGGATGAACCTCCCAAACCCGGCCAGATCCACCAGAGCCCTCACAGAGACATGCAGCTGCTGGTATATCTCCCAACTTGAGCCCATGCCTCCATGAGCCTTCAAGCGCAAGTCTCTCTGCACACAATCAACAGACAAACAACAGTCAGATGTTAGTCCAATCTCTTATTCAAATCCAGTCATCAATCAATCAGTAATTCAATCATTCAATGCAAATCAGGTTTATTAACTACGGAAAGTGCGCGAAAACAATAAAGCAAGGAAGTAAAAGCAAGCGTACCGTCAGGCAGTCCGTCGAAAGGTGGACCTCGGGGTCTAGTAGCACCTCCTCTCCAAAGTACAACTCCCGTTGGGGAGTGTAAACGTCTGAAGCGGAAGGCACAAAGAGGTGCACTGGTGGAGCATAAATCGCCGCGTCGAAAGCTGGCCTCCCTCTCCTCAGCCACTGTCTAGCAGCCTGGACCACTGTCACCCTCCGTCCAGCTACCCTCTCCTCCTCCTCAGCCCGTGTCCTCGCCTCCTCCGCCGCCTCCTCTGTCTCAAACTCCTCACAAAAGGCCCTCGCCGCCTCATCCTCATCAGCGGCCTCCCGTAACATCGCCGCCTCCCTCTCCCTACTCTCAACCACAGCCTCCCTCGCTGCATCTAGGATCCCCGGGGCATCTGCTGCGGCTGCCATCACCACCTCTGGTGGCGCGTGCTCAAGATAGTCCTCCCGGGAGATCCCAACTGGACCCTGAACCGACGGCTCTCCGCTCGGTCCCTGAGTCGCCGACTCACCACCTATCACCACTGCCTTCCCCCTATCTACTCCGCTAGGCTGCTGGCGAGGTCTCGGCTCTATCCTCCAGCGATCAACCCTAGTCCGGGTGACCCCGCTCGTACCCTCCGCCCTATCTCCGCCACTACCACCGCTCGTTCCCCTCTCCTCAAATGTCTCCTCGCTACCATCACTGTCCACGTCATGGACTTCCACCATCCCCACATCCATTCCCTCTCCTCTCTCCTCTACTCTCCCCGACGCCGGGACGTCATCACCACCACCTAACCCACTACCCTCGTCGCCATCTCTCTCACCATCCTCACCAACATCACCACCCTCACTCCTACCCCCACTGACATCACCACCAGCCACCACCGTCTCGGTGGCTGGATCTCCGCCCCCGCCGGAGACTGTCGGATCACCACCATCATCACCGGTCTCCTCTGGCCGATCGCCACCACCACTGCCGCCTTCTCTCTCCCTCTCTCCTTCATCATTTCCTTCTCTCTCAACCGTCTCCGCGGCCGTAGATGATGGTGCGGCCTCTGGTGGCCCCTCAACCGCCGGACCAGGGCCTTGAGCGCTCAAGCTCGGTGGTGGCAAAACCTCAGCACCACCGTTGCCCTCTCTCGCCGACGACGAGGCCACCGGAGGCTGTGAATCGCTGGGATCTTCCATGAAAACTGATCAAAGCTTCAAAATCGAGCCCTAATTGACTGTAATCGAACCGGAATCGTACGAACAAACCCTAGGAATTGGGGGTTTTGATTTTGCAAGAAATTTGAGTGAAGAAACGGATGGGTTTGGATCGGATTCGCTAGAGGAGTACACGGTTTTAATCTCTGGAAGTTTTGAAACGTTATGAAGTCTAATCGGAGTAAAATCGGAGTTAAAACGGACGTTGGGGTTCTGAACCGTCGTCCCCGTTCAGGGGTTCAAGCGCTCAAGCTGGACCTTTTGAGCGCTGGAGGACCAACATTTGAGGTTGAGCGCTCAAGGCTTTGGAGTTGAGCGCTCAAGGTCAGGTTGAGCGCTCAAAGGGGGTACCCTGAGCGCTCAAGTCCAATCTTGGCAGAAGTTTTGGCTTCTTTTGCAAACTTTGCAGGGGCATTTTGGGCATCCCTTATGATTTGTTAGTGCGTTTTGGACTTGTTGGTCCCAATCAATCGAACGCGTATAGATCCAAGGATCTAAATCTCGGTAATTGGTCGCGCTAGACCGTGTTAATCAATCAAAGTGTGTTGTATATATATGTTTTCGCGTTAGCGTATGCGCGAAGTGTTTTGACTGCGGTCTGAGAGCTTTATGCTCATTTAAATCATTTTCTGAGGGCCACGTGCTCGTTTAAATCATTGTTTATCAATCATGTTTCGCGTTAGCGTATGCGCGAAGTGTTTTGACTGCGGTCTGAGAGCTTTATGCTCATTTAAATCATTTTCTGAGGGCCACGTGCTCGTTTAAATCATTGTTTACCAATCATGTTTCGCGTTAGCGTATGCGTGAAGTGTTTTGACTGCGGTCTGAGAGCTTTATGCTCATTTAAATCATTTTCTGAGGGCCACGTGCTCGTTTAAATCATTGTTTACCAATCATGTTTCGCGTTAGCGTATGCGCGAAGTGTTTTGACTGCGGTCTGAGAGCTTTATGCTCATTTAAATCATTTTCTGAGGGCCACGTGCTCGTTTAAATCATTGTTTACCAATCATGTTTCGCGTTAGCGTATGCGCGAAGTGTTTTGACTGCGATCTGAGAGCTTTATGCTCATTTAAATCATTTTCTGAGAGCCACGTGCTCGTTTAAATCATTTTCTGAGGGCCACGTGCTCGTTTAATTTGTTTGCAGCTTGAGATGTATTACGGATAGTGAGTTGGGCTATCTATATCTTGGACGTTACTCATACCAAATCAATGGCATTGAGTCTCATCCAAGAGGGGCAACTGTAGACATCACAATTTTGAACCCGAGATACGCTCGAGCATCCCCGATGATGAAACGGACCGATTACCTGGAACTTGTAAGAATGATTTGAATTTGATCAAAATCAACCAAACACCACCTAAACAATCAAAATGTTCCAAACCAACCCAAGCACTGTTGAACCAAGCCAAGCCAGCAAATTGCCATCCATAGCCTTGAGCGCTCAAGCCCATGGCCTTGAGCGCTCAAACCCCTGAGAAGCACCTTGAGCGCTCAAGCCCATGGCTTTGAGCGCTCAACTCTGATCCAGTCAGCAACTTGCAGAGTATCTCATCATGAGATTTCCTGCATGGGAGCGTCTGGGGATGATCTTATACGATCTCTATATGTATAATACACTCCACTAAGTCCCAAAATACACCAAAAATACTCCTAAATACACAAACCCACTTCCTCTCTCTCCTCTCTTCCCTCCCACTCACTCTATAAAAACCATCCAACACCCCTGGTTTTGGGGGACGAACACTCACACTCCTCCTCTTCTGATTCCACCAGCAAACCAATCATCTTTCTCTCTCTCTACAAAAACCACTCTTCCACCATCAAAACCACTCACAAAACCACTCATCAAACCCAGAAATTCGATCCTTGATCATCCATCAACCACCTACATTGTTCAATTCGTCCAGATTATAAGCCAAAAACATCCACAATCATCATCCCAAAGCCCAGAATCAAGTTCAAATCACAAACATCTTCCAAAAGGTAGTAAAACATGTGATGTATTCGCAGTTTTGGCCCATCTGAGGAAGACCAGTGAGTTCAAGCAAGTTCTCTATACTTGCATTGAACTCACAAAGGTCTGAAAGTTGCTCAAAAACCTTTTTCAAATCTGCAGTTACAACAGGGTTTGAGCGCTCAAGCCTCTGGCCTTGAGCGCTCAAGCCCAATTCTGAACAAGTTTCTGTTTTGCTAATTTCTGAGCTTTCTTTTGGTTTTGATCATTATTTAAGAGTTAATTGCGTTCATGTAACTCTCAAAATAGTTTATTTCTACACCAAAACTACATGCATGAATGTAAAATTAACCATTTTATGGTGATCAAAGATCAAAATCTTCAAATTTCTTATATTTGACTGCAAAACAGTGGTTGTCTGACCTTTTGAAACTTTATTTTATGCCTTTGGTGATCCTGAGGAGGTATTAAAATCTGTTTAAAGGTCAAAAATTAGAAAGTCATGTTATGGCTTGAGCGCTCAAGGTCAGATCTTTGAGCGCTCAAACTGTTCTTGGCTTATTTGCAATTTTCCAGTAGTTCTGATGATGGATTATGGTTTAATTCCTTGTTGGTGTGTATAAGTTGTCAGTACAGCGTTTGTGATCTGAATCCCTCTCTCTCTTTCAAAATTGGTTTGAGCGCTCAATCCATGAGCCTTGAGCGCTCAAACTGGTTCGAAAGCAAGTATGTTTTTAACATCTTTTGATGATTTCTGAAGCGAGGTGATACTTGTGTGATGTTTCTGTAATGGTTCAAAGTCTTAAAGTATCATCAAACATGAAAAACCAGCAAGGAAGATGTGTGGGGGGAATGAGGGTTGAGCGCTCAAGTCATCACCCTTGAGCGCTCAATCCCCATTCTGGGATCCAGATTGCAAACAGTGTGATAAACCCCCTGCTCATAATTCCTTGGGATTGATTGTACAGTTTCTGTTGTAAGTTTATTTCTGTGGACATTGGTAGTAATTATTGTTATTATTATCATCATCCATGTAGACCAAGCGCACAAGCATTCACCGTAAATTCGTATCCCTTGTATATTTTGTTGTTATGTGATTCCCATCCCCGATTCCCCATTTATGTGAATAAATTAAATTTCAAACATTTTTAAAATCCCACAAAATATCGAGTAGAAACCGGTTCACGGACCGGGCGAGAGGGGTGCCGTAAAACCCTTCCCCTCTCGTAACCAAGCCCCCGAATCCGAGAAATCTTTGGTTCCGCCATGATCAGTAAAGTCTTTTTCAATTGAGCAACGAGTCATATTTTTATCGGTTTCTCGGGTTCGGACCTCAAATCCGGGTGGCGACTCAAACAATCACAATCTTTTCCGCGCGATCCAGGTGGGCCGTCCACAATTACCAATCATTGATTCGCATTAGCATACACGCGAAGTATTTTGACTTCGGTCTGAGAGCCTCGTGCTTATTTAAATCATTGTTTACCAATCATTGATTCGCGTTAGCGTACACGCGAAGTATTTTGACTACGGTCTGAGAGCCTCGTGCTTGTTTAAGTCATTGTTTACCAATCATTGATTCGCGTTAGCATACACGCGAAGTACTTTGACTTCGGTCTGAGAGCCTCGTGCTTATTTAAATCATTGTTTACCAATCATTGATTCGCGTTAGCATACACGCGAAGTATTTTGACTTCGGTCTGAGAGCCTCGTGCTTATTTAAATCATTGTTTACCAATCATTGATTCGCGTTAGCGTACACGCGAAGTATTTTGACTTCGGTCTGAGAGCCTCGTGCTTGTTTAAGTCATTGTTTACCAATCAATGATTCGCGTTAGCATACACGCGAAGTATTTTGACTTCGGTCTGAGAGCCTCGTGCTTGTTGAAATCATTGTTTACCAATCATGTTGTGTGTTAGCATCTTTGAGGGCCTTGTGCCTGTTTAAATCATTGTCTTTGAGGGCCTTGTGCCTGTTTAAATCGTTATTTTTTTGAGGGTTTTGAACCCGCTTATGCTTGTTTATTGATTAAAGTAATTTCAATTGCCCCGAGGAACTACGCCGGTCTGATCCCTGCAGTGGGGTACGTAGGCAGCCTGAGTGGCGCGACCGTGATTTTTATGTTTTCCTTTGTGGCTTGAGATGTATCGCGGGGAATGAGTCGGGTTGTCTATGTCTTGGATGTCACTCATACCAAATCAATGGCATCGAGTCCCGTCCAAGAGGGGCAACTGTAGACACCCCGATTTTGAACCCGGGATGCGCTCGAGCATTCCCGATGATGAAACGGACCGATCGCGATTACCCAAGACTTGTGAAATAGCTTGAACTTGATCAAGATCACCCAAAAATAACCAAACCAAGCAAAACCATCAACCTATCATCAGTAACCCTGAGCGCTCAATCCCTGGACCTTGAGCACTCAAAACCAAAAATTCCACATTGAGCGCTCAAGCCCATGGCTTTGAGCGCCCAACTCTGATCCAGTCAGGAATCCACAGAGCATCTAATCATGAGATTTTCTGCATGGGAGCGTCTGGGGTGATCTCCTACGATCGTAATACGTATACTACACCCTAAATCTACTCCTAAATCTACCCCTAACGCATTCCAAATACAAAACCCACTACCTCTCTCTCCTCTCTTCCCTCCCACTCACCCTATAAAAACCACTCACCACCCCCTGGTTTAGAGGTTACGAATTTTCACACTCCAGCTCTTAATTCCTCCAGAAAACATCCTCTCTATCTCTCTCTACAAAACCATCTAAATTTCATCCAAACCACCCATCAAAACCATCTTTCAAGTTCTAGATACCACCTCTTCTGATCATCCATTGATCAATTAACCTCACCCATTATTTTACCCATCCAGAATATTAACTAAACATCCATAATCGTCCATCCCCAAGCCCAAAATCAAGTTCAAGCTTTCAATCAAGTTCAAAAGGTAGTTAAACATGTGAAAACCTCACATTTTTGGGTTTTCTGAGGGAGACCAGTAGGCTCAAACAAGTTCTCTATACTTGCATTGGGCTTACAAGGTCAAAAGTATACAATCAAAACATTTTTTTTTTTTTTAAAAAACTTGTTGTTGCAATAGGGGTTGAGCGCTCAAGCCTCAGGCCTTGAGCGCTCAAGCCCAGTTTTGGGTCAGTCACTGTTTTATGCTTCTGGGCTTTCTACAGCCCTTTTAACAACATAAAAAGGCTATTGAGGTGTTTATTTCACTTTCCGAATAATCTTTTACATCTCAAATGCTCATGCATGTACATCTTTTAGCCTTTTATGGTTTTAATGTCTATAAACCTTGTCATAAAGGCTAAACAGTGGCTGAACCATCTTTAATCATTCCTATTTAATGTACTGGAGGTCCTGAGAATCATCAAAAGCCTATTTGAAAGTCAAAAATCAGAAAGCCATATGATGGCTTGAGCGCTCAAGGTCATTCCTTTGAGCGCTCAAGCTGTTTTTGGCTCTTTTATTGATTTCTGGTGGTTTCGATGATGGATCATGTTTAAACTTCTTTCTGGTGCGTGTGAGTTGTTTTATTCATGCTTGTGATTCGATTCTCTTCTTCATGTTTAATTTCTTGCATTTTTCTTTCATAATTCACGGATTTAATCTTCCTTTTCTTGTCCTTTGTAAGATCAAACATTCAATTTCTAGCTCATATTCCTCTGAAAAATGTTTTATTGAAGTTTGATCTTGTAAAGAGTGAGAAAAGAGGCTGTAAAAAGGGTTAAAATCACAGAAGCCAGAAACTGGTTGGAGCGCTCAATCCATGGGCGTTGAGCGCTCAAACTGGTTTGGGAAGAGGTTGAGCGCTCAAGTCACCATCTTTGAGCGCTCAAGTCACCATCTTGGAGCGCTCAACCCCTATTCTGGGATCCAGATTGCAAGACAATCATTAAGTTTCATGTTCATAATTTCTGGAGTTGTTGTATAGTTTTTGCTATCATCTCCTTCTGTAAATGTTTGTTGTAATTTCTCTTCATCATTATCATCATTTCCATGTAAATTGTTATGCACAAGCATCCACGCTAGATTCGCATTTTGTATTCTCTCACAATTTACGTGATTCCCATCCCCGGTTCCCACTTTCATGATTAGATTAAATTTTAAACATTTTCAAAATCCCACAAAATATCGAGTAGAGACCGGGTCACGGACCGGGCGAGAGGGGTGCCGTATAACCCTTCCCCTCTCGTAACCAAACCCCCGAATCCGAGAAATCTTTGGTTCCGCCATGATCAATGAAATCTTTTTCAAATGGGCAAACGAGTCATATTTTTATCGGTTTCTCGGGTTCGGACCTCAAATCCGGGTGGCGACTCTAACAATCACAATCTTTTCGAACAATCTTGGTGGGCCGTCCACAACACTAAGATGTTACAATCATTTTTAGAAACCTTAAATTATGCTAGACCTTTTATAAAAGGCCTTAGTAAAATAATAGGACCTCTATACAGCAAAACAACACCAACCGGTCAAAAGTATTTTAATCAGCATCAGCAATATATAGAGTTAGTAAATTAAAAGGATAAAAGAAATCTGTAAAATTTACCAGATCTACAATTACCTCTGATAAGCACACAAATATGTAAATATTAGTGGGCTTAAGTCCTCAAGTTTGATCTTATTATTATGTTTATTATTAATTCTTATCAGATATTGTGCCTAAGGTGTGTTTTGAGTGTTTCAGGAGAAAACCGGATAAAAATGGTGCATTCGATGCTGTGTGGAAGTGTGACGCGCCACACTGGATAATTTTCCAGTCAACTATGGCAACCGTTGATGGAATAAAATAAAATAAACAAATGGAAAGAAAGTCAGTGGTGGGGCGGCTAGGAATCCATAAACGGAAATGAATATCACGGAGTCCTGTTGATATCAGATTTTGCCCTACGAAACACATGTCAAGCACAAAAATTACAAGAGCTCTACTGTTTTATTCCCGATATTAAAATAAGAAATTTGACTGTTCTGGCGCTCGAATCGGACTTCATTTTGAACATCAGTCGAGAGCGTCGAGGACCGCGTGTGCAACAGGAGCCTTGATCAGTGTCGACTTTTACTTTCTTTTTTCTTTACTTTTCCCTTTCTTTATTGTTTCTTTTCTTTGCCTATTTAATGGCATGTGGGGGGAAGTCATCAACATGAGATTTTTAGGAGTAGTATTAGATTAGGTGGTAGTTTTTCTCCCTCTCTCTCCACCGTACTCTCTCTCTTTTTCCTTTGTTTTCTTTTCTCTCTTTCTTCTGTTTTCTTTCTGTCTTCTTCTCTTGTCTTTTATTTTTCCTAGCCAAGAAGCCGAGAGTTTGTCCTTAGAATTTTCAAATTGCTCCTGTAATTTAGTTTAAGTTCTTGTCAGTTGTAATAAATTTGTCGTTTTTAAATTCTTGTTTTAATTTGATCTTTATATTTCCTTGTCATTTCAATTCTTAGTTTAAATCCGCTTAATTCATATATTGAGGTTTGGTTGTGAGTATTCGCAAACTTACTGTTGTTTCTCACACCGAACCCGAATCTAAGATTAGTCTTAGTTGTGGATTCCTTTGAGATTGAAAGGAGGACACCTTTGGTTTACCCTCCCGTACACATCTCCTCGGTACACACTTAAGACCGATCTTCTTTAATCAGGTTAATAAGCCGTTATGTTTAGTGTCATTTTCAACCTTGCCTTGGGAGTTCTTCGTCAATGGAGGGGTAGTCTTTATAGACCCAGCCTAGGGTGATCATCACTTGATGGCCCAAGTGGATTCATGATTCTCGCACTCGTGCTTTTAAAGTTTGTTTGTGTTTAATTCGGACTCGAATCTATCGATTTAAAACTCAAGGTTGTTATATTTTTTATTTTGCGTCGACACTAACACTGGCACGCGTAATGCTTAAATTGATGTCACCTCGAGGATTTAACAAATTTCTATCGAGTCGGAATTAATATCAAGCATCATTAAGAAATCTAAATTAATTGTTTGTCCGTGTGTAGTCGAAGTTCTCTTCGGAACTCAAAAATGTTAAGCCTTTAATTTTGCGTCGACACTAACACTGGCACGCTTAATACTAAGGTCGATGTCCTTCTAAGGGTCTGATAAACTCCTTAGAGAATTTGGCTAAACAAGGCATAATCTTCCGAGAGGGCGCACAAATACCATGTGGCTCAATCGTGTAAACTTTTGAGAATCATGGATCTATTTAGGTTATAGGCGGTGTGAACCTTGGCCCGAGCCTATTTGTTAAATTTGGGCAAATTTATAGTTTTAATTCTAATTTGGCAATCTCCAGTTCTAAAATCACCAAAAATAAGAAACGAAAGGGTTGGCTACCTACAACTAAAAATCACTGTTTAGATCGATAAGTCATTTCACTCCAGAAAACCGTTCCCTGTGGATTTGACCTCGGACTTACTGAGTCATATGCTTGCAAGCAATTCCATAGCCCTACGATTGGGGTTAAGCACTTTGAGATACAATCTTTGGTCGCAAGCAACCTCTAGAGTCAGATTACCTTATAGTAGAAACAGACGCAAGTAATTTAGGATGGGAAGCAGTATTACTTAGCAAACCTAATGAATATTTACCTAAATCTGATGAAAAGATATGTAGATATGCTTCAGGAAAATATAAAGAAAATGGAAATTTAGCTAGCATAGATACATAAATTTTAGGGGTGATCAATGTGCTAAATAGCTTTAGATTATTTTTAATTAAACCCTTTACTATTAGAAC
Source organism: Vaccinium vitis-idaea (assembly GCA_963854785.1). Taxonomy (NCBI): domain Eukaryota; kingdom Viridiplantae; phylum Streptophyta; class Magnoliopsida; order Ericales; family Ericaceae; genus Vaccinium; species Vaccinium vitis-idaea. The sequence goes on along the minus strand of OY978217.1, from coordinate 24,477,541 downwards.
TGACTGTGAAGCTATAGTAAAATTTTATACTAAATTAAATGAGAAAAAAATAAGCACTAGAAGATGGTTAAATTTGATAGATTGTATAACAGGAAATGGATATCAGGTAAAGTTTGAACATATAAAAGGAAAAGACAATAGTTTAGCTGATAAACTTAGTAGATTAGTGTATACTAATGTATGCTTTGATATTTCAGATGACGTTCCCAAGAAACAAGATGAATTTTGGGAATATTGTTTTGCCAGTTTTTCCGAAAGGAACTTCTCTGAATTTTAGACCATTCAGCTATGTAGACAGCCTAGACGAGACTCAACAGTGTTTACTAGATAATCTATGGAACACTCGTGGAGACATTCGTAATCATTTAGATAGCTTAAATGCATTAAGCATATATCTGCATCAGAAAAATGAGGGCAACCTCACAAAAAGATTTTCATTTTTTGTAGTAATTTTAGGAAGGGTACCTAGACTATATTCACATTGGCCATATGTTTTACAATAAATCCAAGGTTTTCCAGGACCTCAATTTAAAGGTTTTTACTCTTTTGAAGAAGCACATGCATATGCATCTATGCATCTTAGACAACCAATATTTGTCAGCATGCATACTAGATAGATAATTGATTCATCATTAATAGCAAATGCATCTAGCAGCTCTAGTGATCTAGAATTTTGTGAACATTGTGAAACAATGACTCAAAATTTTAGATTACTTAATGATAAATGTAGACAACAATGAAGAGATTAATTAGTTAAAAGATTCTCTTAGTTGGTTAAGATTTTCAAAAAATCAAATTCATGAAGATTTTGTTAATAATCTAGGACTTATAGCAGATTTAAAAAATAGCATAGCAGCCTTAAAATCTGAAAGGTTGAATCTCAAGCGTGATCTCGATTCGCTTAAAGGGAAAATGAAGATGAAGACCATAGTAGCCCCACTGGTGTATGGTGAAAATCAGTTTGCCCCACTGGCAAATGAAGAAAATGAGAGACGAGTGACTTGTGAGCATAAAATTGAGTCAGTTATTCCAAAACAAGTAACTGTTTTGGATTCCCTTCCTCCAGAAAAAAAAACAGAAGATCAGAATAATGGCTCAGCAATTTGGTGAAAAATATCAACAATTTATTTTTCAGAAGCTTTTAGATATATCAAATAATCCTCCAGAAGGTCTAACCATGACCTATAGCACCTTTTATAGTGGCAAACATCTTTGTTCTAAGAAACCAGAAGATTTCCCCCCATATCCACTAGAAAGACACCACTTCTCTCACCAACTTATATTCTCAATACCATTAGTAAACATAGCTATAGAAAATATACAAGCCACTAGAAGTCACCTATGACGGTCAAACTAGACTCTTAACTGTTGAGACCTATCTTGATTATGGATTTCTTAGAGAACTTTTAATTAATGAGCCAGAGAAAATAGATTGTTTAGGAAGAAAATTAGCAATATGTGCAAATCAAATCTTTTGCAACTATGGTAGCAGAAAAATTCGTATTTTAGTAGAGTCAACTATGCCAGAATGGACCAAAGTAGGAAGCCTCATTCCAGCCAAGCAAGAGTTTATCATCCATGGAGAAAGACCAACATAACCACAGTTTGAGTTAACTCCAAATGATGAGCCATGGCATTGTAAGGAAACTATTAGATTTCAAATTAATCACTACAGAGCCAGACAAATAGCTACAGAGCTTGCAGAGACTAAATCAGATTTTTCGGTCCACTTAGCCTCATAGCCAGAAGATGCACATCAAAAAAATAGAAGTTCAATGAATCTACCAGAGGTCAAGTTCTTATTCGATACAGAGCTAGAAGAATTACAACGATTACATAATGAATATGCAGACTATGATGTGATTAGTAATTATGACCAAGAAATGTGGAGGACATTAGCAGAATATGATGGTGAAGAATTAATGGAAGACTAGAAGACCACGTAGCAACATTCTAGAAGATCTAGCAAAAACGTCATCCATGACGTCAGCAGAAGACAACGTCATTTATTTGCATCAATAATGGAACACTACCAGATGAATCAAGGACAACAACAAACAGTTGAAGGACATGTCGATGCAGACCTATGATCATGCAGTGTCCACTCGATGCTTTGAAACCGGATCTCTTTTGATAGCCAGTTCCAAGTCATTTCACTTTTCATTTCATGTAAATTTGAGTTTCATTTTCTTTGAGGCCTATATAAGGCTCATTTGTATATTATTTTAGACACGGTTCTTTGGCATTGCAATCCAGACGTGCAATCAAAAACTACTCTCAAGCCTTGTAATCATCCTTAAGCTTTGTAAGTAATCTTTTATGCAATAAAATAGCAGTTTGTTTCCTTTATGCAGTAGATATTATTTCTTTTTAAAGTTTTTATAGTAGTATAAGGGAACCCCGAAAGGGAACACCCCATGATCAATATATTTTAAGCAAAGTATAAAATATATCTAAAAGTTTTCTTTACTTTCTCGAAATCAAAAGAGGAAATTTTGAATGAACTATTGAGACTTGTAGACCTTGTGGAGTCATGTGTGCATAGAATAAGTCATAAGATTCAGGATAAACAAGGTAGATCAAAGATTAAATATTATAGAAAATCTTTTGCTAATAAGAAATAACATAACTTTCTTAAGACATTTAAATAGAGAAAGATCTCAGCTCTTAGAAGAAAAAGAACAACTAGTTAGACAGTATAATAGAAGCAGTCGATTTCAGAATTAGTCGTTAAGTTTATGCCATTGGATAAATTTACTTGTGAAACTCTTCTTAACTGCAACATAGAAATATTTCATGAATATTATATACATACAAATAATATAGGACGTTTGCATATTATTAGAGCCCATATTTTACTTGCCATAAATACCACTGATAGTAGTACAAGAGAATTCTATAGAGCTAAGTTAACTATTTCTTTTTTTTTCTTTTTTTATCGGCAAAAATTTATTAATCTTTGAAAACAAATTACAAAGATTAAACGAACCCGAGACTACGAATGCCAAGGATCCAAAAGGGGAAAATAACAAGACACTACATGGATGGCAAGAAACCAGCCAAAGCAAAGAAAAACAACCTAGACAACCAAAAACTCCTGATCCAGAAACACAACAAGGAAGACCACAAAACCACCACAAAAGACTACAAAGCTACACCCTCAAAACCAGCTATGCTAAGAGAAAACCAGCAACATCAAAAAGCCGATCTAAGAATATAAAAAACTAAAACAGCCCAAAAGCCCAACCAAACAATCTACTAGCAACGGGATCAGCACCAAAGAACTCCCACAAACAACCAGAAACAAATCAAAGCTCCACTGAAATGGAGGCACCTTCCTCCAATTCATCAAGAGCTTCAATTTCCTTCTCAGAAATTTCAAATCCTTCCAATTCTAAATATTTCGTAATATTATAGCTTTCCCTTCCAAAATATTTTACCCCGCATAGAGCACTCAACTCCATATTCTTACGAGCTTGCTTGATTAACCTCAAATTCTTGATCCGAATGTCGCAACTATCTACCTCTTGATTTGTTCCAGAGTTTGTTGATGCTATATTTTCTTCCTCCAACCTTCCCTCCATTCTACAAACTTCCTCTTGAGTCATAATTGGGCCCATCAATACTTCCTTTCTTCAAGCCCTGTTTCAATCTCCTCGATTTGTTCTCATTATGATCCCGGCTAAACATCCTAGAGAACAATGCAGCTTTCAAAGGATTTTTAGTCCATAGAGGATTCCTACAATTACCTTTAACGATCTAACGTCACTTTTTTTGGCGCATGTGAACCACAAACTTAATTAGAGGGTCAGTCGAGACAAGATCGGAGTCATCAATATCATAATCCACCGTTGTCATATTAGCTTTCGAACTTGAATCATCAACAATGGAGTCATTTGACTCCCCATCTGATTCAAATAGCCCATCTTCCCCATTATTGTCAGAACATTGCGTGTCTCTCTCATCTTCTCCATTTGGAAAGTTGACATTGGCCTCACTAGAATGAATATTCTCCAAATCCATTGGTGTTTCCTCCCTATCCACCTTGTCATGAACCTGGTTCTACATCTTACCATCTTCCTTGGACTCACTCACAATAGTCTCGTCCAAAGGATCAACGTCTTCCTTTTCTTTCACACTAAATTGATTTGGAGAATGTGACCCCATGACATTGCTAAAAAGATTTGTATGAGAATCATCATTAATCAGACTCAAATACCCAGACTCAATACCATAAGGATCCTCACATTCTTCTTCCCATACTTTAACCTCGTAAATTCTCCCATTCACTGAAATGTTAATCCATTCATCAATTCTATAATCCTTCTTTGTTATAACCATCATTCTTCCAACGTCGAAGGACTTCTCAACAAGAGTTTCTTCTTCTAGAGCCAAAAACTCACCCCATATTTCTCCTATCTCTTTGAAGGTATTGAGGTACCAAGCATTCAAGGGCATACCTCTGCAGTTGATTCAAACTAGCGTAGCATGAGAAGCCGCTTCACCATTCCATGATTTAATCGAGTCGAACCAGTCTTTAATATCTTGGTTACCCACCAATCTATACCTTTTCTCCTTATCAAGAAAAGTTATAATCATGTATAAACCTCCTAAGGATTTGACCTGAATATCCTCACAGTCAATACATTCCAGAGCTTTTCGAACATGTTCACAAGACACAGGTTTCTTGAGTTTGATCACCGCACTCCTTGACAACCATGAGGTGCCCTGAGGCTGAACTTCAATGGTCACCCTTTTCTTCACAGCCATCTGCAAAGGCTCAAGATCATATTGTTGTTTAACCACCTAAGAATAATACCTTGTTGCATTGTTGACCAAAACATTTGGCTTAGGGTCCCTCTGTAACTTTTCCTGAGAAAAACTTGGAGCCTTAGCTTGTAAAGATTGAGATTGGGGACCTAACACATAATCCTTCTTATCAAATCTAGCGAATTTAACAAGAAGTCTTCTATTCTCAATCCACACTCCATTAAGGTTAGAAATAGCTCTCTCAGTATCCTGTCTTCTAGTAAATCGCACAAATCCAAACTTACACCCAGAAATCTTACTTCTTTTCGCTGGGATGAATGAATCAAAGACCACTCCATATTTTGAAAAAAATACTTCCAAACCACACTGCACCAACATCCTCAGGCAAAAATCTACAAATAAACAAACAGAGGCCTCCATTTGATCTGAACCAAAATCCCCTTTATGCAGGACAAACCCTTTCTGAGACCAAAACCCTTTCATTCCCAATCAAGACATAAGGAAAAACGTAGAGAAAGAAAGCAAGAAGAGTGATACCTCAGTGGAGAAAGAGAAACAGCCACAAAGAATTAAACCTCAGAGATGAAGGAGAAATAGCCACCGCAGAAAACAGCTCCAGTGATGACGGACAGTAGGAGAACAATCAATAGCCGACAAATAGGAACGAGGACAAATCATCCAGCAAAGAAAGATAAACCCAGATCATGACCCACTCCATGAGAGTGAAGATGGGATCGAGGACTTCGAACAAAGGAGGAGGAGGTAGATGGACAGAGGATTTAGGTTTCTGGTGGGAAAGGGATGATCGGCGATGGTCGGCGGAGAGGGATGCCCAGAGATGGGTATGGGGGGCTAGGGTTTCATGGGGAGACAAATCGCCAGGGTCGAGAGAGAGAAGGGTGTCTATTTTGGACAAAGACAGCTAAGTTAACTATTTTAGAAAACCATATACAACATATTAGAGAAAATAATAATATTCGGTAGATTAATCTATTTTCCGCACTACAAAGTTTAGATTAGTCAGTAACTCGGATAGCGTAGAGAGAAAAGTAGCAAGTGCAGTATTTTAAAACTATAAGGGAAAATTTTGTAATAAAGAGATAAAAACAAAAGGACAAATAGTCACTATCATCTACCAATTTGAAAATATTTTATAGTAACATAGTAATCAATACCATTGTGTGGCTTTTGGTGTGCCTGTAGCATGATTCCCGAACAAAAATACATACAACAGTTGATATGGCAACATTAGCTTACCAACAACAGTATTACGTAGGGGCAGAAAATCCACAACTATTTGAAAAGTCGTACCAACTTAGAATTTGTTGGTTATAGGTCCAGTCCAGTTGAAGTTACCGGTGCTCACATTAAAGACCCACTAGTTGCTTCTGCATGATGCGAGAATTAATTAATTAATTAAATTATGGAAATAAAGTTAAATAGAGTTTGGTGGGAGAATAGGATCAGTAGATCACCACAATACACACACAAGGATGAAACCAACCATACCAAACCAACCGAATCTTTTTAGTTTAATTAATTAATGCAACATACTCTGTTGACAAAAAATAAATACTCCTACTTTATATGCTCTGCATGCCATGGCAGGAAGGATAATGAGCATGCATGGTTTCTTTTCTCCTTCTTACTCCTATATTCAACACTTTTGGATACTTGTGGAATAAGGAGGGGGGAATGCTAAGGTACCGCATTTGTTAAATTTCATGACCATAAGAATGCATAACGTTAATCACAAGAAAGCCTACCAAAAGAATTACAAATGGCGACACAAAATCAATACTATAAGTTTTGACATGGTACTTAACCCAAAAGTATAGACTATAAAATAAAATGACACGATATTTTTCAAAACGAAGTCATTATGTTTTCACCATATGATCCATAACATGCTCTCAAATGCATAATATTTTGCAATTAGAGTGGTAGCTTAGTGGTAGATACCATATACTCTCGTGCATTTGACTAGGGTTCAAACGTACTAAATACAACTAACAATACTTAACTTTTGCCGAGCCAAAAATAAACATCACATTTTCAAAATTCCATATTCTACAGTGTCTCCCCTCGTAACACTCACCGCAAATTATATAACATATATGTTCACCCCGAAAAGACATGCAACACTATGTAATTGCGCTGAATTTCAATCCAAATGATATTGTTCTCATGTTCGAAAGTAATTTTATGCCACATAAATATGTGGATGTAAATAAGATGGTAAAACAGCTGATACTAGTTACAATTCTTTCAATTCCCATCAATTCTTGCCATCTGATTGACTAACTTGCGAACTAGCTAGGCTTCTAGCACAGTTGGTTCACAAATGGTCGGTTTCTTTGGGATTTTGGGGTGTGACTTTTTGGGAGCGCGAGTTATTGTTTTGGTAATCTAGCTGGTAGAAGTTGAATTTTATGTAGTTTGTGAGACATCTCCATCAGGTGTGAAAGTAGAAAGACAATATCGGTATCCATTGAATGGTCATTACTCGAATATGTATCTGCTAAACTAAAGGAAAGAAAAAGGAAACATACCCGCACAGGTAGCTCAACTGGTAATATGAATGAATTGTAAATTTAGATACCGGAGTTTTAAACTTCCCAACTTCAGCGCTAGGCCGCAATTGTCATGTCCCAAATGGCCAAATCTAACAGATTTAAAATTTGTGACCGGTCAAGTGAGAAAGTCTTACCAAAGGCTTCTATCGACACTTCAAAAAAAAGAAAAAGAAAGAAACAACTTAACATTGCGGAAGCCATATTTTACAATCACAATCACTAGAGTTCTTTATTAATTACATAAGTTACATTTTCCCGTATTCATTATACAACATATCGTAAGCTAAATATTGATACTCGACCCGTCCTTCTATTCCTGATTACCTAAAAGGGGAAAAATTACAATAACATAAGTCACTGCTTGTGTGAGTTATGAATTGTCCCAGTTACACGAGTTTCTTTTCAAAGTTTATGTTTCATTAAAATATGATTTTTTAACATATGAAATTCTTTGTAGTAAATATACCATGGAATAATGAAATTTTGCACAATCTATGAAAAAAATATTATCGATACATCCGAACGATGTCCCTGAATCTAGGGGACGCTAAAGATACTAGTCGGAACGGTGTTATAAAGAAGCAATGGAAAAGGGGCACAACTAGGTGTCCGACTGAATTGATCAATTCAATATGTTATATTGGGGGTCGTTCTCTCATAGCTGGCGGTAATCGTTGGATGGTATATCGTACACATTTATGGCATGCTGTGTTATATGCAAAATTGTTTATGATTTTGTTTATAATTTAAGCCATGAAAAACTGATGATATGATTCATGCTTTTCTTTATAAAATGAAAAATTCCATGGTAGCACATGTAACTCTGATAATTCATAGACTCACACAAGTAATGGCTTATGTTATTGCGATTTTTCCCTTTTCAAGTAATCAAGAATAGAAGGACTAAAATATGGCTTCCGTAATGTTAAGTTGTTTCTACTTTCTTTTTCTTTTTCTTTTTTTAAATGTCAGTAGAAGCCTTTGGTGAGACGAACTCAATGGCCGGCCACGATAATTAAATCTGTTAGATTTGGGTCGTGAAAGCAATAGCTTGTCTTGTGAATTTCATAGTCTAGACAAAGATGGTCTACCTTTGATTGGGCTCAGAAAGAGATCTAGGAGATCTAGTAGAAGTGTGCTAGTTGGCATGAACACCCATAACCATCAAACCCAAAAATAGAAAGAAAAAAAAGAAAAAGAAAAAAGAAGAAGGAAATATGTATTCTATTTGCGTGGATTTGAAGGGAAAAAACAACATTCAGACGAAAATTATTGAGCATGATTTTTCATTTGTGTAAGAAGCTAGCTAGTTAAGGAAATAAAACATTAATTCGAAAACTCTTCCAATTTTTATACGATTGGTTTTGGAATGCCAAAAATTAAAGTTCTCTCTCTTTAGAACCTTCTGGATTATTTTAAAACGTTATATGATTCAAAAATTTATTTCTATGGTTAGTTGATGTGAACCAGAGGAATTAAGAAAATGGTAAAAAGGAACAAAATTTGAAAACAATGCTAAAGATATTAAAACAAAAAAGAAGCCTAAAAATTGGACTTTTCTTGTGAATTTTGGTCACATTAAGTCTATGCCTGTACTATCAATTTTTAGTTCGACATAAATTACGTATTTATTGGTCCCGTGCGATAAGAGCGTGGAATATATTCAAAATTATTAATCCCTTCCACTGGTGATCCAATGAATGAAACAGTCCCTTCTATTGATCGGAAGGAGATAAGAATTAGAATTATTTCCTTCCAAACACAACCGAAACCAAAACCAAACAATAATATAGCCTTATTAATTACTCCCAACACCTTCCTAGCTTCCTCACCACAGATCTGTTTCTTCCAAAAACAGTACCGGTACCACTCCCGAATCAAATGGCAACTACTATATTCTCCTGTTTCAGCATCGTCTCCTTATACGGCACCTACCTCCGTCGCTCTCTCTCCTCCGCCGGCCTCTCCCCTCAAACTATCGACCTCGACGACCAAACCACCATCCACTTCTGGGGCCCAAAATCACCACCCGACACTACTAGTACCACCAAACCAACTCTGGTTTTCATCCACGGATTCGGCCCCGACGCCATCTGGCAATGGCGCCAACAGGCCGTTTTCTTCGCCCGCGAATTCTCTGTTTACGTCCCCAGCCTCGTCTTCTTCGGCGACTCCACCAGCAAATCGCCTGAGAGGTCGGAGGTTTTCCAGGCGGTTTCGCTGGGGAAACTGATGGAGAAGCTCGGGGTGAAGAGGTATTCGGTGGTGGGGACGAGTTACGGGGGGTTCGTGGCGTACCGTATGGCGGTGATGTGGCCGGAGAGGGTTGAGAAGGTGGTGATCGCGAGTTCGGGAGTCAATTTGAGGTATAGGGATAACGTGGAGCTGGTGAAGGACAGGGCGAGAGTGGAGGAAGTTGAGGAGGTTTTGCTGCCGGGTACGGCGGCGCAGTTGAGGGTTTTGCTGGGTCTTGCGTTTTCAAAGCGACGTGTATCCATGCCTGATTTCTTGTTGAATGACGTCATTCGTGTAAGTTCTTCTTTTATTTCTCCAATTACGGATGATGTACAGGGGCAAATTTCTCAAATAGATATATTGTTGAGACATTTTGTCTCGTGTTTGATACACATTGCGCCATTCAGTTCATTTAAAATTAATGGTCTAGAACTATTGGATTTGGAGCACTTGATCAACGGTCCAAATTAAATATAGAACGAATGGGTGCCAGTTCTACCGAATGAGTAATAGAAATACTGACTCTTCAAGGGGTGTGTCTTACAAACAAATGGGTCTGGATGGAACCGATTGTTCCAGGGGTGTGATGTTTAAATGAAAGGGTGTGAGTATACTTTCAAGTGTGTGTTATTTAGAAGAGGTGCAACCTTTCCCAAAGGGTACATCTTTTCTTTGGGGCACTTATGACTCTTATATAAACTCCTCCACTCCAACGTCTTTCATTATCCCTACAAACCCATCTCTCTCTCTCTCTCTCTCTCTCTCTCTCTCTCTCTCTCTCTCTCTCTCTCATAATAGTCACAGTAAACGAAAGGTTTCGTGGAAGTTTTTCAATTTTGTTGGTTGCAATACTTCACCCAAAGGCTTTGTTATATCCTGGGGACGACTTTGCCTGAACCCAACAACAAACTCTACCGAGTGGGGGCAAATTACGTTCTAAAGATAGTGTCTTTAGATACGCAAAGTCTTCTAATTTCATCATCTTAACATTCTGTCCTAACATGTATGGATGAAAAAGAGAAGCAAAAGAAAGAATAGAAAACCAAATTGTTGACATAATACAAATTTTCAGAAACCGCAACGGAATATCTATTTGGAGAAGTAAGATCCAAAACTCACAATGAGGAGAATTGCCTTGTAATTAATCCACCCTCCATAGCTTGCAGATGTGAGATGCTATACGTGTCGTGTATAGGTTTCCATGTGAAAGTGAAACTGGTAACTAAGGGTGTAACGCGGGTGGGATTAAGGGGTTAACTGCCATATTCAAAATACTTAATTTATAGCCGTAGAAAAATGGTGTATAGTTTGAGGGATATAAATGTAAAAAACTCTTCACTTAATTTATAGCAGTTGTAGATAGTGCATGAGCCGTTGTAGTTTATGGCTAATTTTTTAAACTGAAAATGTGAGCCGGTCTCAAAAGTGAGTCCTCACCAAATGATGCTCTCCCTTTATAGATAGAAATAGATTGCAATTGTACTTGTCTCCTCATCCATTTTCTCAGCGGCTGGACTTGGGTGAAGCCTCTTGTGGCTAGCCCCGGTAGTGAAATTTGTTTGGTTTAGATTTTGAGATTTGGGTAGTGAGTCAAGAGAGATAGATAAATGAGAGTAATAATTAGAGAGAAAACTTATTGGGGACCATGTTGTGAGAGAGGGCGTGGTTTTGAAAACCCAAAACGAACACAGTGAGTGAGTCTTACAAGGCTTTGAGGGTGAATTTCCACTAAAAATACTGTTTTCCCAAGTAGTCAAAAGTGGGTGTAGTTTCTGGTAAATGGTACTCCCTCCGTCCCATAAAGTTAGATCACTACGAAACTACGTGCAATTTTCAAGCTAAAAAATAACGTGCTTACGAAAATAATTTTTTAGTCAATATGGATCTTGTTTGATAGATCTCATCGAGAACTTTTATACGGTGCAAAAAAAATTCAAAAATTATTTTGGTAAATACATTATTTTTTAGTTTGAAAATTGCACGTAGTTTCGTAGTGATCTAACTTTATGGGACGGAGGGAGTATTTCTGTGATGTAATTGAAGAGAATGTCTTGTCTTTACGTTGTAGACCATTGCCAAAAATGCCAAAAATACCGTTCAGACAATAGAGGAAACTCAGCCTGAGTTCGAATTCTGTTTTATGCAAGGTGCTCTCAATTCTTTTAATGTGGAGGTTGTGTCAAGTCTCATGGGGAAAGCTGGGGTGATCCCATTTTCTTTTCCCCTAGATGAGCAAATGTAAGAGCATTTCCGGCCCTGACCCAATTTTTGGTTTTAATTTTGGGTCAAAACTCCATTTGGGTATGAAACTATGAATACTCCAATGCTAAACTTTGTTCTTAATAAAACCAATGTTTCTTAATGTTTTTTCTTCAAAATTTGGGTCGAAGTTGCACATTTGTAAATAATAAGAAAGTGAAAAGAGATGTTGAGAGAAATGGTTTGGATTTGGATAGGGAAAAGAGTAGGGCTAGTGTATCCAAGTGGAGATGGGTTTTTTTTAGTGTTTTTCCTCAAATTTTTAGTTTGGGTTGAAAGAAGTTTAAGGATTCAAGATGCTCTAAGTCCTAGCAATGTGAGGGGGCAAAAAAAAAAAAAGAGACTACGGCAAGCAAATCATCTCCTTGACTCGAATATCCCAACTGATGCGTGCCGATGGGGGGTTTCAATAGTTGCAACTTGTAGAACTATTATTAAGTGCTTTTAGTTTTTGTTTGTGAATGCAGAAACTGTACTCAAAAAACAGGAAGGAGAAGATGGAACTCCTTAAGGGGTTGACTCTTGGAAAGGACAACATTGTAAACTTAGCCCCTCTTTATCAGGTACACCTAATTTCCATATGCTAGCTAGTAATGAACTTCGCTATATTATTGCCTATGTATCTTAGTTTGCATTTCTTTTCCTTCATTGTTTTGCTTGGTCATACATATACTGCCAACCATGCAACATATTTATGCAATTTTTTTTTTTTATAATCTGAACATACGAATGCAAATTAGAAGTAATGTTTTCAGATTACATATTTAGTGTTTGGCCTTTGTAGGAGGTGTTGATTGTGTGGGGAGACCATGACCAGATATTTCTATTGGAGAAAGCTATTGAACTCAAGGGGTATGTAACCCACCTCTGTTATAGATGAATCTTTAATCTTTACTGTTGAGTTCTTTGTCCATCGCTTTTGTAGTGGCATTTAGTAAAATTCAAGGGTATTCCTCTATAGATCTTCTAGTAGATGTATAATTTGGGTTTCTGGCTACAGGCTCTTGGGGGAGAAGGCAAGACTGGAAGTGATAAAGAACACAGCGCACGTACCCCAAATTGAAAACCCGGGGCAATTCAACAGCATTGTCTACAAGTTCTTGCTAGGGCGCTCTTGATGACCATGTTCATGTTGTTAATCAGTTTTAAAAGAAAATTGTGGGAAGTATCAATTAACTTTGGAAAGTGATGTTGATTGCGATAATATTGATGGTCGCTTTCCCTTTAAATATGGAGTCTTCGTTATTTTCACCTACACTAGTTTGAGGTGACGTGCTTCGCACGTAGCCGCGTGCTCATTGGTGTTCATGTTCCAGTTAGTTTTGTGTTTGTAAGGAGGAGAGGCATAATGGTGTAGTTGGGAACGTGGTCTATCTTTGGTATTTGGCTTGATAATGTTGATATGTTTTGTTGGATGATATAATTGTAGTTGTATCAAGATACTGAATGTAGGAATGAAGACAAAGGAAGAAAGGAAAAGGAATAGATAAATTCTATAGATAAAGAAAATGCTCGTAGAATGCATATACTTGAACCATAAATTAAGGAGAATTATGGTCATAATTTTGTGTGCTCATTGATTTTTCAGAAAATATAGAGGCACTAAGATTTATATCAAAAATTTGCACAAACTCTCTCACATGAAATATGTAGAACCCACATATGAGTAGTAGGTCTCATATATTCCATGTGAGAGAGTTTGTGCAATTGTTAGTATAAGTGTCGGTACCTATAACAAACCTGTTGATTTTTATATTTTGATTATTGTATGCGTTATCCATCCATTGGCATGATTGCAATCTTACTCATTGTCTTAATTGCAATATCCATCCAGAAGTCAAGTCATGGCCTAAACTTATCAAGTTTCTTAACAGGCTCCAACATCTTATTTCTTACTATGAATGCAGACTTCAAATCTCCAATCTTGCAGTAAGCATTAATCAATGTATTCCATGTGATGTAATCTAGTTCAATATTCTTTTCATTCATCTCATTCAAAAGTTCATACATATCTTATATTTTGCCTTGTTCACACAACTTACACGAACACATGAGATGCCGTGATCAAGCAATGCAAGAACTTGAGATGATCACTTTGGTTTTCTCTTCTTCTAGACTCTCGTACAAATGTAAGATATTTACATATGAAATGAACCAATTAAGGAAACATTGGTAATTTATAAAAATTGCAATTACATTATTTTGTCATGACCTCATCATCCAATTCCTACACTCGTTATAATACCAAAACGGAAACATTTTTTAATTAAATAAAGGAAACACATTAAAATTCCAAAGGTCATAGGGAACACAAGAAAGTGAAATTTGACATCAAATTTGTTTCTTTTTCTCAGAGCTGATGTGGGGTTCGTAAGGAACTAAAAAAGCCAGTGGCTAAAATAAGAAAATCTGGGAGCCTCTAAAGAAATTCACTTCTACCCAAGCATCTTACTGGTAACGACAAGAACTTCCACACACATTTACTACCTCGTGTCCTAAAATGTGAAGAATAGATCCATGGACACATTTGAAAGCTAACCTTGACTTAACCCTTGGTAAATGGCAGTGGCACATTCACTGTCAATTACCAGACATCTGGAACTTAGTTATAGGACCAAGGATAAAAATAAAAGCTGCAACCAAGCACTTAGCAGTATCGCTCTGGTGTTTTCGATAATGAGATACTTTTGTTGATTATCTTAGCAGTATCGCTCTTGTGAAGCAACCAAGCACTCTTCACTAAGAAAACTGGATTCCTTCGTTACATTCTCTTGCTCAACAGATACATTTCCACCATCCGCACCAACCTCGTATAAAATGCCAAAGCTATCCTCTGTGCGGAAACACATACTCAACTTCACCTTTTAGCAGTAACAAACAGCCAAGCAAATCAAAATGTTAGGACACCAAATTGTCCAAAAATTTAATGACCTTTAGTATATGATTGAACGATTGGAAAGTTAACTTCTTATCTCTTTTTTTACCTATTAATCATAATTTTATAATTTTTAAAAATTTCAATCTTTTCTACTAATATCAGCAACAAAGCACTACATTCATAGTTAATGCGACTTCTTAGGAAAACCCATCATGTATACCTTGATTTGGGTGTCATAAAATTATTGAGCAACAGCAAATTCGATCTAACCCTATTCAAGCATGGCAACCATACTCAAATAGCACAATTTACAGAAAGACAATCCCCGAAATAACAATTTACCCATATCATGTGTGATCATACGTACACATACCATATTCATCAGATTCATGAAGTGCACAGATAAATCAAAGAAAAACAAACCCAAATTACGAAGGCAAAAAAAAAAACACAAAAAACAAAAAACAAAAAACAAACTGAGTTTCTAGGAGATTTGCCTCTTTATTGAAGAAAGGAACTATCTCAATGCCAATGGAATTGGAACTCCAATCCAAGTGCTGTTTTTTACCCATCAGTAAAGGTCCAAAAAAAAATGAAAGAGAGAGAGAAGGAAGAAAACTGATACTGACTGGTTTTGATTAAAAACGAAGACATGATACGAATTGGGTAATGGGTATTCAAGAAAGGGACTCTCTCAACGCCAATGGAATTGGAACTCCAATCCAAGTGCTGTTTTTTACCCCTCAATAAAGGTCCCAAAAATAAATGAAAGAGAGATACATGGAAGAAAACTGATACTGACTGTTTGATATAAAAACAAAGACATTATATGAATTGGGTAGTGGCCTAGTGGGTACGCAAGAACTACCGATCAGTACGAGAAAAACACAAATCTCCAAAATCTCAATACATAAGGAAAACCCTTTGGGGAAAAAAAAAAGGAAGGGATAAACCCCCAAAATGATTCATAGTCTATAAATGAAAAATTACCTGTAAGAAACCGCAAATACAAAACATGACAAATTGATTTCTGCATTCCTTTAACACCTCATCGAGATTGAAACATCAACAACCCAAAAAAGAAACCATACAAAGCAAAGCAAATCAGGCACGATTTAAGAAATAGAGCTCCAAACGAAGACAGATTTCAAAATTTAAAAAGGAAATATTACATAACAAAGCAAAAGAAATGAAGCTAGTGATTCTTTGTCCTTCGCAAAAAGATTTTATCTACGGCAGCTGGACAGTGCATGAATCGGAAGATGTATTCCTGGAACCGTCAATACAGTAAACTATCAAATCACAAGGCAGACGTAGGAAGCAGTTGAGCCCTTCCGCTGAAGAGGAAAATAGTCCTTTCAGTTCCTTCCCTAACCATGCACGAAACTAAAAGGCAAAATTGAATTGAGCAGCCAAATACCAAAACTAAACACCAAGAAGTAAGGGCTTTTTCATCCAAAATGGCCTAAAATGTGGCAAGCCGCCAACTCTCTTATAGGTATGGGGTTTCGAAACAGGTCTAGTATGGTAACAACCAGATTTCTTCAATCTTAAGACAGAAACAAGTACAACTTCTACTAATCTTCCTCAAAAATAAACTCCAGAATGAAAAAAATATAAAAGATAGGAAAAGGAAAGGGTAAATGAATGGACTGACCTTATCTTCAACAACGGAAGAGCAACTCATTCCAAACTTCGTTGCAATTCTAACCGATATTGTGCATTACTGAACATATAAATCCAGTCATCAGGACACTGAACATAAATTGTGCAAGATTTTCAGCAAACTGAATGAATGGAAAAAGGCCCAATTATAACAAACCAAAATGACTCAAGTCCCTCAAAAAAGAATTAATTCTACTAACATCTGGAATCAGCGGTCAACTTTTAATAAAATTGCTAGAGTTGGAGATTGTATATACTTACAGTGGTCACTGTCACAGCAAAGAATTAAGGAGGTAGTGTACAAATCATATTGGTTACAGTTTGATGCATATAGGTTCAACTACCTAAAAAGAAGATTTGAAAACAAAAAATTGCTAGATTAGTCGAGTCCAGAGCAGCACTATAAAGCTATGAGAAAGCTACAATATGGTATGGTTGCGATACCCTGTTGGGGTGTCCTTACGGCAAACAACTACATGAACTCTGGCTGCACATTTTTTACATTAATTTCCCTCCTGCACTTTTGCACAGGATAAACATGTTTTGTTGTGTCCAAAAAACAGTTGCAAAATCTACATATGCATGCCCTTTTAGACATTGTGAACAATATTTTTTCCAAGATTCAGAGCCTTGGTTGGTCTCATTATCCACTTCTACTGTTATGCCCTACTTCAGCTGGCCAAAGAACTTGATCATGCAGCACATATCCTAGCTGTAGCACGAAAAGCACATTATACCATTTTGCTTGTCACTGGTGACTGTCCATTTGTCCACAACTTCTGAATTTTACACAATAATAAAATGCAAAATTCTAATTGGTTGTGAGGAAAGTGTGAGAGAGAATCACCCAAACAAGCAACTACAAAGAAAGGTGCGGATTACAGATTTGTTCCACAATGTGTAACTCGTGAAGCAATTCATTTTCAAAAAGATCCAAAAGTGCCCATCCAGAAGATAAAGTTGTGAATACTCCCATGTATATAATCGAGTAGAAAACTGTAAATCCATCCAAACACATAGTTAACAGATTCAGGGATGATGCTTTGTATCTAAGAGAAATTGAAAAGTCTTAATTATTGATTGGAAAGAGGGAGAAAAAAAGTGTACTTTCAAAACAATAGCTATCGCGCATAGGGCTTAGAAGCATCTGGAACTTAGAATGATGCATTATTCCTGTTGGGATCAAATTTCTCATTTGTCTAGTCATATTTTCCACTCCGCACTTTTTGAATATCTAAACCAAACATTCAATAAAACATTCGATTCGCAAATCAAATTCAAACCACTATAAATGATAGCACATGGCAACAACTATAGTTCTCCGGATGGGCAGGAAATTACCAGTTGCTAGTATGAAATGCAGCTCGGATAGAAATACAAAGAAACACCCATACAAGGGCAAAAAATCACACAATATCTAACCATAATTGCTTTGATATACCTCCAGAAGAAGTTTTTCGGTCATGTCAACACCTTCAAGAAGTGATTTGACAGGGGCACTCCTCCAGCAGCCTTTAGATGCATCAATCTTTGAGGAACTGTTTACAACAACAGAAGCAGTCTCTCAGATTATCTGCAACCAGGAAAGATTAGCCTT